>OZ035883.1:31615256-32215256 GCA_964034835.1 Muscina levida | reverse complement strand
GCAATAAAAGTACTTTTTGGTACAATAAACGTACATTTTGGTACAACAAAAGTGGTTTCTAGTACATTTAAAGTAATTTTTGACAGCGCGTCAGAGTGTGTCTAAGAACGTAATCGTACCCAGTAGCGAATCGTCAAACTAGTTCAAAAACGTACTAATTCAAAAGTATGGAATTATGAACTACTTCCAAAATGAACTACGTATTTCTCAACTATCGAATTTTGAACCAGTTAAACGCTATTATCTGATGCATAAGAAAAATAGTATTTTAAATAACACCACAAGCAAAAGACAAATGCTGTTAAAGACTTAGATGAAAAATTATTGAAAAATTTCAATTATTGTATTTAATTATAATTATATCGTATTTAAAATACTCGTAGAATGCTAGAATAGAACTAGTTCTAATGTGTTAAGTTTGTACTAGTACTCATCAATCTCGTTTAAAGTGATTCGAAATTAGTTCAAAGAAGACACTCAACTAGAATATCTGAACTGGTTCTATAAAAAGAGATAATCTCTCCAAGCCTAGGACAGTTATGTGTTAAATGAGACAGTTGCTTGTATGGAATGTGAATGAAAGTAAGTTCACTGTCCTATAGAGAACTAGTACTTTACTAGTTCTGAACTGGTATTTTTCCCTAATGGATAATTACAAAAACAAAAGCTCAGAAATTAAAAATAAAAAATTTCAAAAATATTAAATTTTCAAAGTTTTGTTATGACAAGATAAAACATATTTTGTACTATCTTGTTTACTATATAGGTTACCGTTATACTATTTTACCAGACGACGAGTTAGTGGTTTTACGACAAATGTGCATCAGAAAATTTATTTGATTCGAATTGAAATCCATATGAGATATAATGATAGACTACATTAGAATGTATTATTTAAAAAAAAGAGTTATTGCAAAGATCTTTTTATCCGAATAAACAAATTTGATCAAAAAGTCAACTTAAATCGGTATTTGTGGCATGTTCGAAGTCAAGGATACAAATTGGCTCCTAAATCGTATAGGCATCATTTAAAAAAAATCAAAATTTTTCGCAGAATAAAAACAGTAAAAACAACATAACCAATGCATTTGTAAATAATTATAAATATTTTGTAATTTAACAAACAACTTTACGCTCTGGACTTTGGACACAAAAGTACATTTTTTTATCATTCTCATATGCAATCTCCATTTTTTTCGATTTGTATTTTTTTCTTTGTTAGCGTTAATGGAAGACTTTTCCGTTGCGAATGTAGGAGTAAAAGTTGTGGTAGTGATAATGTAAGAGAAGACTTTTTGGGTCTGCAATTGTTGATGGTAGACAAAAATGGGCAATTAGATTAAAGAAAAAAAAACGATAAAATACTGAGAGGAAAACAAAAAAAATTATCGAATTCTGAGAAGGAGGTACAAAATAATGGTGGTAGTAAATTTTTTTTATAAATTGGTTTGTAGCAATAGTTTTGAGGTGGTTTTGTTGCTGTTGTTGTTGGTGGTAAGAAGTTGTAGTAGGTAGGTAGTAGTAGTAGATAGGTAAGGTAGTAAGTAGTAGAAGATTGCAAACACGCACACACACCTGGGTTTAAGAGTAAACTAGGAGAGTTCATGAGTAACAATGAGTCTGTATCGAAACGGTAGAGGTTAGTATTAGAGATCTGGCCTCGTTTAGTCGTGTTGGTGGATGCAGATGAAGCTAGTGATGATTGTAGATATTTTTTGGTGGCGGCAGTTTGTAAGCCTAAATTCGAGCGTGGCATCGTCGCAGCATTATTATTGCAACAATAATGACCGCCCACCAAGTGTGTCATACTCTTACAGGCATTTCTACTGCCGCTACCCAATGGTAAAAAGCTGGTGGAAATGCCCCCACCTAAATTATATTTGGGACGTGGTGCCCCTTCACCGGCCAAATGTATCATACTCCGTGACATTTTGCTATTCGATCCAGCAGAGCCTGTCGTCTTTCGGCCCGTTGATCTACGGTGGCCCAGACCGCCCAGAGATTCGGTTTCGTCCATCATTTCCATGTGTTCGCGACGTTCACGTTCCATAATAGCTCGTATATGTTCGCCATTGCGACGTATTGGTTGAGCCAATTGGTCCAAACGATTCATAGAGTATGCACGTCCTGTTGTGGCAAAGAGGCAGTTGCGTTGCGTCGTAGAATTTAATGAGCAAGCGGCAGCAGCAGCAGCAGTCGGCGGAAATGACAGCGTTGAGTTTTTGTTAAAAGCGGCATTATAAATAAGTAAAATGGTGATTTAAAAATTAAACAAAATTAATAATTAACCAAACTTGGGGGGTTGTTTCTTAAAATAATAAAATGGACTTAGTTATTTTTTAGTCTGTTTTTTTGTAAACTTAAAACTAACTATTGACAATAAAAACCGATGTTCCTGGGTCCTAAACCTCTAAAACCACAGACGAATTCAAACGATTCACAAATGTCGTTAAAATATTACTTTTTTTAATATACAAAAAAATACTCATTTCACACTAAACAAAAAAAAAGGGAATTCTATGACAAGACTGTATAAAAAAATATAGCGTAAAAAGCATCGACTTAATTTTGATTCTGAACAGAATATCACGTGTATAATAATAGAATAACTCAAAACAGTAAATAATAAAATAGATTCGTTGGCAAGAAAATTATATTGATTGATATTTGTAAATGTAAAAGGGAACAACGAACACATATTTTCAAGTCAAGTTTAGAAAGATATCACGCAATAAAAAGGTGTAAAGTAGATAGGGGAGGGACGCAAGATAAAAAGTATGAGTAAAAAAAGTTCAGATGATAGTGATGGAGATATAAAGAGATTCGTATATTCTTTGGTTGGTATGCTGTCATGATGATGACGTAGTATGTGTGTCTTACCTGGTGTTCTAGAAGGTGTATTACTTAGCGATGATCGGGAACCGTAATGACCATCCCTGGGACTCGGTATAGTAGGCATGAGGTCAGTTTTTCGCCTGGCCACACTTCGAAACACGATATGTGATGTGTCAACAATATCTTCTATATAGTAGTAATCATTTCGAGTTACGTTGAGATCATTTAGAGAGAGAGAGAGAGAGAGAGAGAGGGTACAAAAGGGGGAATTTTTCATTTTATTGTAACGCATTTGAAAGATTTTTCCAAGAGATATATCATCAATTAGAGCAAGAGATAAAACGACATAAAAAATGCATGCTGGCTACACAAGCTCAATGCGCATTAATATCTGAGGAGAAAGCCAACAGAAATTATTTTAGATTTAAAAGCGAACGATAAAAAAAATAAACGTAACTACGCAGGCAAAGCTTAATACGAAATGATAATACGGTATGAATTGCTTAGACTAGATTGTTAAAGTTAAGTGGGTCAGAAATTCCTAATTATTAATAAGATGGTCTTAAAAGTTTATGAGGATTGGTAATAACGAAGCGCAGACTAAAACGATTTTGAGCATTGCCATAAGTTTGTTAACATAAAATTATAAAAAAAATGGTTAAGAGCACATGTACGAAGTTGCATTGTTTGATGCCAGTCGGCCTATAAAATCCTTTAAAGCTTAACTTGTCGATTATATAACAAAGTGTTTTAAGCAAAGTCATGCTTTTGAATATTTAGTAAATCATTATCACGGTGATTTAGATGTGAAGATTTTACCTGTTGCATTTTTTACTAAATATTATGTTAAGTAGTTAAATAATAGTAGGAAGAGAAAAGTATTTCAAATGAAATCATCAGACAAATAGAAAGTATTTGTGGCACAATTTGTAGACAAATTTTCGATACGTATAAACAATCTGTGGCCATTAGTTTTTTTTATCATAATAGAATGATTTTGATAAGATCTCCTGATATCATTTAGGGTTATACACCAATACATGTAATAGCTGAACATGTTCAAAATGTGGGGTTATCCGTCTCTTTGTACGCTAAAGAGAAATATTGGGGCTTAAAGAAGTACTATCCCAACAAAAGCAATTAACATTTTAAATAAACGACAATTATAAGTGGTACTATGTTATGAAAGACATACTTAATGATCCCAGTAGGAAATCGTCAAACTAGTTCAAAAACGTACTAGTTCAAAAGTATGGAATTGTGAATTAATCCCAAAATGAACTACTTCTTAACTATCTAATTTTGAACCAGTTAAATGTTATTAGTTGATGAATAAAAAAATGGGGAATTCAGAAATAATTTCAGAATTTATATTTCGGAAAAACAAATGATTCTAAATGATTTTTAGATGAAAGAAATATTATATATATTTCAATTATTGTATGTATTTTGTACGTCGTATAAGTTTTTGTTCGTAGTTTGTATTTAAAATACTAGTCCAGAACTAGCTCAACTTTTCTAGAGTAATACTAGTTCGTTTTGAAGTAGTTTCAAACTAGTTCAAAGTAGACAATCAACTACCGCCCGACTAGAATTTTTGAACTGGTTCTATTCTAGTACAGAAGGGGCAATTCTCCCCAAACCTAGGACAACTACGTGTTAAATGAGACAGTTGCTTGTATGGAAGGTGAACTAGTTCACTATCCTATGGAGAACTAGTATTTTTCCCTACAGGGTATATTTAATAATAACATCGTATTTAAATACTAGTAGAATATTATCTAAAATTTTCTAAAATAGAACTAGTTCTAATGCGCTAATTTTGTACTAGTACTCATCTATCACTTTTGAAGTGTTTCCAAACTAGTTCAAAGGAGACGCGTAACTACCGCCCGACTAGAATTTCTGAACTGGTTCTAATCTAGTACAAAAGAGATAATTCCGCCCAGGTCTAGGACAACTGCGTGTAAAACGAGACCGTTGTTTGTATGGAATGTGTACTAGTTCACTGTCCTATGGAGAACAAGTACTTTATTAGTTCCTAACTAGTATTTTTTCCTACTGGGATATACAGTTATTCTAAGTTATATTTTATTTATTCATCAACCATTAAATAACAAAGCATTTCCGGGCCCACTAGTAATATAATATTAAAAAAAAATCATCCATCCTTAAGACCATGACCCTCATTTTGTTCCACTGTGTAATGTGTTTAATCAAGTATGTGCTCTACATAAATAACTTTAGAGATCATATAATATTTACGTATAACAAACTGAATGGCAAATTCGTTTTGGAACACCAAAGAAATTAATTATTTCCCGTTTTAAAGTGGGACGGGATTGAGGGACACCTTTAGTTATATGGGTGGGGTATCAAAATGAAGACGAGGTTTTTATTAAACCGAATGCTTCTATAATATACTACCGCGAACTGTAAATTGAAAAAAATCTTCTCAGAAGTGGGTGGAAGCATACAAATTTGCTGCTTGTGTAGAACTGCAGTGTATTTCACTTATAATTCATAAAGCAGTTTCAGATATTTGTTTACTTCTATAATCAACCAGGCAAATGTATATAGTATAAAAAATATATAAAATAAAAAACTTGAAATTTATGATGATGATGAGGAAACATTCGGTAGAAAAAAATAGTGAAAAAAAAAACAAATATTTCATGCAATTATCATTTGAATTATATCATTATAAAATTAAAACTTGCAACACAAAAAAAATTAGTAAAAGGAGTTAAATAAAACGATTGCATAATTTAGTTTAATCAATAGTCAAACACTACGCTGGTAAAAAAAAGAAATTTGCCACGAACTTAACCTCTAGAGATACTGATAAGATTAAGACATACAGCATGAAATTACTAAACAATTAAGAAATAATCGCATGTTATAGTGAATTATATTTATTATTTTACTTATAATGTTTCAATATATATGTATCTGCAGATTATTATTAATACGAACTTCAAATATTGTTTAGCAATCATAATTGTTACTTTGTCAATCTTTTTTCAGTATCAATTTAAAAATTTCTTTGTGGCGATTCTATATAATTGATCCTATTGATGGTTTTCTAATGCAAAGTTAACCGATTTTCTTTTTTTCTTTATAAATTTTCAAGTTAGTAAAAAACAACGTTATTTAGAAAATTATAGGTAATTTTCAATATATAAAACTATAAATGCAAGTTATTTTGTTAAGTAAAATTTTAACAACAACAAAAGAAAAAAAACTCATTATTATAACGAATAAAACAACAACATAAAAGATAAGATGCAATAAACATAAAGTGTTATACTGCATCCTCACCCTTAGCACAAGATGTATAGAAATTGTTATGATTTGAATATTGTTTGAAATGATGATTGTTGTTGCTATGATGACTATTATTATTCTCTGTGTTGCTTGTGTGCTTGGTGTTATTGTTGTTGCTGTTGTGGTTGTTGTTGATGTTGGTAGTAGTAGTAGTCGTAGTACTTATGTTGGCTGTTGGCTGTGCTGATATTGGGGGTCCATCTATATTAATTTCACTACCAACAATCGACAGTGAAAATCTTTTAGGGGGTTCGTCATTTGTGTAGCCCCAATTAAACACTTCATACATAGATGATGTTCTATTATTGCGACGATGATCTGTACGTAGTACGAGATTATTGTTGTAGTTGTAGTTGTTGAAGTACGTGAAATGATGAAAAGTGGATAAACATAAAGATAAATGTGACAATAAAAATACATAAAAAATAGAATTGACACAAACAAGAGATTTGCAGCTAAGATTAAACAAATTAGAACGTGATTTTATGCTAATAGGAAATAAATAGAAATAAATCATAAAAGGGCAACTTAAAGACCAATTTCAAAACAAACGCTTATAAACTACATCACAATACGTGCTAAAATTATCTTAGCCATTTAGAGGCAAAGAGAGCGTATCAAAACTGCAAAAGTTAAACGACACATTTGTATATAACGTAATAGACTAAGAATGGTAGTTAGGAAACATATCGCACGTTCTTATAAAACTATAATCACTTATCTCACACCTCTGCTAGACATTACACTTTTCATACTTCTCATCAGCTACACTAAACGAATATGGTTGCCAAAACTTAAGAGGTTAAAAACACAACACCTGAGTTTGTAAGAAACAAACAATTTTAGGAAACATATTCGTTGTGTGTTAATGCATTGCTAATAATTTTAAAGATACGATTTTTATGTACATATGTTAAATTGTATAATATATTTTTTTGGTCTAGCAGAAATTCAACCAATCTATGTGGAAATTGAGTACTAACACATTTATTAATTAAATAAGTTTATCACATATACGTATACATGTAATTTAATGTTTTCTTTTGCTGTGTGTATTTTCATTCCATTTATTTTTCTCTGACACAGAAAAGGGCGACGACGACGTATGTACGTATAGTAGAGTACAACATCATTAAACGTTGTCAACAGAGTAATTAACAACAACTAACTCGTTTTAAATTTGTCAACTACTGTCAACTTCAAGTTTTAAGTAGGTAGTAGTAGGTTGGTTGGTTGATATACATACATACTTATGTATGTTTAGATATAGCATAGTTGTGGTGAACTTACCCTCGTGTCTGTCTGTGCCACTGGCTGATGTTGCACGCTTTTTAGAACCACTATCGTTAAGTTCACGTTCTGAACTTCGACGTGAAAGTGAAGCACCGGCAACATTTGATATTGAAGTGGAACTATAAAAAAGGAGCGAAAAGAAAAAACAAAAGAGAAAATATGTAAGTAATAACAAGTTATAAGTACTGAAATGAGAGTTGTCAGCAAAATGACAAAGATCATGCGTTATTGGTGTCTAGTTGTGTAGCAGGCAGCAGGCAAAACATTTGTAGGGTTTCGAATTGAAGGATTTCAGTTATAACAAGTTTTGAACTGCGTTAGTCATGTCGAGCCAAATACCAAATACGTTTAATCGATTGAATTTCATATGCATGGCTATTTGTGGGTATCTTTAAATCATATTACATATTACATATTTACAAAAACGATATTCGAGCCATTTTTTAAATAGAGATAACTCCATTAGTTAAATATAAATTGCTATTTGTAAAACAAAACTGGTTTTATAATTAATTTACGACAAAGCTATTATTATTAGGTCTTTTGATTCATAATGAGATTTTTACAATTCTAACAGTTTTATTGAAAAATAAATTTATTTCAGGTTTATAAATCTAATTTTGATAGAAAAAAACGTTCTATAAACCCTTTATGTATTATAAAAAATGCCCTATTATTTGAAACCTTGGCATACTCTTGCCCCTGTTATACAAAGTAATGCCAATGCCCAACCTTACAAAGTATTATTATACGATTACCTCATTAATTTACCCTGATTCTGAATAATAACTCCCTGGGAATTGTTTGCATATTCCTTGTTCCCTCATTATAAAAATAATCTCCCCGGGATACTTTTCTCTTCTCCCTTATTATGAAAGAACTTCAAAAATAGGATATTAGATTAGATACTACGAATGTAAATTAAGGGTAGAATTTGATGACAAATTTTGAAAACAATTTCGTCAACAAATTTCAATTGAATTATACAAAAGAATGGAATTATTTTAAAAGTTAATTGTAACAGTGCAAAACATTTTTCATAGATATTTCACATAAATTAGTTTTGTCACGCTCGGAAATGGTCAAAAAAAGGTCATACTTTTACTGTACCAATAAAAACTTTTTTTGTATTACCAGAATTTATTTTTTTGTACCAGTAAGTACTTTTATTGTACCAAAAGTACTTTCACTGTTCCAAAAAGTACTTTCAATGCACCAGAAATTTATTTTGTTGTACCACAAAGTACTTTAAATGTACCGCAAAGTACATTAATTATACCAAAAAGTACATTTATTGTACCAATAAGTACTTTTATTGTACCAAAATTTACAATTTATCGTAAGAAAAATTGTGTTGTACCAAAAAGTACCTTTATTCTACCGCAAAGAACTTTTATTGCACCAATAAGTACATTTATTGTGTCAAAATGTACTTTTACTGTGCTTTTATCGTACCGCAAAGTGCATTTAATTTACCAAAAAGTACTTATATTGTACCAAGAAAAAAATAAATTTTGTTGTACCAAAAAGTACTTTTATTGTACCGCAAAGTACTTTTATTGCAACAATAAGTACATTTATTGTACCTAAAAGTACTTTTACTATACCAAAAATTAAAATTTATTGTACAAAAAGTACCTTCAATGGACCAGAAATAAAGTAATAAAGCAAAGTAAATTAATTGTATCAAAAAGTACATTTGTCACAAAAAGTACAATTTATTGTACCAAAAAACTAAAATTATTGTACCAAAAAGTACTTTTATTTTAACAAAAACTAAAATTTAATGTACCATAAAGTACATTTATTGTACATTGTACTAATAAATGTCTTTATTGTACCAATAAACAACTTTTTGTACCAAAAAGTACTTTAATATACCAGAAATGACTTTTATTGTACATACAAAATTGAAAACATTTTTTGAAAATTTTAAATCATATCAAGGTTGCCGATGAAAAACAGCTTACTTTGAATACATGAAATTTCTCTCCCTTTTTATTCCCTTTCCCGACCGTTTAGAGTAGGAAGGATTTTATTGTAGTGAAAAATTAATTCCCTGGGCTTAGTTTCTGCCAATATAGTTCCGACAAGCATAGAGTGCGTTCAATCCTCTTTCAGCCTTTCCTTAGTGTTACTTTTCCAGTTTAGGTTGCTGTCAAGAATTCTGGCCCAGAATGACGATGTCATCTTTAATGCCACACTGCCTTTATTCATCTCCTATAGATTCGCTCTTACTCCTAATATAGGAATCAAATAGTCTCTCCGAAACTTCATCATAAAGGGTGAGAGACTTATTGATCTATAATCCATTCTGTTATAAACCTTCGAATTGTGATCTAGTTTTGTATTTTCAATATTCTAAGTACACTTTTAAATGTACCTAGTACATAAGCAAGGATATTGCTGTACAAAAGTGTATTTTGTTATTGTTATTATATTATTATAATCTTTGCCATCGAACGCGCACTGCTGTTTATCACAATTTATAATTTGCTGCTCAGAAAATATATTTTCAAATAACAATCACTGTTAAATTTTCAAAATGTAAATCACCGTATTTTTGTAAAGGCTCAACATATGAATAAGCGCAACACCTTCCGAATCATGCTAGCACCATGCGACTAAAACGCCACTCTTTATTATCCGAAAACAAAACTATTCCAACACTTACCGTCTTTGACCCCAGAATGTACTGGGCGATACCATGCCAAAATCAGCAGGTTCTAATAAACGAGGTGTTGAGGAACCAAAAGCATAACCAATCGAATTTCGCTCACGCTTCTTTGTCTCTATTCTCGATTCTCTTTCCTGCAAACGAAAACACAATGGAATTTTTTTGTTCATCAGAAATAAAACATGCCATCTATAAAAATTATTCATCATCATTACGCTGCTTACTATGTTTTTCCTCAGTATATATTCTCGCCTTTCCTTTTCGGCTTCCATTATGGCTTTTTTACGTTCTTCAACTTGTAGACGTTTTTCAGAATCTCTCTGTCGTATCTCATCGATTCTACGTCGACGTTCCTCTTCTTTTTGCTCGCGATATCTTTGTGCTGCTTCTGCTTGAGCCTTTAGCTCCTCGATTTTTCTTTGTCTTTCTTCATTTTGACGTTCCCTGGCAACTTTCAATTTATCGTCACGCTCTTTGGCTGCTGCTCGTATGGTTAGACACAATGTCCAATTCATCCATACAAATATAATTCCAATGCATAAAAGTCGGTTCGTTGGTCATCATCATCGTCATCATCGATATATAACATCAACAACAAGCGAATAATGGTTGGTGGTCATGGTGGTGGTTGGTTTGTTGGTGGGTAGTGGCATAACAGAGGCAAATCCATACCAAACCATTAAAATAATAATAATGATGGTAGTAAGTATACGACGGCAAAGCAAAGACAAAGAAAACCGCACGATATTAATGTGGAAAATGTGGAAAAGAAAAACACATCCAAGCAAAACGACGTTTACCACCACCATCAGCAAGCCAAGGCGAATCAGTTGTTCGTCGTTCAGTTGATACGATTGTATGCATGATGTGGAGGGAGAGTAAGAGTTATCAGCGATGATAAACGCAGAAAAAAAATGTAACAAAAATAAAACGTAACAAATTTCACATTAGAGTATGAAAATTAACGTTTATTTCATTTTTGCAATACAAATGACAGCGGCGGACACGTAGTGGAGTAAAACATGGAAAGAAAAAAAAACAAATAGAAACAAAATTTGTTAATTGTTGAAAGATAATATAATAATAACTAAGTAATATAATATATAGTATTTTTATGAGTACTTATGCAAAAAATCTAAATTGCAGTATTACTTTAGGTAATGCCGAGAGATTTTAAAACGTATTTGTAAGCTATACAATAAAGTTTGATGATTGTTAAATTGTATATTGTCGAATTGAAGTATCAATATGTACTTGATTTTTATATAACTTTTTATAGTCCGTTAAACTCAATTCCTTCTGTCAGCACCTTACAAATCCCAAATAATAATCAAAGCTTTTCTATAGCATTCATGAACACAGTAAAACGTTATCTACAGAAAATGCAAAGAAAGTTTGGCCAACAAACCTTACATCGGAAATAAATCCTTACACCGCGCAAAATGACTTCAAAATTGTAGGTCTTGTACTTTTTTATACCCCAAAGAACATTTATTGTACCAAAAAGTACTTTTATTTTATTAAAATGTACTTTTATTGTATTAAAATTTACTTTTATTGTACACAAAAAGTACTTTTATTCTAGCAAAGTCTATTTATTCTAGCAAAGTCTACTTTTATTGTATTAGTAAGTACTAATTTTAAAACCTAAAGTACTTTCATTTCATTAATGGGTACTTTTTTGTACCAAGACGTACATTTATTGTTTTAAAAATTCTTTTATTATACCCTTATTACATGTATTGTACTAAAAAGTACATTTATTGTACAGAGAAAGTGTTTTTGTCGTAGCAAAAAATAATTTTATTGCATTAAAATGTACTTCTATTGTACCCAATTAATTAAACCAAAGAAATCCATTTATTGTATAAAAAAGTACTTTTAATGTACCAAAAAGTACTTTTATTGCAAAGCGACCGGTACGACAATGTACTTTTCTTTAGATATGCAAAAATGTGTAGCGGTGCAGAACTCTTATAAGTAACAACAGATCTTTTGATCAATTAACCCTTGTGTTACATCCTTCTTCGTACCCCTTCTAATGCAAAAAGATGGGAAATTATATCGAATACGTCAGGCATAGATGTACGTTTACCATCCCCACCGAAATAAGAGGCACATTCTCCTACAATATCTTGCATCGTTTCATTCTGAAATGCATAATTGAGGATATCATGAAGATTCAGGTTTGTAGACACACACATAGCTTAAAAAAAGCATTGAAAGTTAAAATTAGTACATTTGTACCAAGGATGTAATCTAAGGGTTAAATCCAAAAAGGCTTCGTAGCTGCCACACTCTCGTAATAGAAACTCCCCAGACTTCATAGAACGTTTTTTTGGCATTTAGCATTCATGCATTTGAATAATACTTTTTTTAATTAAAAAAATGTTTTAACTTCCACAAAAATTTTAAACAAAATGTACTGTATTTTTAATCCACTGATAGTTTTCAAAATAATATTTGTTTTCTTTTAAAGTTTGATAAATTTTTTGTTTTTCGAAAAAAATAATCATTATTTTCAATAATTTTTAATCATATTAATTTGTTACCTCAAGAATTTTTAAATCTACAACATCAATATTTAGTCCATACTTTAGCATTGATCGATTAATAACTTGGTCTATAATCTAAGGTTCTCACTTAATGCATATCGCGAAAATAGTAACATATGAAAAACGTTAAGAAACACTGCCACAATACACAAAATAGAATTTATTTAAATAATACATATAAATTTGATTAAATTCACCGATGCACAAAGGCACGCTTCTATATAATATGTGTATGCGCCAACATAAATACATACATACATATGTATGTACACATAATTTCTTAATCTACGCGGCGTAGTGTGTAAATGTGCGGTATCTGTAAACTTGTAGATAACTATAACTAAAGTCAAGGTCAATCACACTTTAAAATCCACAACAACAATCAGAGGCCATAATGTAAGACCGGGGAGGCAATCCCCCCATTCTCAACACTCACTATACATACGTCATTTTCCCCATGGCTTTGGTTCTCTTCATCATTATCAATGTGAACGTCACCGTCGTCAGCGACGACGGTTTTTTGTTGTTGTTATTGCCGGCATTAAAATTGTTACACAAACAACTCTCAACAACAGATTAAACAATTAAACAAATGGAGTTTGTTTGCTTTCACATTTCAACCATAAGCTCTCATTTTATAACAACAAAAAAAATGCCGCTAAATGATAACATGATTTATTAATTGATATTTGGATTTGTTCTCCCTCTTTGGCGTCTCTACATCAAGAGGGAGAGAGAGAGAGGGACAGAGAGGGAAAATGAGTTTATTCGCATACATTTGTGTACGTGCAAATGTGCAGGGTCAAGATGCACAAGTTAATTAATATGAACCTTTCTTTTTCACCTTTATCAGAATTATTAATAATCAAGAGAACTTTGGAGTGAGTAATTAAGGAAAATATCATAATTAATTAATAAGATGTGCTGGTATAAATGTAAAATATTGGTAGCAATTTGCAGATCTTTATTTATTGTAATAGACGTCATAATAACATTTGATTTCTTAAGTATAGGAAAAATTTAAAATTGCAGGGGAGCAATAACTTGTTTTTTTACGAAATCTTTTATAGATAAAGTTTTTAATATAACTCCCCCGATTGTTAGTAAGAATCTTTTCTTTTCACGTTTGTGTAGAAAGATCAGACCCAGAGCTAAAAACTGTAACAGGTGTGGTGGACAGAGAAAAATTCGTAAAGGTATTCGTATTTATTCGTGTAAAAAGGTTATATATAATTCCGATGCACACAAAATATTTATTTTATAAAAAAAAAAAAATAATATCATTACGAAAAAATTGTTATTCTGAATAAATTATGTTATTCCGAAAACAAATGTATTATATAAATAAATAAAATCCCAAGGAAGTTTATCCCCTCTATTATAAATAAAATACTCCGAGATATTTTTCCTTATTCTTATCGAATTTCGTAAATAAAAAACTATTCCCCGAAAAGAAATGTAAATTGAAGGGAGAATTTGATGACAAATTTTGGGAATAATTCCGTCTATAAAATTCGAGGGTTTGTAACAATAAATAAAAGATATTTATATTTTATTGGTATAAATGCAAAAAAATTCCAGACTAAGAAAAAAGTTTGACAAAAAGTACTTTTGATTTAAAAAAGAAAAATTATTGTACCAAAAAGTATTAAAATAGTGTCAAAAAGTATTTTAATAGTGCCAAAAAGTACTTTTATTTTGTCAAAAAGTACATTTATTGTACCAAAGTGCTTTTATTGTACCAAACAGTACATTTTTTGTATCAAAACGTACATTTATTGTATCAAAAAGTACATTTATTTTACCAAAAATAAATTTAATGTCCCCAAAAAGTAAATTTATTGTACATAAAAGTACTTTTAATATAAAAAAAGTACATTTATTCTATCAAAAGTACGTTTATTAATGCACAAGGTATATTTATTGTCCCAAAAGTACTTTTATTTTTCCAAAAAGAAATGTTATTGTACCAAAAAGTACATTTATTGCACCAAAAAGTACATTTATTGTACCAAAAAGTACATTTATTGCACCAAAAAGTACATTTAATGTACCAAAAAGAAAATTTATTGTACAAATTGATTTCATTGTATTAATAAAAGTATGTACTTATATTGTATCAAAATGCTCTGTTATACAAAAGATTTTTTTCTTAACTAGTACTTTTTTTTAATTTTTAGTCAAAACCAAATAGGAGACTCATTCCAGAGAATGATTTTGCGTGAGAAGGCTCTCGAGCCAGAACCAAGAGCCCAAAAAAGAGCCAGCTCGAGAGACCATTTGAAATTTTGTGGCTCTTGGATCGCGATCTAAGTACCAAAGTTACGTACCAAAAGTACATTTTTATGCCAAAAGTACTTTCATTGGCCCAAAAAAACTTTTCTGTTGCACAAAGTACATTTTTTGTACCAGAGTACTTTTTTGTACCAAAAGTACTTTATGTATTTTTTATGTACCAATAGTACTTTTCGACACAAAGTACTTTTTTTGTACCAACAGTACTTTTAATGAACTTTTCCGCACAAAGCACTTTTTTTCGTACCGGAATAATTTTTTGTACCAAAAAGTACTTCTTGTCATAAAGTACTTTGGTACAAAAAAAAGTACTTTGTGTCGAAAAGTACATTAAAAGTACTATTGGTACATAAAAATACTTTTGGTACATAAAAGTACTTAAAAAAAAAAAAAACTTAATTTCCCTTTGCACCCCATGAATGAGGTATGGGATAGCTTCTCGCGTTGTTGTGAATTAACACGCTTTCTATTTTTTAGATTCACAACTAACGGCACCTACTTATTTATCGACGAATGCGAACGTCACTATTTTGAGAAGCTCTTACTAGACACGACGATTGAATCGACGCTTAATACTGCGAAGTTGCTGTCAAACAACATTCGAGGGGAGCCGACAATGAAAGAAAATTTTATTGATTTTTTTCTTTTAAGATGACTGGAGCCAGGTTTGAACCTGCGATCTCCCGCATGGTAGTCGCGTGTTCTAACCACTATGCCACGGCCGGTCCCACATAAAAGTACTATTGTACAAAAAAAAGTACATTAAAAGTACTTTTTGGCACAAAAAAATACTCTGGTACCAAAAAAGTACTTCGTGCCGAAAAGTACATTAAAAGTACTTTTTGTTACAAAAAGTAATCTGGTACAAAAAATAGTACTTTGTTTCGCAAAGTACATTAAATGTACTTTTGGTACTTGGGCCAATAAAAGTACTTTTTGGCATAAAAAAGTACATTGGTACCGGTACTTTGTGCCGAAAAGTGCATTAAAAGTACTTTTTGTTGCAAAAAAGTACTCTGGTACAAAAAAAGTACTTTGTGCCGAAAAGAACATTAAAAGTACTTTTTGGTACAAAAAAGTACACTGGTAGAAAAAAAAGTTCTTTGTGCCGAAAAGTACTTTTGGTACAAAAAAGTACTTTGGTAAAAAAAGTACTTTGTGCAACAGAAAAGTTTTTTTGGTCCAAAAAAAGTACTTTTGGTACATAACTTTGGTACTTTGTTCGCGAACCAAAAGCCATAAAATTTCAAATGGGCTCTCGAACCAGCCAATACGAACCCTTGTCAAAACTGCCTTATTTAAGCAAAACACATCAAGAAATGTATAAACAAAATAAACAAACAAAATATGTTCAAAATAAATTCGAAAATGACCCGAAATTTGATAAAAACCCGGGTATAAATGGGTAAATACCCCGCGTTGGGTAAATACCCAGGTCCAAACCCATCTCTAGGTGTCACTCTCAAGGTTCCTAAACAGGGCTAAAGAGATCACCAGAAAATATAATTCTCAGCTGTCGGTGTCGTACGATTCCAAATCAATGTCGAACTTCTCAGACTATTATCAAAAGTGGAAGTGCTCTTTCACAACGACAAGAAGACGGTGTAGTGGCCTTGGAAAAAAACCATAAATCCAGGTTTAGGTCACTGTGAAAGTAAGTATTGTAAACACCAATGAAATAAAACCGCCAATATTTCTAATAGATAGGCAAGGCACTCTTTGGGCAGATTTGAGTAGTGTTAGGTTGTCGATTTAACAAAAAATACATTCTCAACAATATATTTGAAATAATTAATAAAAACTCCTTACAATGTAAGACTCTGATTGTCTTGGTATTTAATTTTTCTTAACTTGGCTTCGGTAAACAAGTTTAATAACACGACTTTTAATTACTCCACCCCTTTTGGCATAAAATTACTATTCCATAACTGCTATGAAATTATAACAAATTGACCATTTCGCTTTGCTCAGCCATCAGACACAAGACCGTACCCCACATTGTTTCACACTCTCTCCCACCACCATGCTATTCTTCACCATTAATTTCCTGATAGCAAGTAATGAGATTGCTTAAATACTTACTACTACACAAAAAAGAAAAGATAATAACATTTATTTTGCTATTTAACTTAGCTTTTAGTTTTTCGTATTTATTGCTGCCTGATATTTTCTAGCTTTTCTAAATTTCTTATAGTACGTATTTTCACTTCATTTACTATTCTCAGATGATTGCGTCACCACCCAGCAGTCCATTTACCATACCATACATTTGTACGTAGATATGTATGTACGAATGAGTTCTTCTACTACTAACCGCTGTAGTTGCCGGTTGTTTTTGTCTTTTTGTGTATTGTTTTTATAGTTGGGGGTTGTTGTCTACTCCTTCTGCTATAGCAGTTGACTTCGCTCGTAGTACACAGTACACACAGTCATAGGGTTTTGTTTTTTGCACTCCAAATTGATTTGGGTCAACTGGTAATTATAAATGTTCTCTCTCCATCCTCAGTTCGCTGATTGAAAAACACAACGAGACGATGACAACGCAATGGCGAAGGAGATGAAACGAAGATTGGAGGTTTGAGTTCTACATACTATTTATAGTCAAGAACGAGTAGAAAATACTAAATGCAAATTGACTTTAGTTGTTTGTCTGAGCTTTTGAAAAATGAATTCATCTGTTTACATTAAACGTCATCAAAGAGTAATCACTCACCGCGCCATATGTGATGTAGATGATGTTGATGGTATAAGCATGGGGCGGCGGCAGTCTATTGTAAAGTGGTACATATTCAAATTGAATTAAATTTCTTGAAAGTATCAGCAATTTTAGTTTGTTCAAATTCAATTATTCTATATTACTGATACATCTACGGTTGGTCGGCTGAGTCATTGAAAAGCACAAGGTCGGTTGGGCAGCTGGGTGACTAGAAAATCTGTGGTTTGGTTTTTAAAAGTGGTCTAACAGGGGCTCTATGGGCATTATCATGTTAAGCAAAAATTTTTAAAAAAAATTATAAAATTAGGTAAAGATCCGCGCCATTTAGTTTCTTATCTATATTATCTAATGTACAAAGGCAGGTCAATAAAAAATGATAAATAAAATTTGATTATGTCATAGAAATATAATATATTGCACAATTACATTTTACTTTTACTCATTTAAAAAATTGGCATGTGCTTTTAATGCATTTCCCGATCATTTATTATATACGCTATATATGTTATATTAATCGAAATTTATATTTGGAATTCGAGATATCAAACAAATGACGGAGAGATAAGGTTAAAATATTTCTACAGTTTTTTATCTTTATGGATTGCGATAAGGTTTTCAACAAATATTGTTGTGTAGCTTGAAAATAGCTGAGGTGATAATCCTTTAGGCCAAATTTCCTCTATAGAAATATATCGCCTGAAAAAGTGCATGAACTATGTAAAGCACACAGTGGAAAAAAAATTTAATGATGCAATTTTGTAGAGAAATTTTTAAATATGGAAATAGAAAAAAGATAGAGATAGAAAAAAAGTTGGCATAGAGCAGTAGTAGCGTCAATGGTGTTCTAACCAACGAGACCAAAACAAAAATTCTAAAATAATTTTTATTTATGTTTTCTTTTGCATTAGTTGATTTTTTATTTAATTTTCGATTTATTTAGTAATAATAACATTTAACGTATTCATTGCACGAATTTTTCATTTCGATACGGCTCGCCCAATAATTTAGTGAGTTTGGAAAAAAATCATGAGCCAAAATGAGGCAGTTGTTGTATGGTGTATGGTGGCAGCGAAAATTAAATTTTCGGTAATACTCGAGCCGAATATTGTGTCAGGGACAAATTTAAGTCGTGCTCCAAAGAGGTCAAAAGTCAAATCTATATATACAAATGGTGGTTTAATTGAAAGAGCCGATGTTGAATGTAAACCACAATTTCAGACTAACTCAATTTGAACCATGGAAAGATACACAATCGAGCAACGCGTTAAAGTTATTCAGGCTTATTATGAGATGGGCGTTCAAATCAAAATGCATATCGGGCACTTCGTTCTTTTTCCGGTAAATTTAATCGTCCAAATGGGCAAATCGGATCTGTAGAGGATGTGAAAATACTGTGCATGCGCGTACAGCTCGTACTGCAGGAAATTTTGCTGCTATTTGCGATAGTGTATTCTTTTCCAAAATGAGGCCGATCAGACAGTTACTGTGAATGGTGTTTGCTATCGTAAGATGATAACGAACTTTTTATGGCCCGAATTGGAAGATATAGATGTGGACGATATGTGGTTTCAACAGGACGGTGCCACTACTTGCCTCACAGTGGCTCTTTTACGCGACAAATTCAATGGCCGTGTTATCGCACGTGGTGGCGATGTCAACTGGCCGCCAAGATCATGTGATTTGACACCGTTGGACTTCTTTCTTTAGGGTTATTTGAAAGAAAAGGTGTACGGCGATAAGCCAGCAACAATACAAGAGCTTAAGGATAAGATAATTCGGCACATTAAAGGCATAGAACCTCAATTATGCCTCAGCGTCATCGAAAATTTGGACCATCGGATGGAGGTGTGCCGCCGAGGTCGGCATTTGGCCGATATTTTGTTCCATACAATATTATCATAATAAAAATAAATGACAATAATTTCCTAAATAATTTGTGTTTTATTCAAAATCAACATCGGCCCTTAAAATTTAACCACCCTTTATAAAAATGAGTTTGTGTTTGTTTAATTGAATGTTTTTAGTACCCGCCCAATGGACCCATTTTTTTAAACCGCAATATCCGGAGGACTGTTTCTGCAGTCGCCTTGAAAATTGTATTGATGAATTTGGTAGCAAAGTTCGTGATGCAACAAAAAATGGTCGGTATTGGATCAGTGGGCGTGGTATAAAACTTGAAATTTAAAAAGGCTGTATTTCATGAACCATAAAAGCTACAAAGCTGATATTTGGTATGTGTTGTTGGTACAGTATGAAATACAGCCAGGGTGGAAGTAGGCTGGGCCACGCCCCATTTAAAAGAAACCATTTTTAGAAACCAAAATAATAGTTTGATCATCCTGAAAATTCCACAGTATAGTAGAGATATAACCTGGCTATTTGGAACCCAGTTGGCAAAAAGAGCCGAGGCGCCGCCCGCACATAAATATTTAAAAAAAATTTACAGTACATTCCGCTGCCGCCCTACTGCGCATGTTGGTTAAAGCTGGTGGGAAAGGGGAAAAAATCCACGACAAGCCCCGCAGTTGCCCCGTAGACGACCCTAAAACGGTAAAATGGATGACCGCCTACATCGTGGCCTTCGATAGCTCAGTGGAAGCGACGTAAACTAGCAATCCGAAGGTGCCGGGTTCGATCGATGAAAAATTACTTTTCAAATACTTTCGAGTTCTCCAGCCCAACAAAACTCATCCTAAATGCTTCCACTACAAATAAAAACCAAATTGCGCAAGGAACAAGGAAAAAGCAAAATGATAACATCGCATATAAATCAACAAACCAGCTGGCGCCATCTTTGGTGCAATTTGGCGGTTAAAACTCACAACAACAACACCTAACAATGCTTGGCACAAATTTTGTTATCTACAAAGGAATGAAATAGAGTTGCCAACAATGATCGTATCATAGTCGGATTATATGCCCGATCGAGTGCCGATAAAATTGAAAATCGGTATAAAGAATTAGCACCCCAGCTACTTCCACCAGCTGTTACAACAACAACCGCCTACATCCACTATTTTGCTCTCTTAACATTTTTGCCTTAATTTTTATAAACTTTGCGCCCACCACTTCTCCACTGGCCCAAAGCTGCACATAGAGGAGTCAAATGTATGACCGTATTTTTGCAACCACAACAGTTTTTCAGAACATGTCTAACCTCTATTTGCAATTCTTAAGATGGTCCCTATACAATTTTTATTTAGCTTTTATATTTTTTTACGAAATCAGCTCTTGCCTTTCCCATGGTGCCTCCCAGAGGAGTAAAATGTATGATCAAACCCCACTAAGATTTCCTTTCTAACATACATATTTCGCGAACATACCTAAACCCTATCTTCACCGCCTTAGTGGGCTGCTGTACAAAAATTATTTTTTTGTAAATTTTGCTGCCAACGCTTTAACTATAACAAAGGTGCCCTTAAAGGAGTCCAAAGTATGACCGACCCCCACTATTATTAAAACACTTACAGTTTCTCAGAACATTTATACACTCTATCGTCAACTTTTAAGGTGGTCACCATACAATATTTTATTTGTTATATATTTTTTATGAAATCAGCTGCTCCTGCTCCTGGACGAAATGTATGACCCAAGCCTCACTAATTTTTCCCCTGCTCCTGGACGAAATGTATGACCGAGCCCGACTAATTTATTCCCTAATCCGGGGTGAAATGTATGACCGAGCGCATATAATTTTTTCCTGAGCTTTACTAATTTTTCCTTCCTACCATTTATCCCAAATCTACCTACCAACCTATCTTCACCACCTAAAGGGGCTCTCATACAAAATCAAAATGTTATAAATTTTCTCACAACTATTGAATAGGTCAAAAAAGTAGTATTTGAACTTGGGCTAAGATAATTAGAGTCTCGAACACATATCTTAAAAAATTGGTCACGGAAGTATAATTTTCGGTGTCCGCACTACAGGGTGCCTGGCATTTTTTGGTCGCCTACGTGTATTGTTTTTTGGCTATTATTGATTAATTCTTTATCAATGCGAAATGGCAATCATTCTTATTTCAGAACAAGAATCAGAACACCAGTCTGTTGTCAAACATGAACACAAATATTACCTACAAAATAAACTATTAACAGTCGTCAATGTCATGGGTATATAAAACATTTCCATGTTTAACTGTTAATTGTTTAATAGCTATTAGTGTGCAATTTATGTTTGTTTTAAAACTAAAGAACAAATAAGTATATTGTTTATAGATAGTCCTTCTATACAAAAAATTGATTCAAACCAGAGCTGTAAACTCAAGTACAAGTAATCATTACCTACCATGTTCGAAAGTATTTAAAAGTTAACTACAATTCTAATTTCATGAGGAATTGGAATTGAAACTAAAAGTCTCAACTACACAGGTAATTGTACTTGAAAGTAATGATTCCTAATTACTTTTCAATTAGCTCAATTACTTTTTAATTACAAGGAATTGAAAGGAATTGACGGAATTGGGAGGAATTGGAAGGAATTAAGAGGAATTGCTGCAATTCGGAAAGGTATTGAAATAATTTTGAAATAAGGGGTAGAAATTGTAAGTTCCACAGTGTGTCGTCACAAAGAGAAAAGGAGAGTGGGAGCAATATATTTTAACATAACGGACCTTTCCAAATTGCAGCAATTCCTCTTAATTCCTTCCAATTCCTCCCAATTCCGTCAATTCCTTTCAATTCCTTGTAATTAAAAAGTAATTGAGCTAATTGAAAAGTAATTAGGAATCATTACTTTCAAGTACAATTACCTGTGTAGTTGAGACTTTTAGTTTCAATTCTAAAATTCTTTCAATTCCTTTTTAGATGTACTTGTATTTGTAATTGAGCAGTAATGAGTACAAATTGTAATGATTTGTTTACAGCTCTGATTCAAACAAATGTATAAGTATTTTAACAATTTGAAGTAAGGGAATTTAAATAATTTTACATGCTCTTTATAAAATCTCGTAAAACAACAACATTTTGCCGGTATAAACGAATTTTTATTCTCTAAGTGTTATGCGATAACAACAATTTCAGTATGTAACCTACATATCGATATTCCAATTTCTGAATGAATTATTTTTTTTTTTACAATAAAGGTAAGTAGATGGTAGATTATATTACTCTGTCAGACTTCCTCGTATTGCCGCAGTACATTATAAACGCCCGCATTGATCAGTGCCAATGTCAGATACATATGTACAAGCGCGTACACATAAACATACATGTGGTGATGTACATATTTTTTTATATATTGGAAAAATTACAATTGCAGTGGTATTAAAATACAAAACCACGATGTCATGAATTACACATCCATTAAGAATTTCTCTTGCAAAAGCAACACCACTATGTATAAAAGTGCTTAAGCCGTAAATAACTGACAACTATTCAATAAAGCAAAAACAAGCAAGAAAACAAAATGCATGGAGATTCTTAATTAACTCGAGAGGGACTTCAATTTCAAGTGTGGGTGGTGATGGTGGATGTGGTTTTTTTTTATATCTTCTTATTCAGAGTAAAATCTAAAATGTAAATGTGTATCTCTGTGCGGAATAAATTTTTATTGACACAATCATAACGAACAAACACAAAACGACTAGTAGACGTTGCCAAACAAGATAGCAAAGCTATAAATATTTAATGTATCGAATAAACCTACATTATGTATAGGATAGATATGTATGTACTTTAAACGACATACGTTTGCGTGTGAATGTATTTATATACATATATGTATGTATATGAATTACATACTATAGTCAGAGATGGTGTGATTTCTTTTTGGTATGAAGTGAGTAGTACTTCTCTTAATCACAGCTAATTACGCAAAAGCGAAAGAAAAATATCAAAGGAAAAAAACTGTTAAAACTGAGTTTAAAGTTAGCAATGAAAGTGACGTCAACATAAATTGTGTGTAATGTTATGTAGTATAAGTAGGTAATACATTGAAGAAACAAGCCTCCCGTAGGTGGGTTATAACTTTTAGTAACCATTAAAATAGTTGGGTGTCTGTTTTTAACCGGCAGGGTTCATTGGCTAATTATCTACTTGAACAAAAGTACTCAATATTTGTTGGCAGTTGCTGAAGTTAACCCTCTCTCAAGTATATCGGCATTTAAGAAGTATATTGGGATTTTTTTACTAATTAAGCAAAAACTTTATTTAAATATAAAAGTTGGGCACTCCTTATCGCTATTATTCATTGTGGGAGTCTATTATTTTGTGGGGTCATGACTTCCGTTTGTTGTTTTCTTTTGCATTTCATCAATCTATTAAATTTTTCTCTGGTTAAATGTATCTAATTATCGCCTCTAATAAATACAAATGGAAATAGTTGCACTTACATATGTACGAGCTGCTCATGCTTTACAAAGAGTCTGTTGTACATATCATATGTATCACTATTGAGTTTCTCACATTTTGTTATTAAAAAAAAAAAACAAAACATGTGAGAACTTCTTATTGTATAAATTACCTTTTCTTTCTGCGCTGCCTTCGCGGCTGTCTGTAATATTTGTTATTTCAGCTGTAATGAGATACAAAATATGGACGTTTTATAAGTAACGAATATTCATGTAATAAAATCAAATATATTATACTTTAACATAAATGTTCTTAAAGTAAGTCGTCAATAAAATTGTTTATTTTATCAATGCTGCTCGATAGACTACGAATACAATTGAAACTGTGAAACTTAGTCTTTATGAAAAGAGTTCTTATATTATTTGTCCACAAGGACAAAGACAACAAAACGTATATCAATATCACAAATAAAACAAAATTTCGAGCGGAGTATATTGTCGGAAAAGAGGAAGAAAATGTTTGCACGACACTTAGACTACCACGGGACTTCTTGAGGGACTACGATGTGACTGATTTAGATAGATTCAGATGGGGGGTAAAGGGTAAAACTAAATTTTATATAGAAAAAAAGTCCGGAAAACCCAATACAGCTACACAAATAACATTAATGTTCTGAGGTAGATATCAGGCCCAAACTACAGTCGAACTTCCATTACTCGAACCACCATTATCCCAGAAAAAAGGTCGACTTACGGAGACTTCGAGTTATAGAATTGTGAGTTATTTACTCTCTTAACGCTACTTCAAACCGATTTAGTTCGAGTTAGGGAAAATTCGAGTTATAGAAGTTCGAATTATGGGAGTTCGACTGTACTATGTTTTTGGATTGGCTGAAAACGAATCTAAAGTCTATTTAACCTCTTCACGTCAGGTTTTTGATATTGCCACAAAAACAATAGAGGTAATATTAAAAACAGAATCCGAGAGCTATTAAACTCCATCATGTCAGGTTTTTGGTATAACGTAAAAAAACATAAAAATCGATCGATCTCGTCGATCTGATGTGATGGTATGAAAAAGACTTTAGATTCGGTTTCAAAACTCCAAACACATAAACTCGAGATTAACACATATTTTTTTTTTGTTTGTGTACCTGTGTAATTTAAATGTACCAAAAAAATATGATAAGAGATCAAGAGGGCAGGAAAATGACCAAGGGTGTATAAAAAGTACTTAAATTGTAACAAGTAAACAATATAAATGTCATAAAATATGTTAAAAAATATTGATTTTATTCCCAAAAAATATAAAATTGTTATTCAAAAAATTCGAATTTTTTTTAAAAAAAATTTTAATTGCTGAAATTAACAACAAATTTGCAATTAAAAAAGTAAAAGAAAACTAAAAATATTTTTAAAATTAAAAACCATTTTCTCTAAAAAATTAAAAGTTGAGACTAAAAATAAAAAAGGGTTTTTATAAAAAACCGTTTCCCAAATATATAAATATTTTAAGCAACTGATTAATAAAAACGATTTCCTCTTTGGTTTAAAAAATTGAAATTACGACATTGATTTAAAAATTTATTAGCGGTTTTCACTCTTTGAGTTAACTTTACAACCCTGTTTAATTTACTACCATTTTACACTACAAAGCATGAGCGTCTTTTTCGGGTGTATTGTAAACTAATGGATCAGCTGATTTTTGTTTTCATTTTTGTCAGTTCAAATCAACCTACGTATAAACTTTAGGTTTTTATCCATATTCTTCCAAATTCTTTTAATAGTTATCACAAAATTTGAAATTAAAAATCAAACCATATATTTTTCCCAGCAAATGTTTTTGATGATCAGCCGTTTAATTCTGGTAAATTTATCAACATGTTTACTACAGCTTTTTGTGTGAATTTTTAACCACGGCGTAGTAAATTGTAGTCTAGTACATTTTGTTGTTGCAGTGTTGTAAATGTTAGTACATTAACAAGATTAACAAGGTCTACAAGGGTACTTTACTACCAAGGTTGAAAACCGCTATTATTTATTATCTCCAGGGTTTTAACACACTACCCACAAAATTAATTATAAAAAATAAAATATATTCTGTACAAAATTTATAAAATAAAATTACTATGAAAAGTATTCAAAAATTTTGATTTTATTGAAATAAAAAATGTTCCATTAAAATTCATTATTCAAAAATTCAATTTTTTTTACAAATTTGTGGGAGTAGTCCCCAGAGTAGTAGTTCACTTTATGAGTACCATGTGCATTTATTGTTTAGGAAAAAAGAAAAATTTAATTTTATTATTTTTAATTTCCAAATTGTATAAGCTTTTTTGAAAATTCTTTACTTTAAGTAACTTTATTTTATGTAAATGCATTATTAATATGATTGTTGGGGTTGTCCTCAGAGTAGTAGTTCAATTGTGCATTAATGGTTAAGAAAAAAGATAAATTTATTGTCCTCATTATTTATACACTAGAGCCCCGACTTGCGTCGTTAATTCATTTTCCACGATCACAAAAAAATATTAATTTTTTATAAAAAATAATTTAAAAGTTTGTATTCAAAATTGTTTTTCAGTTTTTAATAAGTCAATTTTTTTAGTTGAAAAAAAATTTAAATTCCCGACAAACCATGTGGCGAGGGGTGATTCGCTAACGATTCGTTGACGAAATCGAAAATGATAACATTATAGAATCACTGGTGAACATTCTCAAACGAAAAACGATGGTATGTTCTAATAAAGTCCAGTCCTCAATTGACGAGAGTACTTTTATTGCTTGAGTTTTATATGTTACCAAAGTTTTTTCTCGTTGTATACTTTTCTTTCTTTCGTAACGAAAATTTGCTTTAAAATTTTATTGCACTCGTTTTTTTTCTAAAAAAAAATATACTACTTTTACTCTGTACTATTGTTTTGATGTACTTTTTATAAACATTAATATTGTTGTTTTATAGCTTCCACATTTTGCCAAAGCACTAAAAACAATATGTCATGGTTAAAATGAATATAAAACCGGTTAAATCGGAGAATGTGAGATACAAATAAATGTTAATGGTCGTTAACATTTGAAACAAAAGTTTTCTAAATATGAGGAAATATGTGTTGGCAGATAGGGGTTTTTTGGAAGCAAACAAAAGATAAGCAAGAATAAGAAAGCAAAAGTAAACCAAATAGATTAAAATCTCACATTTTCTAAAGTTTATAAATCAATATAGCTTTTTCATATTTTCTGACATTCTATTTATTATAACAAATTGGACAACACCTCAATTCTCTAAATATAAAAGATTTATAAGTTTTCGTATGAAATAATTTCAAAACAGTCGACATATTGAAAGCAATTGCAATTTTTCCAATTTTCAAATGAAAACATGAGTGCCCAATGACACATATCCTATAAACATTTGCCAACATCTACAAATGCATAGGGTCACAGCTCTTACAAAATTTCCACATAAAAGACCACAAACAAAAACAAAAATTTGTGTTAAGTTTGTTCACCTCCAAATGACAAAAAAGAAGTTCATACACACACAAACACACACGCACTGATGCATACGTACTATCGCCCATACTACACTGTGTCCATAAAATACACGCCAGGGGTTAAATGTAAATGCTGGTTGAGGACGGACAAGTACAATCGATAGATGACATATGGTCAACAACTTTTTGAGTAAGAAGAAATCAACACAATAACAAAATGTGAATGACAAGAAAAATTTTGGACAAAGCCTTATTTTTGTTAAAGATCCTTATGTCATAACTAAGAAGAAAAGAAAAAGGCAGTGATGTGGTAGGAATATTCTATAAAACTTTCAAAAGCATTTTGACGATCAATATGACACTTTTTATTATATAAGTACATAAGGGCGTAGTTTTTCAACAGGAAAAATGTTTTCGGATATGTTTTTAATTTGTAAAGGAAGTTTTGTATAATCCCATATTGTAGACAGGAACTTCTTAGTAGTCGAGTCCATGGATAAGTATGTATAGTAAAATCTTCTCAAAACACTGAATTCGGATAGTATCGTATAAACAAGCTCAAATGTGAGCAGCTCTCCCATATCTTTATTCTAAATTACCCAAGACGATAATATTGTACGTTTAGAACGCCAGATATTGACTGTGTGACCTATTTTTACCCCACTGCAATTGCGGCGTCAATTGACCTAAAGTACCTGTTTAGGGCTTAGTATAGAGGGGACGTATCGCCAAACTGGTTCTAAAGCGTTAAAGAAGTATCAATGAGACTGATGTATAGTATTCTTGTGACATTGTATTTTATTCAACGGCGGCGTTCAATAGAATACATATATTTTTTCTAATAGTTCCTAATGTTCTTAAGTAGTAGTCTGAGTGACGTTGGTCCTAAGACAACAGGGATACAGGAATGGTTACGCAGCCAATGACAAAGCCACGTGCCTCCTTTATATATTTAAGTTAGAACTCGGACCGTTCCCTACCCATCAGATACCAGTCATAGGCCTGTGCTAGTCTGTGTTCACGTAGGGTAGTATGTATAGTATATCCATTAATATTAAAGCTGTAATATATAATGGCCAAATTCAATAGAATATTAATCAACTGACAAAAAGGCAATTTCTTTTATATTATTTATTAATACATCTAAGCCAAATTTATACAAATTATACAGTCAATTTTTCAACAACAACGCATGCCTCTTGAGGAACTAAAGGGACGTGTTCGGGAGGAAGTACAGAACATTTCATAAAACACTTTGAAAGTCTTTGAAAGTTTGCAATACAAATTGTAGCAATGACGCATTAATCTTTTTTTTAAGATGACTGGAGCCAGGAGTTGAACCTATGATCTCCTGCATGGTAGTCGCGTGTTCTAACCACTATGACACGGCCGGTTCCACATAAGTATCTAGTTTCGTTTATAATCATTGTTTCAAAATACAAAGACTTTGGGACCGCACTGTATTATGTTGCAATGTAAGAGGTACTCGATGGAAGTTGATTAGTGAATTTGTATTGGTTGTACCAAACAAGTGTCGGTAATGTCAAAATCTAAAATGGTAATGAAATGTAAGGAGGAGTTAGATGGGCAAATGCCTTTGGATGTCAGCCTCTGCTGGGTCCCAGGACATTGCGATTCTTTCCTGGTAAAGAATCAAAAGGCTTAATGGCCAAAGGAGGCTGTACTATGCCTGATCATGACTCTCTAGAAGATGTTCACATGCCCTTATGTTACCTTTTTGGCTTAGCGTAGGATTGGATGTTAAAAACGGCCAACAGATATTGGGTCTCCACAACCGATTGTTAAATTTCTAGATTTTCTGTGGTCCGAATATAGCAGATCGAATGTATAGAAATATATATGCCATAGAATGCTGTTCTATGCCTGATCATGCCTCTCTGGGAAATGTTCACATGCTCTTATGTTACCTTTTTTTCTTAATGGAGGATTTAATATGGAAAATAGGCAACAGACTTTGTATCTCCACAAACGATTGTATAACTGGCCTGACACAGGCCAACCATGTGCCTGCGCAGGCTTGATTTGTGACAGGCCTGTGGAATTCTAACTGGACACTGAAATATCAGGCACCTGACAGCCTAATGGGATAGATCCATTCCAGACTACTGCCGTGTGGGTGATGACGTGGACGAATCTGAGACGATAGAATATCTGCTTTGTAGCTGTCCCGCTCGAGCCCGTAGAAGGCTAGAAAACATAGGGCAAGGTAATATAAATGATCTGGAGTTTCTTTTCTCAGACTGAGTAGGCAATTTAATAGGTTTCAAGCGGTGCCTTTCGTGGCTAACTCTTATTTCTTATATTCGTTATTCCGCCCCTTTCTCCTTCCCACACCTTCTTCTTCTTCAACGGGCGATCACAAAGGATCAACAGATCTCGGTGTGTGGAGTGGTATAAGTTTTACCAGATTCCACGATTTCACAACCTAAACCTAAACAAGAAGTTTTGGGAAGTAATTTGAACTGTGACAGCAACCATTGGCAACCCTAAAATAACCCAATAGGAATTGACGGGAAGATGAGTGACACAAAGAAAAGATGACAGCACAAAACCGCAGATAAGAAAACAGCAACTGTAAAAAAAATCAATCGAATGGGTGTGAGCGGTGCAACACCAATGACCTTTATGAAATAACTTAAAATGGAAACAAATTCACCTTATAATAACAAATCGAATGCGTTAATTTAATTCGAAAAAAACAACTGAGAAATCTACAAAGTAAACTCGTGTAATTTATTGTTAGAAGCACTTTGCAACACGAGTTGCAGTGGCGTTAGCAGCGGCACTGCCTTTCGACGACTTCAAGAGCCTGAAATCATGCAGCTGGCTGCCACATCCAGAGCACACAGCACCGCACCGCATAGCACAACAACATATCACGGCACAGCTCAGCCATAGTGAATGTTGTACATATGCAGTAACGCACTAAATTTCCATTTTCGTGGCACTTTGTGGTGCCTTTTTCTGGAATTTGACTTGACTTATTTTTAAACACACTCAGCCGAGGTGACTCCCAAATTATTATTGTCTCACTGCTGTGGCTGTTGGCTGCTTTCGAGCAGCATTTGCAACGACCGCGGGGGGAAGTAAAAGAAAAAGCGAATACAACAAACGGAATGGCGAGTTGGTAAAAGCCAAAACGAAGTTGAAACGGAGAGAAATGTCTAGTACGTGCAAACAACATGTAAAAAAAAGAAACCATAATTTATCATCATCCATACAGCTCGAGTCGAACTCATAAAAAAAAGTATGAAGTGTATGTGCATGGATGGATGGAATGTATTTCCAATAGGTAGATAGACAGATAGATTTGCTTCTGATACGAATGGAATGTTTTTCTTTTTAATTTATTAAGATTAGTTTCGTTGCCAAAGACGAAATTTCTTTTGTTGTATTTGTAATGATGTTTTTTTCCATCATACTTGTAATAGATTTTCTAAAAAAACGATTGTTTTTTGTGTTCATTTTGCGTTTTGCTAATATGTAATGTAACATGGACACACGCACACACACACACACTCACACAGCACTGGGAACCAACACTCACACACGCACACTCACACACAGATAGACTTTGAAAAAATTGTATATCAAACAGCTGCTGCTGCTCCGGAGAATCGCAGCAGTGGTGTCTCACAGTAGAGCCATCGCTTTTAATTTCTATTTTTTTTTTGGATTTAGTCAAGGCTGATTTTTAATCGATTTGTTTTTTTTTCAACACACACAAATGTTTTTCCTTGTTCGTTCTTGGGTTTCTTGCTTGAACAAAAACCCATCTCATCATCACTATTGCCGCAGTTGGGACAATTTTCTTTTTTTCTTTTTTTTGCCATATACTACAATTAATCACCGCCGCATTTTTTTTCATCGTCGTCGTCGTCGTCGTGTCCGTAATCCTTATTGGTTCTGGTTAGACTTTTTGTTAACCTTTAATCCAACCTCTTTTTGGACTGGGTTTTCCACATACCTGGTAGATCATTTGTTGGAATTTCTTGTTCACCCCCTAGACTCGCCATATTTATCCACTTAATATTTTTGTCTAATTTTTCCTTTTGGATTTCAACGTGAAAAAATTCACTTGAAATTTTCTTCTTTCACAATTTTTAGAACTAAAATGACGAAGACAAAACGTACAACACAAAAAAGAGCAGCACTGTTGTAAATAACGAGTAATCGTCATGTATGGAAGCTTTTTGGTATTTGGTACTGTTTTCCTTTTACCGTCATTCGATTGTCGGTGCTGCCAAATAGTTGTCATTTTCGCTGCTGTAGGAAATGTATAAGTGCGACAGAGATAACTAATGTGTTTTAGTACTAAAGTTAATGCAGGAAAATTTTCATACAAAGTTGCCAGATTTACGAGATATGCTAAAAGTTGTAAAAGTATAGCATTCAACGGTACCGAGTACTCATTACACCCTTTTTTTTGAATTTACACATCGACACCAGAGTATTGATAGTTTGTAACAAAGAATATTGAAACACATTTATGACCGTTTTCTCAATGTATTCACAAACTTCCTATTACTAAATCTCGACATAAATTTATTAGACGGATAAACTATCCGTTAACGATGTAGGTTTTCTCAATATACCGCCAAAAAGTTATTTTTAGTTTACCTCTTAAAATAGATGAGATGAGAATCGGTTATTTTCGAAGTATTAAATTATAAGAAAACTTAACCTAAAACTTAATTTCCCTTTACATCCCATAAAAGAGGTATGGGAGGTAGCCTCTCGCGTTGTTGTGAATTTACACGCTTTTCGTTTTGGATTCACAACTAACGGCACCTACTTGTTTATCGACGAATGCGAACGTCACTGTTTGAGAAGCTTTTACAAGACATGTCGATTAACCCGACTCTTATACTGCGACGTTGCTGTCGACAACATCGAGTGGGCCGGCAAAGAAAGAAAAATGTAGATGACTGGAGCCGGGAATCGAACCACGGAACTCTCGCATGGTAGCCGCGTGTTCTAACCACTATGCCACGGTTGGCCCCAAACATAAGAAAACATAAACATTTAATAAAAACGAAATAAAACTGAAAAAATGACAGATAAATTGCATTTCATTTGATAATTTTAATCATTTTACCACTGAGGATGACCTGATGCTTAATGTTTTGGTAATAAATCAAAAACATATCTTGGAAAACAAAAAACTAGGAACAGCAGTCAGCTGATTGAGTTTAACTGTACGGCAAATAAATAACCGGCAGATGAGGCCGGGTTAGCTTTGCGACAGAATAAAAGCCAATGAGACACCTAATGGGAAAACGGCCCTTACTTTGTTTTGGTTGAAAGAAAACTGGTGGATTTTTTTGTAATTTCTAAATTGTGTCGTTTTTAAATTAAAAAATTTGATATCAAGTTGTCGCCCTGTGGAGGGAAGGGGCTATAAAAGGTGTGGGTACTCAAATTAAAGATATTTTCAACAAGAATTCCATGACGTATTTTACCAGGCCATACAAAATTCATGGGACTCTAAGGGACCTTGGGTTCTTTTGTGAACCCATTTGAGCGGATACTGAAACGAAAGATATTTTTTTAGACGAATCCAGTGGTGTACATTTGAATACCATTTGGGTCCACTGGACCCACATATTTTTTTTAGTGTATTTACATATATGTGGAAATATACGTTAAAAAACCGTAAAAAAATGTTAAAGTGTGGAAAAATATCTAAATATTATATATATTTTTTAAAAAGTAAAATATTCCATAATTATAATATACCAATATACCGGACCGGCCGTAGCATAGTGGTTAGAACACGCGACTACCATTCGGGAGATCGCAGGTTCAAACCTGGCTCCAGTCATCTTAAAAGAAAAAAATAAATAAAATTTTCTTTCATTGTCGGCTCCCTTCGAATGTTGTTGACAGCAACTTCGCAGTATTAAGCGTCGATTCAATCGTCGTGTCTAGTAAGAGCTTCTCAAACAGTGACGTTCGCATTCGTCGATAAACGAGTAGGTGCCGTTAGTTGTGAATCTAAAAATAGAAAGCGTGTTAATTCACAACAACGCGAGAAGCTATCCCATACGTCATTCATGGGGTGCAAAGGGAAATTAAGTAAGTTAAGTAATAAGAAATATTCCATAAGAACTTCTTAAATTAGTTTTTAAAAAATAGTTCAGTTTAGATCCATCAGAATTGGGGCTTTTTGGGTTCTATGATGATATTTTCGAGACGAATCCAATAGCGTATTTGTATAGGCCATACGAGGTCCATAGGGCCCTAGGTCCCAATTTACACAAGGCAACTTATTTGTGTTCGAAACTTGTCGAATTCTCTTTCGAAATTACATGTAGCATCCACACAGGGAAACTTTAGTTTCCGCAACTCGTGACATATGTTAATATTCTTACATTTCGTTTAGGTTATATTTTAGTTGTTATAGACAATAAACTTTTTTTTAAAACGTCATTGAATGATTATTATTATTTCTAAGAATGAGTGGCAGTGTTTTTTTTGGCATTCTATATAGGAGGCCGGTATAGGATACCAACAAAACGCTTCGCCGTTAACAAAAAGCACAGTAATTTATGTCAAATCATTGTGTGTTTTCTTTTCATTGTATTAATTGCATTTTATTTAATTTTTTGTTAATATTTTCGAGGAATGTTTTAATATTTATATATCCACAGGGACCTTAAGCCAGAAATTGTAAATTTTTTCTCTAGGATTTGCATAACAATTGAAAAAACATTGAAACATTGAAAAAATATCATTATCATGCTAGTATTTTTATTTGAGGTTCTATTTTTTGTTTAAACTGCAAAAAAAAATTGGTCACAGTTCTATTTTTACTACTTTTGAGAAAAACTTATCCCCGTTTAGCTTAAGCTACGCACAAACGGTTGCCAGATCTTACAATATTGACCGAAAAATTTGCAGAAAATGTCCAACAACCGTGTGCACTTTAAATTTTGTATGGCAACGTTTGCAGAAAAATCATTGTAAAACAACAATATTGCCAGACATCCGAAAATCGTCTGAACCGCAAAATGTTGCCACCTTCAAATTTTTGTAATAGCCATTTTACACCGGAACGCATTTAACATATTTCCGCGTTAATCCGCATCTTTGATGGATGCGGCCAAAATGCTAAAATTTTTACATGTATTTTGTTGTTGGAAAGATGTTAACATATTTTCGCATCCATGAAAGATGCGGAAAAATACACTGAGTTGTACTCTGAAAATTGGAATTTAAACGATTTTTCTCAGTAATGTTGATCCGGCAACCACCATTTTCGTCGTTTGTTTACATTTATCGGATAAAATGCCAAACAACATGGACGGACAAAAAATTTACATTTTTGCCAAAATATTAATAAATGGTTATTCCAATTAGTTAAAACTATTCGCGCTTCGTGGAATACAGCCTCCGTAACAATGTTAATAGGTTTGTGGCAGGAAAATATTGCAGTTTTACAAGGCAAATGGAAAAATGTGTGAGCTAGACAACAGCTGACAATATGCGAAACTGCGGTGTAAAACCGCTTTTTTGGTGTAAAAAGACTATAATAGCCTTTTTACACCGGAACGCATTTAACATATTTCCGCGTTAATCCGCATCTTTGATGGATGCGGCCAAAATGCTAAAATTTTTACATGTATTTTGTTGTTGGAAAGATGTTAACATATTTTCGCATCCATGAAAGATGCGGAAAATACACTCAGTTGTACTCTGAAAATTGGAATTTAAGCGATTTTTCTCAGTAATGTTGATCCGGCAACCACCATTTAGGTCGTTTGTTTACATTTATCGAAAAAATGCCAAACAACATGGACGGACAAAAAATTTACATTTTTGCCAAAATATTAATAAAAGGTTATTCCAATTAGTTAAAACTATTCACGCTTCGTGGAATACAGCCTCCGTAACAATTTTAATAGGTTTGTGGCAGGAAAATATTGCAGTTTTACAAGGCAAATGGAAAAATGTGTGAAATAGACAACAGCTGACAATATGCGAAACTGCGGTGTAAAACCACTTTTTAGCATTTCGCATCTTCAGCTCAAGATGCTGAATGCTTTTTTGGTGTAAAAAGGCTATAAGATATTGGCAAACACATTTAATTTGCAGATGTGCGAAGTTTATGCATCTGCAAATTTCACCATTTGCAAAGACTAATTATATGGCAACACTGTCCATGTCAGTACATTGCCGGTACATTAGTAGATTTGACAAAATTGCTATTTCTGGCAACCGTCTGTGCTTAGCTTTAGCATGTAAATTTAACCCGTTAGCGTATATGGGATAGCATTTGTATGGCTAACGGCCATTTTCACAATGTACAATTATTGTTTTTTTAACGAAAAATTAACTAATTGCTGTTGGCTTAACAGGGACCATATGGCAATACTGTATATATTTGTTTACAAAAAATAGTGTAATAGCCTTTTTACACCAAAAAAGCATTCCGCATTTTGAGCTGAAGATGCGGAATGCTAAAAAGTGGTTTTACACTGCAGTTTCGCATATTGTCAGCTGTTGTCTATCTCACACATTTTTCTATTTTCCTTGTAAAACTGCAATATTTTCCTGCCACAAACCTATTAACATTGTTACGGAGACAGTATTGCACGAAGCGCGAATGATTTTATCTAATTGCAATAATCATTTATTAATATTTTGGCAAAAATGTAATTTTTTTGTCCGTCCATGTTGGTTGGCAATTTTTCCGATAAATGTAAACAAACATCGAAAATGGTGGTTTCCGGATCAACATTACTGAGAAAAATCGCTTAAATTCAAATTTTCAGAGTTCAACTCAGTGTATTTTTCCGCATCTTGCGTGAATGCGAAAATATGTTAACATCTTTCCAACAACAAAATACATGTAAAAATTTTAGCATTTTGGCCGCATCTTTTAAAGATGCGGTTTAACGCGGAAATATGTTAAATGCGTTCCGGTGTAAAAAGGCTATAATAAAGGATGACAAAACAAAAATTTGTTAAAAGGCGGTATTAAACAAAGAAAATGAGCTCTGAACATTAAAAAAAAAGTGTAACAACGCAAAGTAAGTGTATAAATTAAAGCCAGAAACAAACTAGACAACAATTTACACATTCCTTCGCAGTTCCTTGGAAAGGAGAGCAGGCATAAGATGACAGCGAATGTGGGTAGTGGCCTGAAAATGGTGCTTGTGGTCTTCCTGAGAGCGGACGTTATGAACTTGTCCAAGAAGAACATTTTTAGACACCTTACCTACATAGTTGTAGCTGATTTTGTTTCGCTGCTTATAAGGTTAGCAACGTATTTTGCTGTGGACTTTGGATTTCTGGTCTTTGTCTAAATTCTTCATCACTTAAAGAAAAGTGATCACGCCGCTTTACATATTTAAAATTAAAAATATTTCAGAAGTATAAGTGTTGTTTTTCTATTTTCTCATTTGTTATTTTCTTACAATTAACGTGCTAACCGGCGTAGCTGGTTCGGTTAGATTTAACAGCAACGCTTTTGTTAAATAGTGTCGGTTAAGACTTAATCGAACTTTGTGAAATTCAGATTTGCCTAACTTTCGGTTAAAGTTCACGTTAATTTTTAATCGTACATTGTGAAAATGGCCGTAAGTTTGAATACCAACAAATACTGGCATATGTATATGTTCTTTTGGTAATTATTTAAGCATCAAAACTAACAATAGTCACACAACAAAATTAAATTTATCTCGGCCCAGAGGACCAGTATGATATAGAAAAAAATATTTTATAGCATTCGTCTCGAAAATATCTTTAAGTTGAGTATCCGTACATAGGAAGTCTTCTTAGAATCCAAGGGGCATCTTTCTTGGGTTTCCACGGGCCCATGGACCTTGCACTTCAGCCTCCAAGGGACTCTTTTTAGTCTTCCCCTAAGGTGTCATGGGTAAGGACCCAATTTTGTCCGCCTAATATTCTCCACTTTTGCAAAAAAAAAGGTGACAGTTGTTATATTACTGCAACACATCGATGTTTAAAAGTGTTACATTAAAAAAACTACATAACTGCAACCCATATAAGAATCCGTTTCTATTGCTCAGTTGTTCGCAGCAACAATAAACGAGTTTTTATCTTACCTTCCATCTACCACAAATTGGTACCCTGAAATAACGTCAAATGCTACGGTACACTAATGAGCAACCCTGTTATAGATAAAAACACAGACGTAAACACACACACGTCCGTATGTCGTACAAAAAAAGGTAGTGAAATTGTATTTTTTTTTAATACAAAATCATATATTGAACCATCAACACAATATAACAAATTCTTCATCAATTCGACATCAATCGACGTGTATTTTTACCGAAACAACATTTTTTTGTTGTTTTAAAAAAAATTTAAAATACACAGACGTTGTTTGTCGAAATTTTTAACAAATTTGCTACAAACTAAAAATTAAAAATCCGCAATGTCTAAGAACAACAATAACCAAGGGAACTCAGCATCAGGGCGCCCAACATCGGCATCAGCACCTAAGTCATCCGTAACTCCCCAGGCCACCTACAAACTAATTGTTGTAGGAGGCGGCGGGGTCGGAAAAAGCGCAATTACGGTGCAATTTATCCAGGTGAGTGTGTTAATATAATTTCGTGTAAGGAAATTGTTGGCAAAAGAAGCATATAAACGACAAATAAAGTCATTAACACTCGCATTTGTTTTACACATTTTTTTTTCTTAAGTTCAAGCAACAAGCGAAAAATGAGCTAAGCGCACAAAAACGCATTGTTGTTGTTGCTAATCTTAAACAAATAACTGTGCGGCATATTTGAATGTGTGTGTGTGTGTGTGTGTGCGAGCTGTGTGTAGCTGTTCATAAAGTTTATCATGATGATGATTATGATGACAATCATTACGACGATAATATGTTTATACAAGTTTGTGTGTGCGTGCGTGTATTTCTGTTCGCGCAATTGTTTGCCTTTGAGGCCAATGTATGTGCGCGCTGCTGCTGTCTATATAGAAATTTCGTTGTTATCTGTTGCGCCTTCTTGGATATTGTTGTTATTGCTGTTGTGTAGTTGTTCCCGCAAATTGTTTTGGTTGTTTTGTTTTGTTACTGTTATCTTGTCTTTTACCGTTGGTGATGTATTCTTTTATGCGTTTAGTTCTGCCCACCCCATGTCATCATTTTTACTTTTGTGGAGAGGTGATAATAAAAAAGTGATCTATCTATTGATCATACATAAATACATAAATATATCTACATATAATAAAAACCACACCTACTCAAGTGTCATTTCACTATTTGTGTTTTTCTGGTCTGTTGTCGCTTAAAATAAGAGTATGCATTAATGACTGCATCTATTGGTTTGGTTAACGGTAAACCAAAAATTGTGCACAGTAATACAAAGAACCGGCGATTGCAATTGCACGTATTTATGCTAGCCACTTTTCCGGTGGCTAGGTCTGAGTGGACAAATGCCATCCACTTCAATTCAGTCCCAGAAAAAGGACAACCTTGTTCTAAGATGGCGCCAGCGCTCATGGGCCATATGGCGCCTTAAAATAGCCCTTTGAGTTATATGATGATCCCTTGGTGTGGGTACTTAAATTGAAGACGGGCGGGAGCCCGATTAAAAAAAAATGCCATTGTCTTCGTCTTGGTCCCCAAACATCAAAGTTGGCGCTCAGGCCCATGGGTCCCGGGTGGTCAATAAAGGGCCCCCTTCGGTTCTATGATGACCCCCCCATGTGCGGATACTCAAATAAAAGATATTTTCGAGACGAATCCAACGATGTTTTTTTTAGTTCCTACGGGTCCGTGTTAGAGCCACTTAAATTTCCAGCATATACCAAAAAAAAAAAAAATAATTATTTTTAAAAAACTTCAACTTTTGCAATTTATCCTTTTTTTTGTTTAAATATTTCTTTTTGCATTTCTTGAAATTGTTCATTTGTGACCATAATTTTTTTGATTTTTTTTCTCAATTTTCTTTTTTTAATCATGCACCCCAAGGGGCTACGCTTAAACCCTTGTTATTAGGTAAAGTATTATAAATGCGAGCAACCCTCACTTTAAAAGAACGCGCAGAGGTATGGCAAAGCTAAGGAATAAACATTTGCCTCCTACGGGCGGAGCTACATATGTATGAATGTATTATAACATATGATGAATTTCATATCAAAACCGATATTCATTGAACCCGACCCTCTCAGATTTTAATGAAATTTTGCATACAGGTATATTTTACCTACAGAAACATAACCTCATTTTTAGGAATTGCATATTTGAAAATATGTGGGCGTGGCAAGGTATCGAAATATTTAAAAAATGACGGTAATAGGTACATTTAAACTGCAATTACTATGGAACGACTTAGCCGATTTAAAAGATCTTGGTGTCATTAGAAAGGTATATGAGTCAGCTTTCGAAAACATACACTGTAAAAATTTTATATTACGCTGAAAAAAATTTTTTCCCAAAAATTAAAGTTTAAACTTAGAAAACACTTCGAAGATCAAGCCTTTTTTTGCAAAAAAAAAATATTTTTAGATAGGCCTATTTAATATATATAACATATCTGAAAACAAAAATGGCGTTTTTCTTAGTTTGTTTTTAAAAAAATTTTAAGTAAAGTCTCTCTTGTTAACTTCCTTATTTTTTGATATTTTTGTGTGACAAACTGCAATTACTATGGAACGACTCAGCCGATTTGAAAGATCTTGATGTCATTAGAAAGGTATATAAGTCAGCTTTCGAAAACATACACTGTAAACATTTTATATTACACTGAAAAAAAAAATTTCCCAAAAATTAAAGTTTAAACTTGGAAAACACTTCGAAGATCAAGCCTTTTTTTGCAGAAAAAAATATTTTTAGATAGGCCTATTGAATATATATAACATATCTAAAAACTAAAATGGGGTTTGTCCTAGTTTTTTTTAAAATAATTTTTAAGTAGACATCTCTTGTTAACTTCCTTATTTTTTGATATTTTTGTGTGAAAAAAAATAATAAAGTAGCTAAACTTTGGATATGGGGAAATATCGGTCATTTGTATGGGAGGTACCAGAAGGGTACCCAAAAAAAACCTGCATAACTTCCAAAGTTTAGCTACTTTATTCTTTTTTTTCACAACAAAAATATCAAAAAATAAGGAAGTTAACAAGAGATGTCTACTTAAAAATTATTTAAAAAAAAAACTAAGACAAACCCCATTTTAGTTTTTAGATATGTTATATATATTCAATAGGCCTATCTAAAAATAATTTTTTCTGCAAAAAAAGGCTTGATCTTCGAAGTGTTTTTCAAGTTTAAACTTTAATTTTTGGGAAATTTTTTTTTTCAGTGTAATATAAAATGTTTACAGTGTATGTTTTCGAAAGCTGACTTATATACCTTTCTAATGACATCAAGATCTTTCAAATTGGCTGAGTCGTTCCATAGTAATTGCAGTTTGTCACACAAAAATATCAAAAAATAAGGAAGTTAACAAGAGAGACTTTACTTAAAATTTTTTTAAAAACAAACTAAGAAAAACGCCATTTTTGTTTTCAGATATGCTATATATATTAAATAGGCCTATCTAAAAATATTTTTTTTTGCAAAAAAAGGCTTGATCTTCGAAGTGTTTTCTAAGTTTAAACTTTAATTTTTGGCAAAAAAAATTTTTCAGTGTAATATAAAATTTTTACAGTGTATGTTTTCGAAAGCTGGCTCATATACCTTTCTAATGACACCAAGATCTTTTAAATCGGCTAAGTCGTTCCATAGTAATTGCAGTTTAAATGTACCTATTACCGTCATTTTTTAAATATTTCGATATCTTGCCACGCCCACATATTTTCAAAAATGCAATTTCTAAAAATGAGGTTATGTTTCTGTAGGTAAAATATACCTGTATGCAAAATTTCATTAAAATCTGGGAGGGTCGGGTTCAAAATGTCCCTTTTTTTATAGGTTTTGATATGAAATTCATCATATGTATAAACATATCGCTCATTTGGCGCATGATCGACAAAATTCAAAAAAATTGATTCCGAAATTAATTAATTTTATGTTTTCAATTCATCATTAACTCAAAAATCACGTTCTTGGAGTTATGCCGGTCTTGCAACAAATTAGAGATATGTGAGATTATTCAAATTAATACGATATTAATTACACAAGGGAACAAAATTAAACTTGTGTGTTGACTGGAATTTTATACCAGTGTTTTTTTTTTCTTAATTAAAGGTCGCTGATTATAAATCTATTTTCCATTTTTCTCCATCAGCTTATATTTAACTAAACCTATGTTAAAGTTTTTTAAAAAAATACAACTACTCTTCATAAACCGATTTTCAAACTTGTTTGTTTTTTTAAGAAACAAAATTTTTATAAACCACACAAAATTATTTGAGTATTGGTTGTTAGGAATCTTATTTTGCGGGGAATATTATTATTACTCGATTACTAAGTAGGCGGATTGGAACAATTGTTTGGGAGGTACCAGAACGGATGTGGCCATACTTCCAGTTTTTTTCCAAACTTTTATCCTGTTATAGTTATATTAAATTCTAAATTATGTAGTTTCGACTACAGGAGATAAATATTTATTATTGCTGTGTTACATAACAGCAAACTACCATTGTGTAGTATGTTTTGCATGTATTTTTGTAATAGGGCCGAATTTTCTTTGTTTAATGTCAGAAGTAATTCAATAATTTTATCAGTATCAGTAAGGATATTGTTAAAATTTTTCTTTTTCTGTTTTTTTTTTTTAATTTTAAAACATAATTCGTAGTAATATGGATATACATATGTATATAGAGACAGTCATTGGAAAAATGTCACGTTCGAACCACTTAAAAATTTAATTAAAAAAAACTACCGTGATATTTCTAACAAATGAAGAAAATTAAAAAACTTTGATATTTCTTAACATTTTAAAATTCTTATCAATGAAATATTGATTGTGTTTGATTTCGCTGAATCCCATGTTTTTAAAGATGTCCACGAAAATTATATCTGTGTTTGTCACGTTCGAACCGCTTCTATTTCTTGTTCTTATTTTGTAATAAATATTCGGCCGAAAAAAGAATAAACCACGAGTGTTAGTACTATTAAGGATCTATACGATTATGTAAAAGATGAATCTAAAATATGTTTTATTCTGACCTTTTTTCGCTTTTAATGTGTACAACGGTCACGTTCGAAACCGTAGAATTGCCCATATTGAACTACAAGATTTTAGACCTCAACTGTTATCTTTATCGCATTTTTATTTTTTATGAATTTTTAAAAAACAAAAATTTTCTTTGTTGATTTTTTTTTTTTGAAAACTTTAAGGATATCTCTGAAACTAAAGGTAAAATTTGGAACCAATTAATATTATTGACGAATTTTGGATTATTTTTTAATTAAATATTGTGAACCGTTTTAAAATTATTCAAATATATGTAGTGGAAATGGCTTATAATCGAGCTGACGATAAGTCGAGCTGATGGAAAAAACCCAAGTCAGATTTAGCGTCCCAAATAACCTTAAAAAAAGCATTCAGTTCTTAATCAACATAAACCTTGGGCTGAAGTGTAGAAAATGGGGCGGGAGCCCGATGAAAAAAAAAATATTCCATTGTCTTCGTCTTGGTCCCCAAACATCGGAATGGTAGGTCAAAGTTGGCGCTCAGGCCCATGGGGCCCGGGGGGGTCAAAAAAGGGGCCCCTTTCGGTTCTATGAGCCGAGTTAGAGCCATTGGAATTTCCGGGATATACCAAAAAAAAAATTATTGTTAAAAAAATCGCGCGATAGTGCGTGTCACACTGAATTTGACCAAAAATATCAAACAATAAATAAAAAAACATTTTTCTGAACTTTAGCCGAATTTAATGTATCATACGATACACTAACATAAATTGATGTAATACACAGTAAGATCGACTAAAAACTAACCAAAACAAATACACATACACTGGCACGGCACGGCCTAACAAACTACAGTACGAGCTCGATTGTCGCAACTACCGATTATTGCAACACCCCGATTTGCGCAACCGCTCTTTTTACACATGAGTCTTGATAGGTGCAACACGCTCAAAAAGCAGTCTCGATGACCGCAACTTTTCAATTTTTTTTTATTTTATTTATTTTATTGTATAGTTTCAATAACCGAGCCTATAGGGCCTTATATGGTTACAAATATCTACTCATAAATTTGTTCATTAAAATAATATTAGAAGTGCAAAACAATATATTTAATAATTCAATTTTTAAACTTTTTGAATATAAAAACAATAAATCTAATGATAACAGTTTTGTATCCTCAGTTTGTAATCAGAATTTAAACAAGTTTGTAATAAAATATTTCGAAAATGCATGCAAATAGGAGTGTTATGGAGTGAACCAGACCTATAAAAAAAAAAACAAAAACTGACCAAATGGTTCCAGGAGTATGAGTATAAAAAAATGTATACAGTATAGTTATTTTCAAATTTTGAAATAAACATATTCTCACTACACCAACGTAGTAAAACCAATAACAAAAATTAATTTGTAATTATCATAACAAATCATTTAAAATTAGATATTGATTAACTTTCTTCTTAAACGTGGCAACAGAGTTGTTAAACACTTTTAAAGAGCTAGGTAATTTATTATATATTTTTGCTACTCTTACAAAATAAGACCGATCTAAGGACGGCGACAATTTCGGCATAACTAGTTGCAAATTCCTAGTAGATCGACCAAATCTAAACAAATTCACTAAGAATGACGGAGTTTTTGTCTTATAAATTTTATAAAAATGTAAAAGCGTTCTTTTTTTGATAAAGTTTGAAAATGAACAACCTAAAAATTCTAAAACATAGTTAGAAATATGTTGTTGCCATTTTACTGGATACACGTATCTCAATACCTTATGAAATAAAAGGCGAATTTTCTTTAAAATAAAGCCTACTGTTCCAGAATACACCTCTATGCCGTATAAAAAAATTGGCATAATTAATGCGTGGACCAACTGTGATTTAACGTGTCTTGGCAAAGCTAAATCAATGTTATAAAGTTTTCTCAAAACAAAGTTAACTTTAGATATTACTGAATTTATATGGAGCTCAAATCTGAGATTGCGGTCAATTATTATCCCAAGACATTCAAAACTATCAACAATGTCTATGTGAGCACCATATAAATTAACTGCGATATCTTCATATCTAATATTACCAAAAAACATGGCTTTTGTTTTATTTGTATTTATTGAAAGCTTATTATAATTCATCCAATTTTCTACCGAATTCGATGTGTAGTTAACTAAATTTTGTAGCACATCTATATTTGCGGTATCTCCTTTAAAAACTATTTGTAAATCATCAGCAAATGCAAAACAATGAGCATTGTTGCTATGAATACTTTCGAACAAGTCATTCATATACATGACAAAAAGCAAAGGACCGAGAACAGATCCTTGGGGTACACCACTACTGACTGAGCCAGTGCTTGAAAGACAACCGTTGCAAGAAACATACTGTTTTCTTTCAAACAAATATGACTGCACTAAATTACATGCACTGCTTGAAAATTTAAAAAGTAAATGCAGCTTCTCAACAAGGATGGCATGGTTAAGTTTATCAAAAGCCTTTGCCAAGTCTAATGACAAGAGCACGCAACATCCGCCACTACCAATCTTTTCCCTTACTACATCAGTCATTCCCAGTAACAGTGACGTAGTATTGCGATTATTTCTAAATCCTAACTGACAATCATGCAACAGCTCCGAATTATCTAAGTAGGAAAGCATCTGCGATTTTATTACATGCTCAACCACCTTAGACAAGATTGGCATTATAGAAATTGGACGAAAATTATCGACAGAACATGATAAGCCCTTCTTACGAATAGGAACTACCCTGGCAATTTTCCATTCCTTAGGAAACGTTGAGGTAGTAAGTATGGTATTTACAATATGCAGTAAATGGCCGCCTATTAACGGAAAAATCAGCTTCAGGAATTTAAGTTTGAAACCATCAGACCCCACAGCTGTTGACTTAATTTTACTAAAAGATTCAAACAATTCATGGATTTCAATACTGCGGAAAGAAAATCCACTATACAAATTCGCAGAAATTATATGTTTTTTTTATTTGTATGCTATGCCACTGTTCAATGTGAGTGAGCAAATGACTGTTATAGTACAGTTTTTTTAGTGACGTGGGGCATTTTGCACAAAGTAAAATAATAATTTTCAATAGAGGTTCGGTAAGCGCAACAATCTCGGTAACTGCAACCGACTTGGGCTGCTTTCGGTTGCGAAAATCGAGCTCGTACTGTATATGCTTAGTAGTAGTACTAAGCTTAGTTTATCAATAAACCTTGTAAGAAGCTTAGCTTTGAGGTAAAAAACGCTGAGCTTTTGTGGTAAAAAGCTTGAGCTTTGTGGTAAAAAGGGAATCGTGGGGATAAAATATCCTCCATTCTCATGTTTGGTTATCAATAGTCAAATTCATAACTATGCTGGACATTTTCGGCTGATATCTACTTCACATGCACATGTTTGGCATAATTGTAGATATATATACAGCTGATGATGAACCATTGTGCATCAGTTCGTCACAAAGGGGTCTGAAGGTGAACTCGTCATGGAGTTCGAAAAGCGTCATTCTAGTGCGCGACACACTGAATTTGACCAAAAATATCAAAAAATTAATAAAAAAACATTTTTCAGATCTTTAGCCGAATTTGATGTATCATACGATACACTAACGTAAATTGATGTAATTTCTTGAAATTTTCCTTTAAAAACCTTAAAAAATTAAAAAAAAAATTAAAATTTTCACACATTTTAGATGAAATTTAATTCTTCAATGGAATTTTTCAATTCATTTCCTTAAATTATTCTAATTTTCCATGATTTTCCCCCATTTTTTACGTAGTTTTTCAGAATTTTTTTTTTTTTTTAAAAATCGCTCGGTTTTTAGATTTTCCATTTTTTTTAGAATTTTTCAATTTATTTCCTTAAATTTTTCTAACTTTTTCCATGATTTTTTCAACTTTTTTTTGGTATATCCCGGAAATTTAAATGGCTCTAACTCGGTCCAGGAGACCCGTAGGAACGTAAAAATTACATCGTTGGATTCGTCTCGAAAATATCTTTCCACACATGGGGGGTCATCATAGAACCGAAAGGGGCCCGTTTTTTTGCCCCCCCCGGGCCTTAGCGCCAACTTTGACCTCGATTTTCGTGTTTTGGGGCGTATTTAGGGGGTGGCATTTTTTTTTTTGGGCTCCCGCCCCATATTCTGTATTTTTGCCAAACCTTGTTTCCTTGTCTCGCTTTGTTGTTTCGAAAATATTTTTTCCATTTTCTTATTTACTAAACGAAAAACAGATTCCACTTACCGATTCTGATTTGTCTTTTTAAATGCATGAATTAAAGAAGTTTTTTTTTTTAAATTTTAATTTTTTACACTTTTAAATAAGTCACCCAAAGGGCCCATTTTTTGGTCCCTCTGGGACGGGTTTGATCATTATTTTGGGGTTTTAGGGCAATTTGTTTGGGTCCACTTCATTTTTATATTTAAATCATATTAGATTAAAAATAAAATATTCTTGCAATGTACAGAATATTCTGTTGTGTTTTACAACTGGTATCAAATGCATCACCATTAGAACTATTGCCTTGGCTGCAGATACACGCGACATCATATTGTATCCCGCCTCAACAATAGTTTTCTACACAAATATCAAATGGGTGATAAATCACAATGCCATCTTTCTGCTACGAACAATGTTATCCATCCGACTGGATTCATTCATCCATCAGTGTTACAACATATTTCGATCAAATAACATTTACCATCGTCATTGGACACAACTCTTCCGAACATTATCCCTCAGGCCAATATCGACAGTACTCCTCCTTAATTTTATGCCATATTGAATAAACTATACATATCTCATTACTAAGACCACCAATGCGTTATAATGTCCTTACTTTTCTGTGGTAATTGGTATACACTCTTATTAAAGGTTCGGAGCTATCTAATTTCCTTAAATATTGTTCAGTCAATGTATGCTTGATGCACGTGAGAAATGCGTGAGACTGATCGATTGACTGATCAAATAATTTTTACTTTACTAGCGTAAACTTTTAGTATTAACCACAGCCACTACGTGGTACTAACAAAATGGTACCTTATCAAGACGATCAGTCAGACAGTTTCCCAAATGCAAACTGCCTTGGTCAAACCCTGTGTACTAGCTAACACATAGTCCCTAATTTGGGCTCCTAAGGGATGTACATAATCAAACATGAAACAGATGGAAGCATTATCAAAGAAATTGTATCTTAAATGTTTTCCTTTAAAACGCATATATATTCATCAGCCGTCGCGCCCTTAAGCAGCCAAAACGAATTTTCAATTATAGATCAACAACCTCTAGAGATATCAACTTTGAATTTAAAATTCCATTCAATTAAATAAGTAAATGTTTGTGTAAAACGATAATGTTGTTTGTTTGCAAGACAGAGAACATACACGTCACACTATAGGCGGCTGCACATCGCGCAAACATTGCAATAGACAATCCAAAAATATTTTCAATTTTATAAATGGGTTAGTATTTCAAGAATGATATCATACTGCAGAGAAGTACAGAATATTGACTACATATGAATATGAATTATGACTAATGTGAGATGTGGTGCAATGTTTTTATTTTTACAAGTTCCAGCCCTTTTCAAAAAGAAGACACAAATACTACAAAAATATTATCCATCACAGCTTAATGATGATGGCATACATGAATGGTTGGCTGATATGCTAAATATGGTGGACAAGAAACTAATAGAACATAAATAAATAGTATACAAATAGGCTAAGTTTGAATGTATGTATATTTTTAATATAGATATGACGTAAACAACTAAAAAGAAATAGAGCAAATAGAAAATAAAACAGAACAAACTAAATATACAACATAACAAAATTTGTTTTTGTTGTGTAGTCGGAAAATAACAAGAGAGCAACAAAAAAAAAAAAAATTAAAAGATTCGATTCAGTGCAAAGCCACAATGAATTTTTGAATTATAATGATGATGATGTTTTGTCGTAATTAAAAAGATACAACAAATGATCATTTCTAAGAGAGCTATGAATTCTATATATATACTTATATGTATGTATAAATATGAATTAGATATACACGTTTAGGTAAATATACAAAGACGTTTTTTTTACGGAGGCCAGTCAGAGAATGATGATGTGTTGATCTTGACCATTTCAATCACAATATCCAAAAATATTATGACATTTATAACTAAAATAATTTAAGTTGTTTCTTAAAAGCGATGCATATTTAAATGACGTCAGTTGAAATGCACTAAAGAAGAAATTGGGCAATTTTCATACGAAATAAATAAAATAAATAAAATAAATAACATAAATAAAATAAATAAAATAAATAAAATAAATAAAATAAATAAAATAAATAAAATAAATAAAATAAATAAAATAAATAAAATAAATAAAATAAATAAAATAAATAAAATAAATAAAATAAATAAAATAAATAAAATAAATAAAATAAATAAAATAAATAAAATAAATAAAATAAATAAAATAAATAAAATAAATAAAATAAATAAAATAAATAAAATAAATAAAATAAATAAAATAAATAAAATAAATAAAATAAATAAAATAAATAAAATAAATAAAATAAATAAAATAAATAAAATAAATAAAATAAATAAAATAAATAAAATAAATAAAATAAATAAAATAAATAAAATAAATAAAATAAATAAAATAAATAAAATAAATAAAATAAATAAAACAAATAAAATAAATAAAATAAATAAAATAAATAAAATAAATAAAATAAATAAAATAAATAAAATAAATAAAATAAATAAAATAAATAAAATAAATAAAATAAATAAAATAAATAAAATAAATAAAATAAATAAAATAAATAAAATAAATAAAATAAATAAAATAAATAAAATAAATAAAATAAATAAAATAAATAAAATAAATAAAATAAATAAAATAAATAAAATAAATAAAATAAATAAAATAAATAAAATAAATAAAATAAATAAAATAAATAAAATAAATAAAATAAATAAAATAAATAAAATAAATAAAATAAATAAAATAAATAAAATAAATAAAATAAATAAAATAAATAAAATAAATAAAATAAATAAAATAAATAAAATAAATAAAATAAATAAAATAAATAAAATAAATAAAATAAATAAAATAAATAAAATAAATAAAATAAATAAAATAAATAAAATAAATAAAATAAATAAAATAAATAAAATAAATAAAATAAATAAAATAAATAAAATAAATAAAATAAATAAAATAAATAAAATAAATAAAATAAATAAAATAAATAAAATAAATAAAATAAATAAAATAAATAAAATAAATAAAATAAATAAAATAAATAAAATAAATAAAATAAATAAAATAAATAAAATAAATAAAATAAATAAAATAAATAAAATAAATAAAATAAATAAAATAAATAAAATAAATAAAATAAATAAAATAAATAAAATAAATAAAATAAATAAAATAAATAAAATAAATAAAATAAATAAAATAAATAAAATAAATAAAATAAATAAAATAAATAAAATAAATAAAATAAATAAAATAAATAAAATAAATAAAATAAATAAAATAAATAAAATAAATAAAATAAATAAAATAAATAAAATAAATAAAATAAATAAAATAAATAAAATAAATAAAATAAATAAAATAAATAAAATAAATAAAATAAATAAAATAAATAAAATAAATAAAATAAATAAAATAAATAAAACAAATAAAACAAATAAAATAAATAAAATTAATAAAATTAATAAAATAAATAAAATAAATAAAATAAATAAAATAAATAAAATAAATAAAATAAATAAAATAAATAAAATAAATAAAATAAATAAAATAAATAAAATAAATAAAATAAATAAAATAAATAAAATAAATAAAATAAATAAAATAAATAAAATAAATAAAATAAATAAAATAAATAAAATAAATAAAATAAATAAAATAAATAAAATAAATAAAATAAATAAAATAAATAAAATAAATAAAATAAATAAAATAAATAAAATAAATAAAATAAATAAAATAAAATAAATAAAATAAATAAAATAAATAAAATAAATAAAATAAATAAAATAAATAAAATAAATAAAATAAATAAAATAAATAAAATAAATAAAATAAATAAAATAAATAAAATAAATAAAATAAATAAAATAAATAAAATAAATAAAATAAATAAAATAAATAAAATAAATAAAATAAATAAAATAAATAAAATAAATAAAATAAATAAAATAAATAAAATAAATAAAATAAATAAAATAAATAAAATAAATAAAATAAATAAAATAAATAAAATAAATAAAATAAATAAAATAAATAAAATAAATAAAATAAATAAAATAAATAAAATAAATAAAATAAATAAAATAAATAAAATAAATAAAATAAATAAAATAAATAAAATAAATAAAATAAATAAAATAAATAAAATAAATAAAATAAATAAAATAAATAAAATAAATAAAATAAATAAAATAAATAAAATAAATAAAATAAATAAAATAAATAAAATAAATAAAATAAATAAAATAAATAAAATAAATAAAATAAATAAAATAAATAAAATAAATAAAATAAATAAAATAAATAAAATAAATAAAATAAATAAAATAAATAAAATAAATAAAATAAATAAAATAAATAAAATAAATAAAATAAATAAAATAAATAAAATAAATAAAATAAATAAAATAAATAAAATAAATAAAATAAATAAAATAAATAAAATAAATAAAATAAATAAAATAAATAAAATAAATAAAAAAATAAAATAAATAAAACAAAGAGAACAGGCCAATGGGAGGAGTACAAGGAGAATCTTAGACTCTTCAAGAAACTACTAAAGAAGGCAAAAAGATCTTCATGGAGGAAATATACCAACGATGTCGAAAAAACCGCAGAGGTAAGTAGACTTAGGAAAGTATTATCCTCGACAACCAGCGCCCTGGCATACATAATGAAAATGACTGAATCCTTGGAACCTTGGAAATCCTATCGGATACCCACTTCCCTAGGGGAGGGTCCAACTCTATAACCGTCGCACCTACCGACTTCTGCGATAGAATACCGGTAATTGAAAGGAACATGATGAAGGACGCCATCAGCGACTTTGATCCTTACAAATCACCCGGTCCGGACGACATTATACCCGCCGAACTTCAACAGTCACTGGAAATACTACTGCCATGGCTGGAGGCTATTTTTAACGGCTGTGTGAAATTATTCTACCTACCTGAGAACGGCTAAAGTGGTCTTCATCCCAAAGGCAGGAAAGCCATCACACACCAAAGCGAAGGACTTTAGACCTATAAGTCTTACTTTATTCCTTTTGAAAACCCTTGAAAGAATCATGGACGACATTATCAAAAATTCAATCGGCCCGAATCTCCTTTCGAATGCTCAGCATGCTTACACAAAGGGGAAATCGACAGAAACCGCACTCCATGCACTATTGTATCCCATAGAGAAATCGTAAGATAAGAAAGGATTTTCTCTAGTTGCCTTCATGGACATAGAGGGAGCTTTCAACAACATCGAATCCCTCTGCATCTTGACAGAGCTCAACAGCTTACACATCAACTCGCATATTAGCAAGCTGATTCGTAACATGCTAATAAAGAGAACTATCACCTCAAAGCTGGGAAATCTCACCCTCACTAGAAGGGTGACTAGAGGCACCCCTCAAGGGGGAGCATTATCGCCGCTATTGTGGAATTTTGCCGTCAACGACGTTCTCAAACGATTGGAGTCGGATGGATGTATAGTAGTAGCGTATGCAGACGGGAAATTATTTAAACCCAAGGTAACACTTTGGATTTACAATGCTATAGTGAAGCCAATACTACAATATGGCTCTATAGTTTGGTGGTACGCGCTCGACAAGAAGAGCAAATTCAATCAATTGGATCGTGTTCAACGGTCCTCTTGTCTCCTGATAACCGGATGTATGAGATCGACCCCCTCTAAGGCTCTCTACACGATACTCAATCTACTACCACCTGATCTGAGCTGCAAATGCTCCGCTCTCAAATCGGCTATTCGACTAAACGAGATTGATCATTGGGATCGTTCCATCGGACATTCAAAGATCCTAAACCATATCAACATCTCACTCGAAACTGACTACGTGCTAAATACACGGAAATCAAACGTTCTATACGAAACTAGAACGCCCTCCAGAAAGGAGTGGGCAGAGAACGAGAACGCAATGTATGGACCAATAAACATCTTTACCGATGGGTCCAAACTGGATGACAAGGTCGGCTACGGTATCTACTCCGCGGATCTGGGCCTAAATATAAGATCGAGAATTCCAGACTTCTGCAGCGTTTTCCAAGCGGAAATACTTGCTATTAAACGAGCCGCGGACATGATCAACGTGAGGAAGATATCACGGGAGGATATTCTCCTGTTCACGGATAGTCTAGCGGCGGTAAACTCATTGAAGTCCTGTGACATCAAATCGAAAGTGGTCAGTGCCTGTCGGAAATCTCTTAACGAGATATCCAGGAATATCAGAGTTCTGGTTACGTGGATACCCGGACAAAGCGGAATCGAGGGCAACTGCAGAGCGGACGAAGAGGCCAGACAGGGCTCAGCCCTGCAGGAAAGCGACGTTGAACATGTAGCACTTCGCCCTATATCCACCTGTAAAAGTACCATTGGAAATCTAACGTTTGAAATTGCAAACGACAGATGGAAGAATGAAGAAACTTGTAGAACAAAAAGACTTGGCCAGAATACAACGCGAAACGTACATCGTACCTGGTAAGCCTAGAGAGGGACCAGATAAGAAAAATTATTACATTCCTGACGGGACATGGACCAATAGGCAGACATGCGAGCAGAATGGGATTCGCAACAAAAAGCGAATGCAACTACTGCGGCAGCAGTGAACCATCCACCGACCACATTATATGTGTTGCCCAGCGCTATACAGAAGGAGACTGGAAACCCTGGGGAAACCCTTCCTAAATGGTGCAGAGGAACTTGCATCGTTGGATATCGGAAGGATCAACAACTTTTGTAAAATTATTAACTGGACGGATTGGATCGAAACTCCGGATACCCAATCGACAACTGGCAACGCAATAAGGCAGCACACGCGCTGATAGCATAGGTTGAAGGGATGGCGTAAATGCCCAACGGGTGTCATAAGATGTTTTAGATGTTGAAACTTCTAATTCGATTCGTTACAATTGGTTCTGCTCGATGCGGTGTAACCATATTTCAAATGTGTCGTTAAGTGAAAATGGAGAGAAATTTCAGGTTTTCGAAGTCAACTCTTTTGTTTTGACTGAAATAGTTGTACAATAATTGTACTTTTTGGTATAATTGCATTAGTTTTTAGTATAATAATGTATTTTTTTTTAATACATCAAAAGTACTTTTTGTTAGAATAAAATTACTTTTTGGCACATTGAGAGTACTTTTTGATATAGTAAGAGTAATTTGTGACATAATAAAAGTACTTTCTGGTACCAAAATGTACTTTGGGTACAGTAAAATTAGAATTTGGTACAATCAAATTTCTTTCTGTGTAGTTTTTGATACAATTAAAGTAAGTTTTGGTTCAACAAAAGTATTTCGTCGTACGTTATATTGCTTTTGGCACAAAAAAAGTACTTTCGGAATGTAGAGTGCTCTCCAGTACAATAGCATTACTTTCTGGTACAATAAAAGTAAATTTTGGTACAATAAAAGCACTTATTGGTTCAATTAAATTACTTTCTGATACAAAATAAAAAAAAACACTTTTTTACAATAAAAATACTTTTTGTGGAATGAAAGCTCTTTTTAACACAATAAAACTACTTTTTCGGATAAATGTTCCTTTCAACACAATAAAAGCACTTTCTTATACAATGAAAGAAAAATTTTGTTACAATAATAGTATTTTTTTGACACAATAAATGCAACTTCTGTGACAATAAAACTTCTGTTACTCTTTTTTAGTATGGTATGTTTAAAATCTTTACAACGGACGCCGAAATAAACGAAATAGTTTTTTATTTTAAATTGTGCATTTGTTTTAAATTTTTTTACGCAAATTTAACCAATTTGTTTTCCTTTCAGAGCTACTTCGTCAACGACTATGACCCAACTATTGAGGACTCATACACGAAGTTTTGCACCGTTGACGATCTATACGTCAAATTGGATAGTAAGTTAAGGTTAATGAAACGCCTCTTAACATTTGTTATTAACCATGGTTATTTATTTCTTGTTCTCTCGTCCCCACTCCAGTACTTGATACCGCTGGCCAAGAGGAGTTCAGTGCCATGCGCGAACAATACATGCGTTCGGGCGAAGGATTCTTGTTGGTGTATGGGATTAATGACCATGACACCTTCGAAGAGCTGCCGAAATTTCAAAAACAAATCCTACGTGTCAAAGATCGCGATGATTTTCCAATGATTTTAGTAGGCAACAAATGTGATTTGGAGCATCAAAGGCAAGTTTCATTGGAGGAGGCACAAAAAGCTAGTCGCGATATGCAAATTCCCTTAGTGGAAGTGAGCGCGAAGTTTCGAGTGAATGTGGATCAGGCTTTTTATGAGCTGGTGCGGATGGTGAGAAAATTCCAATTAGCGGAAAGGCCTTTAATGCAAGAAAAGGGCAGAAGGAAACGAAAGAATAAAAAATGTTGTTTACTTTAAAACATTGCACACAGCCGATAATGATAACGATAAATGGACAACGGTCACGACAAAGGAAATGTTTTTTTAAATTTCGGATAAAAAAAAACTGCCACGCTAGATTGTGTAGTGTAAATATTAATGTTTTTAACACATTGATATGATCAATACTACTAAACTCAAATTAATTTATTGAAAGTATTTTCAAATAATTAAGGGAAGTAATATGTTAACAACGATATGTTTGTTATAAACAGACGAACTAATTTTGAGATATTAACGATATGCTTATGAGAGTATTATTTACATATACTCATTTTACAATATTAAAGTATTTTTCTTGTATCTTATTGTGAATAACATCACCTATTGCACTATTCACTTATGCTGGTTTTACAAAAAAAAAAAAAAACAAAAAAAAAATAACATAACAAGAAAGAAAAACAACCAAAAAAAATTTAAAAAAATGAAAAAAAAACTACAAAAAAATTAAAAAAAAACCAAAAAATTTCCGTTTATAGCATAATTTTATTTTCTGGTATCTCACAAACTTTGATCTAACAAAACATACTCCCGCCCGTAACAAAACAATAATCAGGTTAAAGACAATAGCTAATATTTTTATTCTATATTTATGTATGTATATTGGTATATTGAACTTATTTTAATCTCTTAGCAATAAGATATTCATAATCGGTCAATTACCACCCACAATACCTTGACTTTCTTGCACTTCGCTGTAAAAGAGTCTCAAGGAAAATAATTGCAATTTCATTTAATTTAATTCCGCCAAACAACTACTCAATTATCATAAATTTGTGTCACCCCTATTCTCCTATATTGCCCGTGTAAAAAAGTCTATATCCATTTGATTTAATTTGTTATAGATAGACCTTAAAAATGGTATATCGGATATCGGATCACATTAGATAAAAGCTGATCTTATTGTATATAATGTAATGTGAAATTTGTCTATAAAGTTCTAACTAACCTCGCATCCAGTTTGATAACAATTTGATATATGCAAGATTTAATTGTATCTTTAATGATATAATGAAAACAAAAAGCATCAAAATATATTTTATTACATCTATAACTGGAACAAATTTCGCTTCATATTAGATATAATGAGATATGTTCTGTTTACAGCTGATCCATTAAGGTATAAGCATTTTTTTTTTTTTTGTAATCTGTCGAGGTCAAATTACATCCAATTGGATATACACTCGTTTACACTGGTCTCCCACATTTTTCAAAATATATATATATAAGTCACTATTAATTTTAAGAAGGGATTTCACAAGGTACAACAACATCTTCTATAACACATATCGTCCTTCGCTAACTAACTAATGGAATTGAATGTTGTAGCATTTCTTGAGTTACACAAGGGTACACCAACTTGTACCATGACTACAGAAGTCCTCTAGTAGTCGTTAACTCAATTTCGAAACATATTTCAATAGCGTTAATTGGTCATACGAGCCACGATATGTGTATACTTTTGAAAATTTTCATAAATTAACTAAAACTAAAAAATATACAAAACAAAAGTTTCAATTAATATAGCCTTACACTACAAGAAAAGCAATAAACTATATATAATATATATATTTACAAATTCAATAGCTTAGCATAAAACAAAACAATTGATTTTCTCACACATCACACAACCTTGTGATTTCCCTTAAATATTTGTGAAAAAAAAGCAAACTAAAAAAACAAAAAAAAAATTAAGCAAAAATTAAAAAACCCCAAAAAAAATTGTAACCGTAGTCGTAATACACCACTGTTTAACTTCAGCACTTCAATACACTTTTTAATATGCACATTAGTTAAGTATTTACATACATTGGCTGCCCGATTTCAAAATTTAACTATTTAAAACGTTTTTTTTTTCGGAAGAGAAAAAATTCCCTTGGTCGATGTTGAGTCGATTATTTTAATGAAATTTAAATTTTTTTTTCATTTTATTATATTCTAAATAATTTTCTTGTTCTTCTTCACCGTTTTTGGTGTAGAAGTTTAGACTGTTCGTTTAATCGGGTATTCACAGAAATTTTTTTATTCCAAATCTTAACACTTCTTTATACTATCTACATGTTTAGTTGACACAAATTTATGACCAGTATGTGAACGGAAATTTTTTTTGAATCTCTATGTATTTTTCTATGTATATGTAATATCCTTAGTATTTCCACTATCTAAATGTATTATTATTATTATTATTATAGAATTAAGTAGTTTCAGTCGAAGCTCAGTATAATGTACTATTTACTATCAGACCCATTCAAATGCTACGAAAAATTCGTTATCGTTCGAAACGTCTTCTGTTGAGTTGGACATAAAAAAGGTAAACATTTATATATTTCATATAACTATGAAATATTAATTTCCATACTTGTAATTATTTGAAGACGATTTCTGATGAATTTAAACTACAGATAACGAATAATGAACGTTTAAATGCTTGTAGAATTTGAGCACTATTCTTGTAAAATTACTGATTTTGCAATTTAAAAGTTTTTATGTTTCCGTTATGTAGCTAGGTTATCAACCTGTTTCCCTTTTTTATAACGTTTTAATCAATTGTTTTTTAGCGTACTATCGTACGAATCATTTGCTATTTAAAGTCTCAATGTACTGAAATTTAAGTCGTTCGTTTTATGGATTTTCGTTAAAATGCGTAATCGTTATACCGAGCTTTGATTTTCTTCTTTGATTTTCTAAATTAAAAGTATATGTCAGCTTATTTCGTTTTTCAGAGTTTGAAGCAATTTAATGAGAGTTTTTTTTTTGATGTATTAAGTACTTTCAATGATTTCAAAAACCTTTTAAGTGTACTTTAGCAGTTTCCACCTTTTTTTTTATATTTAAAAACTTTACTTGATATGCAAAACTTTTTCTTCATTATCTCTTTATACTGCTGTTTTACGAAAAGTACTACTTTTTTTGTAAAATAACCGAATAACATTTGTGTGACACGGAAGAATTTAGATTTTTCTACATCATCGTCGGTTCGAACATCTCGCGGTATATTTCCAACACAATTTGTGTGGGTTTGCTTTGTCCCACTTATATTTAAATATTTTTTTAGTAGTTTTTTGAACAATTTTTATTCTGCTGACGAAAATATTTTCGTTTTTAAAAAATTCTGTTTTTTGTATGAAAGTATTTTTTTAAGAAATAATTTCTTTTAAGAATTTTTTAAGAAATTATTTTTTTATAAAGTATTTTTTTTGCAAAAAAATATTTTTATTATTTATTTTTTTAAAGTACTTTATATTCGATAATATATTTTTTTAACAAATTATTTTTTCAAGTAGTTTATCAATTTTTTTTTGTATTACGTGAAAGATAAATTTGTCGTAAAATAACCGAATAACATTTCTGTGACACGGAAGAATTTTGATTTTTCTAAGACATCATGGTCGGTTCGAACATCTTTTCGTAATGTTTTTGAAGAATTTATTTTTTGTTTACAAAAATATTTTCGTTTTTAAAAATTCTTTTTTTGTAAAAAAGTATATTTGTTTCAAAAATAATTTTTTTTTTTAAGTTCTTTCAAGAAATTTTTTAGAAATTATTTTTTTTTAAAGTATTTTTTTGTAAGAAAATATTTTTCATTTATTTTATTTTTCTAAGACCTCATCGTCGGTTCGAACATCTTTTAGTAATGTTTTTTGAAGAATTTATATTTTGTTTACAAAAATATTTTCGTTTTTAAAAATTCTTTTTTTGTAAAAATTTATTTTTGTTTAAAAAACAAATTTTTTTTTTAAATTTTTTCGAGAATTTTTTAGAAATTATTTTTTTTATAAAGTATTTTTTTGCAAGAAAATATTTTTTATATTTAATTTTTTTGTTTGTTTTAGAAATAATTTTTTTTTAAATATTTTTTTTTTTCGAAATTTTTTTTTTTTAAATTATTTTTTCAAATATTTTTTAAAAAGAAATATTTTGTTTTAAAGAAATTATTTTTTTAAAAATTTTTCTTGTTGTATTACAAGAAAGATTAATTTTTTGTAAAATAACCGAATAACATCTAAGTGACACGGAAGAATTTTTATTTTTCTACGACATCATCGTCAGTTCGAACCTCTCGCGGTATAATTTCAACACAATTTGTATTGATATTTTTTAGTAATGTATTTTTTGTTTACAAAAATATTTTAATTTTTAAAAAAAAAAAATTTTTTGAGTTTTTTTTTAAATTTCTCTAAGAAATTATTTTTTTTTATAAAGTATTTTTTTTTGTAAGAAAATATTTTTATTATTTATATTTTTGTTTGTTTTAGAAATAATTTTTTTTGAAGTACTTTTTTTAGAGAACATATTTTTTTAAGAAATTATATTTTTTAAAAAAATATTTTTTTTACAGAAAGTATTTTTTTTTAAAATTATTTTTAAATTTTAAAGATAAATTTGTCGTAAATAACCGAATAACACTTCTGTGACACGGAAGATTTTTTAATTTTTCTAAGACCTCATCGTCGGTTCGAACATCTTTTAGTAATGTTTTTTTAAGAATTTATTTTTTGTTTACAAAAATATTTTCGTTTTTAAAAATTCTATTTTTTTGTAAAAAAGTATTTTTGTTTAAAAAATAATTTTTTTAAATTTTTTCGAGAATTTTTTTTGAAAATTGTTTTTTTTTTTATAAAGTATTTTTTGTAAGAAAATATTTTTATTATTTATTTTTTTTCTAAGACCTCATCGTCGGTTCGAACATGTTTTTTTAAGAATTTATTTTTTGTTTACAAAAATATTTTCGTTTTTAAAAATTCTATTTTTTTGTAAAAAAGTATTTTTGTTTAAAAAATAATTTTTTTTTAATATTTTTTAAATTTTTTCGAGAATTTTTTTTGGAAATTCATTTTTTTATAAAGTATTTTTTGTAAGAAAATATTTTTATTATTTATTTTTTTCTAAGACCTCATCGTCGGTTCAAACATCTTTTAGTAATGTTTTTTTAAGAATTTATTTTTTGTTTACAAAAATATTTTCGTTTTTAAAAATTCTATTTTTTTGTAAAAAAGTATTTTTGTTTAAAAAATAATTTTTTTTAGAAATTATTTTTTTTTATAAAGTATTTTTTTGTAAGAAAATATTTTTATTATTTAATTTTTTTGTTTGTTTTAGAAATAATTTTTTTTTTTGAAATATTTTTTTTTTCGAGAAGATATTTTTTTTAGAATTTATTTTTTCAAGTATTTTTTAAAAAAATATTTTTTTTTGAAGAAAGTATTTTTTTTTTAAATTATTTTTTTAACAAACCATTTTTTGCTACCTCTGAAAAATTCGAATTTTGTAACATATGCTTTTATTGTGTAGAAAACCAAAGAATTTTCAATTTCTCTATTTATTTAATAAACTTTGGTGTATTATTTATAAATCATCACTTCTTTGATTTCAGAATGTTTTTGGGCCTTTGATAGGAAAAAACAAAAGAAAAAAGAGGAGACATACGTTGTATTTTTTCTTAAATTTTATTATTTTTAAATAATAGAATATAAGAAAAATTACAACTATAACAAATGGTAATGAAATGAAATAAAATTTCAAAATGTGGTGAAAAAACTGTTGGGGGAACGAAATTCATAAACATATAAAATCATTTTTATAAATCCTGGTGCAGTGATATAATAATAGGACAGCGATAAATTCTGTTACATCGCCCTGTTCTATATACACTATTACCAATTAAAGTTCAAAGAAAAAATCTATTGAAATTAAAATTTTCCATTTGAAGTTAATATAACATTAATTGAAATTCAAATTTTTCCATTTGAAGTACAAAACTCGTCAGTTGTTGCTCAAAGTTTCTGCTTGAAATACAAAAAAAAAAAAAACAAAAATTGAAATTAAAAATTTGTCAATTGAACTCCAAAACTTGTTAATAATTAATTTCATTGTGACGGGTGTGACTATGATACTTATAATTATTAAAACACAAGTCGGCGATACCCAAGAATATTAATCTAAAAAAAGTTTAATAACTGCTAGATTAAAAAAAGAATATGATTTCTGCTCAAAATGACCATTTAAAGGATGTGACAGATGTGACCATAATACACATAATTTAAAAATATAAAATGTAGCAGTAAAAACAAGTCTGGGAGGATATTAATTTTAAAAAGTTTAATAACTGGCAGATGAAAGAATGAACATGATTTCTGCTCAAAATGGCCATTAGCAAAATGTGACGGGTGTGACCTTAATATAAAATTACGAATTTAAGGCAATTTAAAATATTCAAATGCAACTTTTAAGTAGAGATACTTAAGTAGAGTGTAGAGTAGAGTAGATGGTGTTGGTATTACTAAATAATTTTTAGAATTTCAATGTATGAATTTTGAATTTTCACTGATGTTTTAAAATTTCAATTGACAAATTTTTAAGTTTTTTTTTTTGATGAGTATTGCATTTTATTTGACGTGTTTTAAGTTTCAGATGACAATTTGTGAATTTCGATTGATATTTCCAAAAGGTAAATTTTGAATTTTAACTGACGTTTTAAAAATTCTATTGAAGAATTTTAAAGTTTGTTTTTGATGAGTTTTGAATTTTATTTGATGTATTTTGAGTTTTAGATGAAGATGTTAGAATTTCGATTGATATTTTAAATTTTCGAATTTCAAAAAGGAATATTTAAATTTGAAATCTTTTTCGAATTTCAAACGATGAATTTGGAATTTTCATCAACGATTTAAAATTTAAATTGACGAATATTTTTTGATTTTTAATTTCGATTGATATTTTCAATTTTCGAATTTCAAAAAGGAAAATATAAATTACAAATGGAATTTTTGAGTTTTAAATTTTAAATGGAATGTTTGAATTTTGATTTTGTTTGATTGAACTTTAATTTGGGGATGGAAGTAGTCTAGGCGCAACTTTCTGTCCTTGACTTGATCTAAGAAGGCTAACATCTAAATAGTAAATAAGTTTATAGTTCAACAGCAACAACTGCGCAGAAATTGATTATATGAATTTCATCTAAACCGTAAATAACGAAAATGTCTCTTTAAAGGAAAGGTGGTTGAGTTTTCCAATATAATATTGCGAAAATAATGAGAGAAACTATAATTTTTTTTAATACCAACTAAGAAAAATTCTTTAAAATATGAAATAAATATAGAGGATTTTAAGATTTTAGTTAATTTAATTAAATGAAATTGACAATTATATAATTTGAGCAAACAAGATTAGAAAAGGAGAATTTTCTTTTGATAATGCTGTGAAAGTAGGAGAACCAATTGAAATTGTGAATATCTTTATAATAATAAGAATTTCAATTTTATCATATACATAGTTACCAACGACAACAACAAAATAGAAATAGACCATTTTATATCCAGAAAAAAAAGAAAAAATAATAATGGAAATGTAAGATCTTTCATTTGATATTGAGATACCAGCTAATGAACCGAATGACTTCTGTCGTTAGATATGTTTTTTCTTGAGTTAAGTAACGTTTTCAATAATATTTTTAGATATGTGTTTAGAAAGTAAGAATTAATGTTTCTAAAGAGGCTTAACAAGATGGGAAAGATATCTTGAGTTAAGAGTTATTATTTTCATCTTTGCTGTTGAAGGAGTTGAAATGTTTTAAAGTTAACGAGTTTTTTTTAAATTCTTGACGAAAAACTACAAAACAACAAATCTTCAGTAACCAAATTATACCATAGAGTAATGGTATCCAGAGATAAATTTGATTATGACAAGAAAATGTGTTGAGTGTAAGTCGCTATACTACATATTACACATTTACAAAATTGTTTAAAAGTTTGTCACGGATATACTCAATAAATATTAAGACGATTTGAATAATTATGTTTTAAAAATCTCTAAATTTGTATTTTAAAAAGAGCCGGATACTTTATCTTTAAAAATTTCAAATAAATTTTCAATGTCATCGTTTTAAATAAATTTCTTTTTGTAATTTTAAACTTAAAATTTTGATATGACGTTGTAGGTTTTTTTAAGTTCAATTCAATCAATTAATTTATAAATTTTTGTATTTACATCTAGAAATTGTATCTATGTAATGTTATAAATTGGCCAAACACAATTGGCTTTAATGTAATGAATAATAATGAAATTCAAATATGAAAAATATGTAACGATTATGCCGCATAGTCAAGGCATATCTTGATAGAATGCAACCATGTCTCTTCTAATTACTCTATGGTTATAATACACTGAATTTGAATTTGACTTTGTAGTTTTAATATTATTGTTATATAAAATATTTTATAAAGAAAAAAAAAATAATTTTTTTTTTAAACCGCAAAGATTGGTAACTTTTGAACGAAACAGAAAAAAAAGAAAAAGCAAGTACTGTTATGTGTTCTATATATTACTACCATCATTAAAATCATTAACATTAACACACAACCACCGTAATTTGTATTTATTCTTTAGGTTATCACTAAACTCAACTCTTCATTGAACAGTGTAAGAGCAATTGTATATTAATAGCGTGTAATTTAACTGTTAACTCTAGTAAATTTCACACACACAGAATTTCAACAAAACAAGAACAAAACAAGAACAACAAACAAATTTACATATGAAAAGTGCAAATATTTATACAACTAAAAAAATTACATATAAAATAAAATCACAACTTTTCATAATAATTAAAAGTTTAATCGTTTTTTATTACATATATGTTGTATTAATACATACCATACCTTATTTTTATGGAGTGTTAAGGGAAATTGAGTTTTTTTTTTGTTATTAATACATCTTTTTATGTAAATTTTTCTTTTGTAACTTAAGCAAAAGCCACAACAAAATAGAATAAAACAAAAATAAAATAAAAATATTTTTTAACATTTCTTTTGAAATAATAAAATGTGAAATAAAAACCGCCAACTAAAAACATAAAACCGTAAAAAACTGTATTAACAACAACAACAACCAAGCAAAAAAGTGCCTCAAAATATCAAATGTTTGTATCGCACGACATTAAATTATGCACAAATCGAGAAAAACACAACGGAAAACAATAAAAACAACAAACAAATATTTTAAATTATTTTCTTAAGCCTAAAACAAATTCGAATTTTTATTTTTATAATTATATATTATGTATTTGTTTTAGAAATTACAACTTTAATAGCAAATAATGTAAATGTAAAATTTGTTAGCGTAAATTAAACTACAAAAAAAAAAAAAATATTGTATAATGACGACGATTTTAAACACAAATTAGGTTCTTTTTACCTTTTTTACTTTTAACATCATTTAAAGTAAGACAAATTTTTTATTGTAATCTTTTTGGCAATATTAATTGTTGTATACGCCAATAATATGTGTATGTGTGTGTCTGTCTATATTGATTAATGTTTTTTTTTTTTATTGACGATATAAAATATATTTTATTAATGTACTCCATTTGATATTAAAAAAAAAAAAAAGAAAACAAAAATAAAACGAATAAAAAAAACACAAAAATTTAAGGAAAACTAATGTTGTAAAATAAATGGAATTAATAAAATGTAACATAATTAACAAAGAACACTTAATTGTTTTTTTAATGTATAATAATGTTTATTGTCTCAGGTGAAAAGACGCAGAAAGGTGACAGCGACCCATGCACAATGGTTGCCGTTTCATACAAAGAGCGGCCAAGAATAGAAGGAGTTATCATAGGTGAATAATATTTGGCACATCTCACAGTCTCATTTAGTGACACCAATTTCTAAAATTTGCTTAAAATCTGTGAAAGAATTCAAGGACCTCTCTTAGATCCTGAAAATTTATATTTCAAAGTAGGCACACCAAAGTCGGCATATCCATTGATTCCATCAATCTATGACTAAATCTAAAATTTGGTCAATGTCGGATGAAGGATTAAATGACCTCTCTTAGATCATGAAAATTTAAAATTCAAAGCAGCAGTCTCTTTAAATGACACCAATTTCTAAAATTTGGTTAAAATCTGTGAAAGGATTCAAGGACCTGTCTTAGATCCTGAAAATTTAAATTTCATAGTAGGTACACCAAAGTCGGCATATCCATTGATTCCATCAATCTATGAATAAATCTAAAATTTGGTCAATGTCGGACGAAGGATTCGAGGACCTCTCTTAGATCCTGAAAATTTAAATTTCATAGTAGGCATATCAAAGGATTCAAGGACCTCTCTTAGATCCTGAAAATTTAAATTTCATAGTAGGCATATCAAAGTCGGTATATCCATTGATTTAATCAATCTATGACTAAGTTTGGTCAATGTCGAACGAAGGATTCAAGGACCTCTCTTAGAGTACACAATCAAAACAAACACCGAAAACGGTGAGGACGCTTTGTTCTATTAAAGATAACTTAATAAATCGCAAATTTCCGCAGCTGAAATTTACATCATATATAAGGTGTAAATATTGGTAAACATTTTACAACAAATTTGGTTGTCAACTTCAATCGACTTCGCAATTAAAACTCTAAGTGAAATTTAAGTCTACACACGAGTTAGTACTGAAATAGGCACATGCTGAGAATTTTTTAATTCTTTTAAATAATAGTTAATACCTTTCTTTACAATATTTAATTCTTCCATTGTTTAAGCAATCTTTTTTAAAGAGGTTTTTACGTTTTATATTGGACCTTCACTTGAAAACAAAATTAATTTCATGGTCTGCCTTTTGCAGCTATTCTTAAAGAGGACAGGTGGAATAAAGCAAAAACAAAAGTAATTTAAAAGAGCAAAATCTATTGTGAGATATTGTTGCCACAGTTTTATTGTACTAAAAAGTACTTTTTTTAGACAAACTATTACTTTTATTGTATTAAAAAATACTTTGTTGTAAAAAAGTACTTTTGTTGTTTTTACTTTTGTCAACAAATTGTATCACAAATTCTTTTATTGTACTAAAAAATATTTTAATTGTACCAAATAGTACTTTAATTGTACCAAAAATAAGCTGTATTATATTGAAAAGTACATTTATTGTACCAGAAAAAAACTTATAATGTCCCATAAAATACATTTATTGCATCACAAAGAACTCTTATTGTACCATAATATACTTTTGTTGTAAGAAAAAGTACTTTTATTGTACCAATAATAAATTTCATTGTACCATAAAAGACTTTTATTGTAACGAAAAGAAATCTTTAGTACTAAAAAGTACAAAAAGTTATTTTATTGTACCAAAACGTAGTTTTGTTGTAACATAAAAAACTTTTATTGTAACGAAAATAATTTTTTGTAAAATTTTTTATTGTACTGAAAAGTACTTTTTTAAACTACAGTAGACTTCAATTGTACTAAAATGTAATTTTATTGTCCAAAACGTACTTTTGTTGTACACATAAAGTTCTTTTTGGTACTAAAAAAGTCCTTTTTTGTATCAATTAGTACTTTTAATGTACGCAAAAATCTAATTTATTGCATCATCATGTGATCATTATTATAAGGGGTGTTTTTCAGAGGCTGATAACTTTTTATACAATGACCCCTTAGGGTATATGTATGTATATGATTTGATACGAGAAAAAGTGTAACGCATTAAAAAAAAGGCGGGTTGGGACTCTAGCAGCTTAAGACCAAATTCGTTTCAGGGCTTCTTAAGACGATTGAGCCATGTCCATCTGTCGGGCTGACTGGCTAGCTGGTGGGCACGATAACTCGAGTAAACCATCACTGATCACTATGAAAAATACACCAATGTGTATTCATCGTTCGGTTCAAGATCTATTCTATTATTGCTAATAGAATTTGTTTTACAAGAGTTGTGTGAAATTAATATTTTCCAAAATCAAGTTATGGCATTACAAATGGGCACCATAGCTCCAAAATACCTCCCATACAAAATTATATAATTTTGAAAAATTAAAATTTCTCCCATAACTCACAAACTTGAGAATATTAAAATTTGATCAGTTTAATATGATAACAGACAAATTCTCAGAACAACCAAAACCTTTGCCATACTATTCTGGTACGTCCCATACAAATGACCGAATTCACACTATTTGTTATATGTACATATATTTTTTTATAATTACATGAGATGTATAGTTATACAAATTTGACTTAGAAATAAATAAGAGTTATATCGGCTGACCGCTTCAAAAAGATCTATTTTTGGAAAATTTATATTTTCCCCATAACTTCCACATGGACAACTGGCGGATATTTCAAAATGACTATATTTTTGGAAAATTGATATTTCCCCCATAACTTTACAACGGGCAACTATAGGATATTTAAATTTAATCAGTTAAATTAAATTGCATATTAAGGCAATATCTAAGAAATCAAAAAATTTGCCTCTGCCGTTCACGTGTCTTGGCAATAACCATAGCCTTTCCAATTTTTCTGAATATAAAAGTACGAATTTGTCGTTGATATGACATACTAGCGAATTTACAGAAAATTTCAAACATGAAGTGTGATTACATCTTGCGTTCTATATTTTTATACTTTTACCCATGCCTATTTACATATTGACACCGCGCGAGCTGGGACCATTTTTATATTTCATTATTTATTTATTTATTTTTATATTTTTATATTTTTATATTTTTATATTTTTATATTTTTATATTTTTATATTTTTATATTTTTATATTTTTATATTTTTATATTTTTATATTTTTATATTTTTATATTTTTATATTTTTATATTTTTATATTTTTATATTTTTATATTTTTATATTTTTATATTTTTATTTTTTTATATTTTTATATGTTTATATTTTTATATTTTTATATTTTTATATTTTTATATTTTTATATTTTTATATTTTTATATTTTTATATTTTTATATTTTTATATTTTTATATTTTTATATTTTTATATATTTATATATTTATATATTTATATATTTATATATATATTCCCAAGGCATAGAATGGGGTCGATTTTTCAATACACCGCATAATCCAGGGACAATTGCATACTTTCGGGTCGGACCTCAAAGTTTTCACATACCCAAGGCATAGTTTAGGGACCTTTTTTTTATATACTAATATTTTTACATTAGTTGATTCCTCTTTCATTATTTTTTGATCTATTAGCATAAATTTTTCTATATATGCACATTTTTAGAACAAAAAACTTATTTTAAAGTTTTAAAGAGTTATACAGCGTTGCCACCTTTTACCTTTTTTTGACGGCGTCTATTATGTATTTTGCCATCGGCTTTGACCATATATATATTTCAGCGTACTGCATAGTTTCAAGACTCTTGATCACAGGGTGTTTTTTTCTCATAAAACACAGTTGCATTTAATTGAAATATACGATAATGTCGGTTATTTTAAATAATCAGAGTTGTCTTGTATACAACGACTTATAGTACATACAGGGTTACATTTAAATGAATTCGAAGTAAAATGTAACCGAAAATAAAATAATTTAAAAAAATGTAAAAAATTTGGGGAAGCAAATTAAAAAATTCTAGAAAAATTGAAAACTAAAATTTAAAACATGTGAGAATAAATTTTGAAAAATAAAATCGAGCGTTTTTTTTTAAAAAAAATAAGGAGCCCAAAAAGCTCATTGGGTAAAAATTTAAAAAAAAGAAAATTGAGAAAAAATTAAAAAATTTTAAAAATTGAAGGAAAAAAATGGACAATTGAAAAAAATATATATATATATAAATAAAATGGTCGACGTCTGTAAACCCATCACTGGAGAACGGATGGAGCGATTTGGCTGATTGTTCCAATTCAACTGAAATTTAGAACAGAATATTCGTTTGGTCATGAGAAGACATTTACTGTACAAATGGACCCGGTAGGTGGCGCTGGGGTGGGTTTATAATCAAAATTTGAACGAATGGACCAATTTAACTGAAATTCAAAATTTATGTTTGTTTGATCATGAAAAGCAATTGTATGTATAAGTAGACCCGGTAGATGGCGCTGGGGTGCATTTAAATCGAAAATATGAATGGATGAGCCAATTATAATAGAATTTTACTAAACACCAGAAACATTTTATGTACAAACCCGGTAGGTGGCGTTTGGGTAGATTTGTAATCAAAATTTGTTAACGGTTTAACATAGCTATGTTAACATGATAAATGGGAAAATCATTTTAAAAAACCATATATTTTACGATTGAAGCACATAACGAAAACCAACGGTATGCCATGATATGGTTACTATAAACAACTTTCGCAAAAATAGTAATTTTTAAAAAAACTTTGGGAACTTGTATTTTTTGAATATTTTATATTGGAAAATGATAAACAGTTTTGCCCACTGTGCCTACACAAAGAATTCTAACAAAACCAAACATATGTCTGGACATGGCCACTATAAAGGGCTTTCTGAAAATATAGTTCCCAGATTTCAGAACTTCCGAACTTGATTTTTTTGAAAAGTATTTAAAGTCAAAATTTAACATTTTTGCCCACTGTGCCTAAACGAATAATTCTAACAAAACCAAACATATGCCAGGACATAGCGACTATAAAGGACTTTTAGAAAATATTGTCTTCAGATTTCAGAACAGCTTCAGAACTTGATTTTTTTGAAAAGTATATAAAGTCAAAATTTAAAATTTTTGCCCACTGTGCCTAAACGAATCATTCTAACAAAACCAAACATATGCCAGGACATGGCCACTACAAAGGGCTTTCTGAAAATATAGTTTCAGAATTCAGAACTGCTTCAGAACTTGATTTTTTTGAAAAGTATGTAGAGTCAAAATTTAACATTTTTGCCCACTGTGCCTAAAGGAAAAATTTTAACAAAACCAAACATATGCCTGGACATGGCCACAATAAAGGACTTTCTGAAAATATAGTTCCCAGATTACAGAACAACTTCCGAACTTGATTTTTTTGAAAAGTATATAAAGTCAAAATTTAACATTTTTGCCCACTGTGCCTAAACGAATCATTCTAACAAAACCAAACATATGCCAGGATATGGCCACTACAAAGGGCTTTCTGAAAATATAGTTCCCGATTTCAGAACTGCTTTAGAACTTGATTTTTTCGAAAAGTATGTAGAGTCAAAATTTAACATATTTGCCCACTGTGCCTAAACGAATCATTCTAACAAAACCAAACATATGCCAGGACATGGCCACTATAAAGGGCTTCTTGAAAATATAGTTCCCAGATTTCAGAACAGCTTCCGAACTTGGTTTTTTGAAAAAGTATATAAAGTCAAAATTTAACATTTTTGCCCACTGTGCCTAAACGAATAATTCTAACAAAACCAAACAAACATATGCCTGGACATGGCCACTATAAAGGGCTTTCTGAAAATATAATTCCCAGATTTCAGAACAACTTCCGATCTTGATTTTTTTGAAAAGGATATAAAGTCAAAATTTAAAATTTTTGCCCACTGTGCCTAAACGAATAATTCTAACAAAACCAAACATATGCCAGGACATAGCGACTATAAAGGACTTTTAGAAAATATTGTTTCAGATTTCAGAACAGCTTCAGAACTTGATTATTTTGAAAAGTATATAAAGTCAAAATTTAAAATTTTTGCCCACTGTGCCTAAACGAATCATTCTTACAAAACCAAACATATGCCAGGACATGGCCACTACAAAGGGCTTTCTGAAAATATAGTTCACAGATTTCAGAACTGCTTCAGAACTTGATTTTTTTGAAAAGTATGTAGAGTCAAAATTTAACATTTTTGCCCACTGTGCATAAAGGAAAAATTTTAACAAAACCAACCATATGCCTGGACATGGCCACAATAAAGGACTTTCTGAAAATATAGTTCCCAGATTTCAGAACAACTTCCGAACTTGATTTTTTTGAAAAGTATATAAAGTCAAAATTTAACATTTTTGCCCACTGTGCCTAAACGAATCATTCTAACAAAACCAAACATATGCCAGGATATGGCCACTACAAAGGGCTTTCTGAAAATATAGTTCCCGATTTCAGAACTGCTTTAGAACTTGATTTTTTCGAAAAGTATGTAGAGTCAAAATTTAACATATTTGCCCACTGTGCCTAAACGAATCATTCTAACAAAACCAAACATATGCCAGGACATGGCCACTATAAAGGGCTTTCTGAAAATATAGTTCCCAGATTTCAGAACAGCTTCCGAACTTGATTTTTTTTGAAAAGTATATAAAGTCAAAATTTAACATTTTTGCTCACTGTGCCTAAACGAATAATTCTAACAAAACCAAACATATGCCACGACATAGCGACTATAAAGGACTTTTAGAAAATATTGTCTTCAGATTTTAGAACAGCTTCAGAACTTGATTATTTTGAAAAGTATATAATGTCAAAATTTAAAATTTTTGCCCACTGTGCCTAAACGAATCATTTTAACAAAACCAAACATATGCCAGGACATGGCCACTACAAAGGGCTTTCTGAAAATATAGTTCCCCGATTTCAGAACTGCTTCAGAACTTGATTTTTTTGAAAAGTATGTAGAGTCAAAATTTAACATTTTTGCCCACTGTGCCTAAACGAATCATTCTAACAAAACCAAACATATGCCAGGACATAGCGACTATAAAGGACTTTTAGAAAATATTGTTTCAGATTTCAGAACAGCTTCAGAACTTGATTATTTTGAAAAGTATATAAAGTCAAAATTTAACATTTTTGCCCACTGTGCCTAAACGAATCATTCTTACAAAACCAAACATATGCCAGGACATGGCCACTACAACGGGCTTTCTGAAAATATAGTTCACAGATTTCAGAACTGCTTTAGAACTTGATTTTTTCGAAAAGTATGTAGAGTCAAAATTTAACATATTTGCCCACTGTGCCTAAACGAATCATTCTAACAAAACCAAACATATGCCAGGACATGGCCACTATAAAGGGCTTTCTGAAAATATAGTTCCCAGATTTCAGAACAGCTTCCGAACTTGGTTTTTTGAAAAAGTATATAAAGTCAAAATTTAACATTTTTACCCACTGTGCCTAAACGAATCATTCTTACAAAACCAAACATATGCCAGGACATGGCCACTACAAAGGGCTTTCTGAAAATATAGTTCAAAGATTTCAGAACAACTTCCGAACTTGATTTTTTTGAAAAGTATATAAAGTCAAAATTTAACATTTTTGCTCACTGTGCCTAAACGAATAATTCTAACAAAACCAAACATATGCCACGACATAGCGACTATAAAGGACTTTTAGAAAATATTGTCTTCAGATTTTAGAACAGATTCAGAACTTGATTATTTTGAAAAGTATATAAAGTCAAAATTTAAAATTTTTGCCCACTGTGCCTAAACGAATCATTTTAACAAAACCAAACATATGCCAGGACATGGCCACTACAAAGGGCTTTCGGAAAATATAGTTCCCCGATTTCAGAACTGCTTCAGAACTTGATTTTTTTGAAAAGTATGTAGAGTCAAAATTTAACATTTTTGCCCACTGTGCCTAAACGAATCATTCTAACAAAACCAAACATATGCCAGGACATGGCCACCATAAAGGGCTTTCTGAAAATATAGTTCCCAGATTTCAGAAGAGCTTCCGAACTTGGTTTTTTGGAAAAGTATGTAGGTTCAAAATTTAACATTTTTGCCCACTGTGCCTAAACAAAGAATTGTAACAAAGCCAAACGTATGCCAGGACATGCCCACTGTAAAGCACTTTTAGAAAATATAGTCCTCAGATATCAGAACAGCTTCAGAACTTGGTTTTTTGCCCACTGCGCCTAAATGGATAATAAGGTACTTCAAGAAAAACAAAAAATAACACTAGCAGGAAACATTGTGCGACGCCATCAAAAATCTGGACGTTAACTTCAATAAGAATAAGGTTTTTCTCTTTGTGACGGATGCAGATCCATACATGGTAAAGGCTGCAGAAGCTATAGTGGCATTTTATATCAAGTGACGCATGTGACATTATACAAAAATACATGTTTTGTTTTGTCCTTAAGTTTTTTTTGAGTTGAGTTTTCCCGAAACACGTTAGATATATATTTAAATGTGTGTGTGTATGTTTGTATTATATTATTATACTTTAAGATATATTTACAAATGTTTAGTTTTCATTATTTTTGTTTTAGTTTTTGTTTTCTATAATTATTGATATATAAAGTTGAATTTGTTTTATAAACAATGTGTTTTTTTGTTGTTTTTGTTTTTATATTTAAGAATATTTTGTTAATTTTTATTTGTACTTAGTCTATAAGAAACAAAATCATCCTATCAAGTAGGCAGATTGTGTATGTGTTTATTATTTTTTGTCGCTTTGTCGTCTTCGTCTTCTACTACTTGGTGTCGTTATAGATATTTGTGTTTGATTTTTATATCACTATTCGTTGTGGGAGTTAATTTATTTCTGGCCTTGGTAGCCAACACAACCGAGGTAGTGGTATTGTTGTTGTTGATGATGTTGCTGCTGGTGGAGTGTGAGCTGCTGCTGGCAATTCCTTGTCTTGCCCATTAACCATATTCGATATGGAGCTTTCAAAACGTTTACCTGCATCTTTGCAGTGGAGGGTTTATCTACGGTGCCATTGACAGGTTTACCGGATTCAACAAATTGTTTCACATTAGCCTTTTGCTTGCGATTGAACTCATTGGTCTGCTCATCATCCTCTTGTTTCTTGAGACGGTCGTATTCCTTGAGCTTGCGGCTGTATTCATTTTTCCTGGGTATAATATTTTGGAGTATAGACTCTTTGTCGAAGAGATAGCCGTCTTTGGTAAACACAGGATTGCGGCAAGGTTTCAGGAATAGGGAACAACAGCCGAAGGACTACGGAATCTTTGCCCTAACGTTGGGCATTAGTGCCGTACCCTAATTCAGATCCATCTTTTCTCATTTCATTGTAGGTGTAAACAGCTCCAGCTGTACAATTACGGGCGTGGCGCGTCGTTGTTTATTAAATGTCTAATTTTGTTAAAAATTTTGGATTTTTAACAAAAAAATATATTGACCAAACCATCACTAAAATTTTTCATGATTGTGTGGTACAGCTGTTTGATCTTTCCAGAGAACTGTGTACTATCATTTGGTGGAGGACTCAAATACACTATCAAATCAATTTGGCAAGCATTATACGCAACTTTTTCAAACAAATGAGAATGCAAATGGTTGTTTTGTTAACATTCGTTTGCTTGTTTGGTAACAAATTCTTAATCAAAGATTGTGAAATGTATTTTTTGAATAACTGTGAGAAAAAAATAATACTCTATCGAATATTTTCAATCAATTATGCTTCAGGAAATTTAATTTATTTTTGTTTTTTCACCTATTGACTCATCGCGGGCAACAAACATCACAAACAAATAAGCTAAAGGCAAAAGTGCAGAAAATGGGGCGGGAGCCAAAAAAAATCCACTCCCCTCCAAATACGCCCTAAAGCACGAAAATCAAGGTCAAAGTTGGCGCTAAGGCCCACGCGGCCCAAAAAAGAGGTCCCTTGGGTTCTATGATAACCCCCCATGTGTGGGTACTCAAATGAAAGATACATTCGAGGCGAATGCTACGATGGTATTTTTAAGTTACTACGGTCTCCTGGGCCGAATTAGAGCCAGTTAAATTTCCCGGATATAACAAAAAAATGAAAAATTTAAGGAAAAAAAAGGAAAAATTTAAAAAATAGTAATCTAAAAACCGCACGATTTTATAAAAAAAAATTTTTTTCAGAAATACCCCGTAAAAAATTAAAAAAATATTGGAAAAAATCATGGAAAATTATAATAATTTAAGGAAATGAATTGAAAAATTCCATAGAAAAATGAAATGTCATTAAAAATGTGTGAAAATTTAAATTTTTTTTGAATTTTGAAGGCTTTTTAATTAAAAAAAGAAAATTGAAAAAAAATTATGAAAACAAATGGAAAATATCAAGAAATATTTAAAAAATAAAATCAAGAAAAATTGCAAAAAGAAATATTTGAAAAAAGAAAATTAAGAAAATGGATAAAAGTGGAAAAGTTAAAAGAAAATTTGAAAAAATTAAAAAAAGCTATGTTTCGCTTTTATTTTTGGTGTATTCCTTCAAATAATTATTTGTTTTTTATATTAGAGTTGTAACGGTTACGATGGTTGCAGTAGCGCCGCAGGTATCGATGATTGTAAATAAGAGTGAAAACTGTTGTGAGTAAAACCGCCGCAGGCAAAAATTATGCTTAAAAAAATCACGCGGGGGGTCATCATAGAAACGAATAGAACCTTTTTTGACACCCTCGGGCGCCATGGGCCTGAGCGCCAACTTTAACCTACCATTCCGATGTTTGGGGACCAAGACGAAGACAATGGCATATTTTTTTTAATCGGGCTCCCGCCTCTTATTCAGCCTATCTAAATTTTACAGTCATAAAATACAAAAACAAATTTGAAGAAAATTTTAATAAAGAAATTTGAAAAAATTAAAAAAAGGATTAAAGTGGAAAAGTTGAAGGAAAATGTTAAAAATATTGGAAAAAGCAATTTTTTGTAATTTTTTTTTAATATATCCCTATAATTTTTTATTTAATTTACCGAATTTAACGACACACTGTTTTTTCACGAATTATTACCAAAATTTTGTATAAACCAAACTGACGCCGTGTAAATAGTCCTTAAGTTTTACTGACACAATTCTGAAAGAAAGAAAATTTCAAATTTCTTTTTTAACATTTTCTTGAATTTGCCTATTGAAATTTTCCGGGGGGGTCATTTTTAGAATTTGAATTTTTTTGTACAATTTTCTCTTTTCAAAATTAATATTAATATTTTGTCGTTATATTCTGCATTGACGAGCACTATAAAGGAGTACGAGCACCTCTAAAATGTGCCAGTATCGGGTAAATGAAGTTAGTTTCTCAGAATTTACCGACACACTGTTTTTTCACGAATTATTACCAAAATTTTGTATTAAACAAACTGACGCCGTGTAAATAGTCCTTAAACTTTACTGAAACAATTCTGAAAAAAAGAAAAAAACGCTTTTTCTAATATTTTTAAAATTTTTCTTCAACCTTTCAAATTTCTTTTTTAACATTTTCTTGATTTTGCTTATTGAAATTTTTATTTGAAATTTCCCCGGAGGTGTCATTTTTAGAATTTTAATTTTTTTTCACAATTTTTTCTCTTCAAATATTTCTCTTTGCACTTTTTTTAATTTTATTTTTAATTATTCTTGAAATTGTCCATTTTTTCCTTCATTTTTCTAAATTTTTTCTCAATGTTCTTTTTTAAATTTTTTCCCAATGTTTTGTTTAAAAAATTTTTAATTTTTATTTAATATTTTATTTTGTTTAAAAAATCGCGCATTTTAATTTTTGAAATTTTTTCTCACTTTTGTACATTTTATTTGTCCATTTTTTAAGAATTTTTTAAATTTCCACAAATTTTTCATAATTTTTTCAAATTTTTTATTTTCGGTTACATTTTACCTTGAATTAATTTAAATGTAACCCTGTATGTATTTTAAGCCGTCGTATCCAATACAACTCTGGTTATTTAAAATAACTGGCATTATTGGGTATTACAATTAAATGCAACTCTGTAGTTATGAGAAAGAACACACTGGACACGTTCAACCCTGGGATCAAAAAGGGTATAAAAGCAAGTACAAAGTACATTTATTGTATCAAAAAGTAACTAATTGTTACCAAACAGTACAAACTATTGAACTAAAAAAAACAATATATTGTATTAGAAAATACTTCTATTGAACATAAAAAGAACAATCAAATGTACCTTCGTTGTAGTAAAAACTTCTTTAAATGTACTAATAAATACTTTTATTGTAAAGAATTAAATTACTTTTATTCTACCAATTGTGTCACTAAAGCTTAAGGACTATTAACACGGCGTCAGGTTGTTTTATAAAAATTTTGGCAATAATTCTTCAAAAAACAGTGTGTCGGTACATTCTGAGAAAACAACTTCATTTACTCGATACTTGCACATTTTTAAGGTGCTCGTACTCTTTTCTGTTTTCATATATTTCTTTTTTTTATTTTTTTTAATATTTCTTGAATTGCCAATTTTTTTCCTTAATTTTTTCCCACTGTTCTTTTTTAATTTTTTCCCAATGAGCTTTTTAGGCTCCTTATTTTGTTTATAAAATCGCCCGATTTAAATTTTTGAAATTTTCTCTCACTTTTCTACATTTTATTGGTCCATTTTTTCAAGAATTCTCCAATTTATTTCCACAAATTTCTCTAAATTTCTCCATGACTCACATTTATTTTGATTTTTAATTTTGGTAACATTTTACTTTGAATTCATTAAAATGTAACCATGTATGTATTTTAAGTCATTTTATACAATACAACTCTGGTTATTTAAAATAACTGACATTATTGTGTATTACAATTAAATGCAACTCTGTTGTTATGAGAAAGAACACACATGATATGTCCAAACCTGCGATCGAAAAGGGTTAAAAAGCAGAGGAAGATGATATGAAAAAATCACTTAGCTTCCGGCCTTCAGAAATTTTTGAAGCGAAAGCATGGCAATGAAGCGGTAGATTATAGCGGCCATTGTTATCAACGAATTGTTATTGTTATCCAATTCGTAGGTAGGCAATATATTTTTAGATTTTTTATCCTATAGGTGGAGTGAGCGCGGCAAAACTTTTTTTTATAGCTAGAGATATTAAATTTAACACCACCATAGTAAACGGCAACAACGGAGGGGGCGTGAGCAAACTGTATTTGAGCACCAAAGAGGTACAATTTTGGCACAAAAATAGTAGTCGGCACTTCAAAATTTGCAGACGATATTATTATTCGATTATATTTGATAGTGCTTGATACCAACAAGTACATTAATTGTACCATAAAGTACAGTTTATTGTATCAAAAAGTAAAATTTTTTGTATTAAAAAGTACATTTGTTGTACAAAAAAGTAACATTTACATTACAGAAATTACGAATTATTGTACAAAAAAAGTAAATTCATTGTACCAAAAAGTACATTTATTGTCTTAAAAATTAACTAATTGTTACCAAAAAGTACAAACTATTGTACTAAAAAAATACAATTTATATTATTTGAAGATACTTCTATTGAACATAAAAAGAACAATTAAATGTACCTTCGTTGTAGTAAAAAGTTCTTTAAATGTACTAATAAGTACTTTTATTGTACACAATTAAAGTACTTTTATTATACCAAGAAGTTTTTCGTACTCCTTTGTAGTACTCGCCAATCCAGAATATAAAGCGAAAAAAGTGTTTCCAATCTTCTTCATAAATAAAAAAAAAATTACCGGAATTTATCAACACAAAAAACAATTACAAAAATTCTTGAATTTCACTATTTTTTCGTGAAACTCCGAAATTTAATTTTCAGTACAATTTTCTTTTTACAAATATTTCTTCTATTCTATTTCTTGAAATAACCCACTTTTTTCCTTGGTATTTTAAATATTTCTCAATTTTCTTTTTTAAATTTTTTCCCAATGATCTTTTTGGGCTCCTTATACCATATATATATTTCAGCGTTCTGCATAGTTTCAAGACCCTTGATCACAGGGTGTTTTTTCTCATATAAACACAGTTGCATTTAATTGAAATATACGAGAATGTCGGTTATTTTAAATAACCAGAGTTGTAGTGTATAGAACGACTTAAAATACATACAGGGTTACGTTTAAATGAATTCGAAGTAAAATGTAACCGAAAATGAAAAAAATTAAAAAAAATGTTAAAAATTTGGGAAAACAAATTAAAAAAAATGGACAATATAAAAAAAAATTTATATATAAAAATGAAATGTATGTAAACCCATCACTGGAGAACGGATAGAGCGATTTGGCTGATAAATTTAAATGCATGTTCCAATTTAACTGAAATTTAGAACGGATATTCCTTTGGTCATGAGAAGACATTTTGTGTATAAATGGACCCGGTAGGTGGCGCTGGGGTGGTTTTATAATCAAAATTTGAACGAATGGACCAATTTAATTGAAATTCAAAATGTATGTTTGTTTGATCATGAAAAGCAATTGTATGCATAAGTGGACCCGGTAGATGGCGCTGGGGTGCATTTATTTCGAAAATCTTAATGGATGAGCCAATTTATCTGGAATTCCGAATGTATGATTGTTTAATCACTAGAAAAATTTTATGTACAAACGGACCCGGTAGGTGGAGCTTGGCTAAGTTTATAATCAAAATTTGAACGAACAGACCAATTTAACTGAAATTTAGTTTGTATAGTTGTGTGATCATTAGAACATAGTTTTTGTATAAATGGACCCGCTGTTGAGGTGGCTGGAGCTGAATTATTTCGAAAATTTATATCGATAGTCCAATTTTACCCAAACTTAAAATTTATGAATTTTTTGACATGAGAAAACTTTGGATGTATGTTTGGATCCAGTTGCTGGTGTTTAGCTTATAATAAACTTAATTTTTTTAAAGTCATTTAGTCACCATTGATTAAATTACATATAAACATTTTTTAGCATCAAAATTATTGTAAACTCTATAATTATAAAAATAGGTATGGGCTATAGATGGTCACCCAGACTGCAAACGGCGCACTTCCTATAGAATTAGAGAGGTTCACAAAGAGGGGCAAACCCAAAAATGGGAAAAACTGTTGCTATTACACATACCAAACGTTTAATAGGGTTGTTTAGCCAAATTAATGGATTTTTGGAATTTACTACGTACTCCTTGTGTTAAAATCGGCAAAGTGTTATCGTTACTCCAACTGAGTGAGAATGTTATATGTCAGTCAATTGGCCTAACAATTTTGTTTTATAATATAAGCCTAACAATAAGTAAGTTTTCATCATATCATTTTAGTAATTCTTACAATAATATATAATAATCTTTCAAATATATGGAATACAGAATGTGAAAAAATCATGGAAAAATGTTTGAAATAAATTGAAAAATCCTTGAAAAAATTAACAAATAATATTTAAAAAATGTAAGAGAAAATTTAAAAAATTAAAATAGCGCGATTATTTTTAAACAAAATAAGGAGCCCAAAAAGCCTAAAAACATTGAGAAAAATTTAAAAAACATTTTTTAACATTTTCCTCAAATTTTCTTGAATTTGCGTATAGAAATTTTTATTTGAAATTATCCGGGGGGGGGGGGGGTGATTTTTAAAATTTTAATTGTTTTTACAATTTTCTCATTTTAAATATTTCTTTTTGCACTTTTTGTTGAATATTTTTTTAAATATTTCTAGAAATTGCCATTTTTTTAATTTTTTAAATTTTTTCTCAATGTTTTTAGGCTTTTTGGGCTCCTTATTTTGTTTAAAAAAAATCGCGCGATTTTAAGTTTTTCAATTTTCTCTTACATTTTTTAAATATTATTTGTTAATTTTTTCAAGGATTTTTCAATTTATTTCAAACATTTTTCCATGATTTTTTCACATTCTGTATTTCATATATTTGAAAGATTATTATATATTATTGTAAGAATTACTAAAATGATATGATGAAAACTTACTTATTGTTAGGCTTATATTATAAAACAAAATTGTTAGGCCAATTGACTGACATATAACATTCCCACTCAGTTGGAGTAACGATAACACTTTCCCGATTTTAACACAAGGAGTACGTAGTAAATTCCAAAAATCCATTCATTTGGCTAAACAACCCTATTAAACGTTTGGTATGTGTAATAGCAACAGTTTTTCCCACATTTATTTTTTAAATTTTATATTTTCGGTTACATTTTACTTTGAATTCATTTAAATGTAACCCTGTATGTATATTAAGTCGATGTATACAAAACAACTCTGGTTATTTAAAATAACCGACATTATCGCATACTTCCATTAAATGCAACTCTGTTCTTATGAGAAAAAACACACAGAACATGTTGCACCCTGTGGTCAAAAAAGGTTTATAAGCATAGCAAGTTAATATGAAAAGATCACTCAGCATCCAGTATTCAGAAATTTTTGAAGCGAACGAATGGTGCGGTAGTTTATAGCGGCCATTGTTATCAACGAATTGTTATTGTTATGCACAAAAACAGCAAAAACTATTACAAATGACTTTTGTACTTATTTCAGTACAATTGAAAAATTAACTACAAATTGATAATACAAGCACATCAATGTCACAAAGCAAACTGAAATTTTATATGAAGTATGGCATCACACATGTCTAACCACATGTGTGCATGTGTAACAACCGCTTAAGTGTACTAAATAGAGATTACGGTTTAGATTTTTTTTATCCTATGGATGAAGTGGGCACGGCAAAACTTTTTTTTCAGCTACAAAGATTAATTTTTACTCCCCCATAGCAACAACAAACAAACTGTATTTTAGCACCAGAGAGGTACAGTTTTGGTACAAAGATAGTACTCGGCACTTCAGGTTAAAATTTGCCGATGATATTATTATTCGATAATATTTAATAATGCTTGATACTAAAAGTATTTGGTATTATTGTACCAAAAAGTACAATTTATTGTACCAAGCAGTACAATTTATTGTATCAAAAAATACTTTTATTGTACAAAAAAGTAAAATTTATTGTACTAAAAAGTACAAATTATTGTACAAAAAAAAGTAAATTCATTGTACCAAAAAGTACATTTATTGTATCAAAAAGTAACTAATTGTTACCAAAAAGTACAAACTATTGTACTAAAATATACAATTTATTGTATTTGAAGATACTTCTTTTGAACATAAAAAGAACAATTAAATGTACCTTAGTTGTAGTAAAAAGTTCTCTAAATGTACTAATAAGTACTTTTATTGTACACAATTAAATTACTTTTAATATACCAAGAAGTTTTTTTGTCAGCATTTTGACAACAAATTTTTGGCAATAATTCGTCAAAAAACAGTGTGTCGGTACATTCTGCGAAAACATTTACTCGATACTGGCACATTTTAAAGGTACTTCTTAATAGTACTCGTCAATGCAGAATATAAAGACTAAATATTTATTTCCGGTCAGCGGGAATATGAAGACGAACATGTATTTTTTGCCTTCGGCGCTATTAATTGCAACATAAGCGTTTCCAATCTACTTTACAAAAAAAAACAAAACAAAAAGTACCGGGATATATCAACAAAAAAAATAGATAAAAAAATCGAATTTTCTAAAATTTTTCTTCAACTTCTCCAATTTTACCCTTTTCTTAAATTTTTCAAATTTATTTTTCAACATTTTCTTGAATTTGCCTATTGAAATTTTCCAAGGCGTCATGATTTTTAAAATATTAATTTTTTTTTTTAAATTTTCTCTTCTCAAATATTTCTTTTTGCTCTTTATTTTTGATTTTTTTTAAACATTTCCTTCATTTTTAATTTTTTCTCAATGTTTCTTTTTTAATTTTTTTCCAATGAGCTTGTTAGGCACCTTATTTTAAAATTTTCTCTTACATTTTTAAAATTTTATTTTTCTATTTTTTCTAGAATTTTTCAATTTATTTCCCCAAATTTATCTATGATTTTTTCACATTTGTTTTTAAATTTTTTATTTTCGGTTACATTTTACTTTGAATTCATTTAAATGTAACCCTGTGTGTATTTAAAGTCGTTGCATACAACAACTCTGATTATTTAAAATAACCGACATTATCGTATATTATAATTAAACGCAACTCTGTTGTTATATAACTTTATGGACTGATACTTCGAGGACTTTGCATAACAAAGCCAGCCGAAGGGAACTGTTAACGCGTTCAAAATAGGCTCTTAATCTGGCAACTCCAATTGTAATATACGCAGCGATTAGTTTGAGGACCGGTCCTCAAATTATGCTGTGGGTATATAATTGTCCCAAACTATGCGCTGTATATACAATTGTACGTAGGGCATTACCTATCAATATTTTTGATAAAGAATCCTTTTGCAAGGATTAAAAACACTTTAATTTATTAAATTTTATGAAAAAAATAAGGAATTTTTGCGGTCCCCAAACTATGCCTTGGGAATATATATATATTTATATATTTATATATTTATATATTTATATATTTATATATTTATATATTTATATATTTATATATTTATATATTTATATATTTATATATTTATATATTTATATATTTATATATTTATATATTTATATATTTATATATTTATATATTTATATATTTATATATTTATATATTTATATATATATTCACAAGGCATAGTTTGGGGACCACAAAAATTCCTTATTTTTTTCATAAAACTTAATAAATTAAAGTGTTTTGAATCCTTGCAAAAGGATTCTTTATCAAAAATATCGATAGGTAGTGCCCTACGTACAATTTTATATACAGCGCATAGTTTGGGACAATTATATACCCACAGCATAATTTGAGGACCGGTCCCCAAACTAATCGCTGCGTATATTAGAATTGGAGTTGCCAGACTAAGAGCTTATTTTGAACGCGTTAATAGTTCCCTTCGGCTGGCTTTGTTATGCAAAGTCCTCGAAGTATCAGTCCATAAAGTTATATAACAACAGAGTTGTGTTTAATTATAATAAACGATAATGTCGGTTATTTTAAATATACAGAGTTGTTGTATGCAACGACTTTAAATACACACAGGGTTACATTTAAATGAATTCAAAGTAAAATGTAACCGAAAATAAAAAATTTAAAAACAAATGTGAAAAAATCACAGAAAAATTTTGAAAAATTCTAGAAAAAATAGGAAAACAAAATTTAAAAAATGTGAGAGAAAATATTAAAAAATTAAAATCGCGCGATATTTTCCAATGGAATAAGGAGCCCAAAAAGCTCGTTGGGAAAAAAAATTTAAAAAGAAACATTGAGAAAAAATTTAAAATTAAGGAAATGTTTAAAAAAATCAAAAAAAAAAAAGACCAAAAAGAAATATTTGAGAAGAGAAAATAGTAAAAAAAAATAATATTTTAAAAATCATGACGCCCCGGACAATTTCAATAGGCAAATTCAAAGAAAATGTTAAAAAATTAATTTAAAAATTAAAAAAAGGGTAAAAGTGTGCTTTGTGGCATTGATGTGCTCGTATTATAAATTTATAGTTAATTTTTCAATTGTACTGAAAAAAGTACAAAAGTCATTTGTAATAGTTTTAGCTGTGTTTGTGCATAACAATAACAATTCGTTGATAACAATGGCCGCTATAACCTACCGGTACATTGCATGCTTTTGCTTCAAAAATTTCTGAATGCTAGAAGCTAAGTGATCTTTTCATTTCAACTTGCTCTGCTTTTACACCCTTTTTGATCACAGGGTGCAACATGTCCTGTGTGTTTTTTCTCATAAGAACAGAGTTGCATTTAATTGAAATATTCGATAATGTCGGTTATTTTAAATAACCAGGGTTGTTTTATGCAACGACTTTAAATACACACAGGGTTACATTTAAATGAATTCAAAGTAAAATGTAGCGAAAATAAAAAATTTAAAAACAAATGTGAAAAAATCATAGACAAATTTGGGGAAATAAATTGAAAAATTCTAGAAAAAAAAAAAGAAAAATAAAATTTTAAAAATGTGAGAGAAAATTTTAAAATAAGGAGCCTAACAAGCTCATTGGAAAAAAAATAAAAAAGAAACATTGAGAACAAATTTAAAAATTAAGGAAATGTTTAAAAAAAAATCAAAAAAAAAAGAGCAAAAAGAAATATTTAAGAAGAGAAAATTGTAAAAAAATTAATATTTTAAAAATCATGACGCCTTGGAAAATTTCAATAGGCAAATTCAAGAAAATGTTAAAAAATAAATTTGAAAAATTTAAGAAAAGGGTTAAATTGGAGATGAAGAAATATTTTAGAAAAATCGATTTTTTTTATCTATTTTTTTGCTGATATATCCCGGTACTTTTTGGTTTGTTTTTTTTTTGTAAAGTAGATTGGAAACGCTTATGTTGCAATTAATAGCGCCGACGGCAAAAATTACATGTTCGTCTTCATATTTCCGCTGACCGGAAATAAATATTTAGTCGTTATATTCTGCATTGACGAGTACTTTTAAGAAGTACCTTTAAAATGTGCCAGTATCGAGTAAATGTTTTCTCAGAATGTACCGACACACTGTTTTTTGATGAATTATTGCCAAAAATTTGTTGTCAAAATGCTGACAAAAAACTTCTTGGTATATTAAAAGTAATTTAATTGTGTACAATAAAAGTACTTATTAGTACATTTAGAGAACTTTTTACTACAACGAAGGTACATTTAATTGTTCTTTTTATGTTCAATAGAAGTATCTTCAAATACAATAAATTGTATTTTTAGTACAATAGTTTGTACTTTTTGGTAACAATTAGTTACTTTTTGATACAATAAATGTATTTTTTGGTACAATGAATTTACTTTTTTTTTGTACAATAATTTGTAATTTTTAGTACAATAAATTTTACTTTTTTGTACAATAAAAGTAATTTTTGATACAATTAATTGTACTGCTTGGTACAATAAATTGTACTTTTTGGTACAATAATACCAAATACTTTTATTTTCAGGCATTATTAAATATTATCGAATAATAATATCGTCGGCAAATTTAACCTGAAGTGCCGAGTACTATTACAGGTTATATGAACAACAAAAAAATTTACAAAAAATCGCTTTCATAATATTTTTAAAATTTTTCTTCAACCATTCCACTTTTATCCTTTTTTATAATCTTTCAAATTTCTTTTTTAACATTTTCTTCAAATTTTCTTGAATTTGCGTATAGAAATTTTTATTTGAAATTATCCGGGAGGGTGATTTTTAAAATTTTAATTGTTTTTACAATTTTCTCATTTTAAATATTTCTTTTTGCACTTTTTTTTTAATTTTTTTTTAAAATATTTCTAGAAATTGCCATTTTTTTTTTAATTTTTTTTAAATTTTTTTAGGCTTTTTGGGCTCCTTATTTTGTTTAAAAAAAATTGCGCGATTTTAATTTTTTAAATTTGCTCTTACATTTTTAAATATTATTTGTTCATTTTTCAAGGATTTTTCAATTTATTTTAAACATTTTTCAATGATTTTTTCACATTCTGAATTTCATATATTTAAAAGATTATTATATGTTATTGTAAGAATTACTAAAATGATATGATGAAAACTTACTTATTGTTAGGCTTATATTATAAAACAAAATTGTTAGGCCAATTGACTGACATATAACATTCTCACTCAGTTGGAGTAACGATAACACTTTGCCGATTTTAACACAAGGAGTACGTAGTAAATTCCAAAAATCCATTCATTTGGCTGAACAATCCTATTAAACATTTGGTCTGTGTAATAGCAACAGTTTTTCCCATTTTCGGGTTTGCCCCTCTTTGTGAACCTCTCTAATTCTATAGGAAGTGCGCCGTTTGCAGTCTGGGTGACCATCTATAGCCCATACCTATTTTTATAAATATAGAGTTTACAATAATTTTGATGTTAAAAAATGTTTTTATGTAATGTAATCAATGGTGACTAAATGACTTTAAAAAAATTTCATAAGCTAAACACCAGCAACTAGATCCAAACATACATCCAAAATTTTCTCATGTCAAAAAATTCATAAATTTTAAGTTTGGGTAAAATTGGACTATCGATATAAATTTTCGAAATAATTCAGCTCCAGCCACCTCAACAGCGGGTCCATTTATACAAAAACTATGTTCTAATGATCACACAAATATACAAACTAAATTTCATTTAAATTGGTCTGTTCGTTCAAATTTTGATTAAAAATCTACCTAAACTCCACCTATCGGGTCCGTTTGTACATAAAATTTTTCTAGTGATTAAACAATCATACATTCGGAATTCCAGATAAATTGGCTCATCCATTAAGATTTTCGAAATAAATGCACCCCAGCGCCATCTACCGGGTCCACTTATGCATACAATTGCTTTTCATGATCAAACAAACATACATTTTGAATTTCAGTTAAATTGGTCCATTCGTTCAAGTTTTGATTATAAACCCACCCCAGCGCCACATACCGGGTCCATTTATACACAAAATGTTTTCTCATGACCAAAGGAATATCCGTTCTAAATTTCAGTTGAATTGGAACATGCATTCAAATTTATCAGCCAAATCGCTCTATCCGTTCTCCAGTGATGGGTTTACATACATTTCATTTTTATATATAAATTTTTTTTTATATTGTCCATTTTTTTTTAATTTGTTTTCCTAAATTTTTAACATTTTTTTTAATTTTTTTCATTTTCGGTTACATTTTACTTCGAATTCATTTAAATGTAACCCTGTATGTATTTTAAGTCGTTCTATACACTACAACTCTGGTTATTTAAAATAACCGACATTATCGTATATTTCAATTAAATGCAACTGTGTTTATATGAGAAAAAACACCCTGTGATCAAGGGTCTTGAAACTATGCAGAACGCTGAAATATATATATAGTATAAGGAGCCCAAAAAGATCATTGGGAAAAAATTTAAAAAAGAAAATTGAGAAATATTTAAAAAACCAAGGAAAAAAGTGGGTTATTTCAAGAAATAGAATAGAAGAAATATTTGTAAAAAGAAAATTGTAATAAAAATTAAATTTCGGAGTTTCACGAAAAAATAGTGAAATTCAAGAATTTTTGTAATTTTTTTTTGTGTTGATAAATTCCGGTAATTTTTTTTTATTTATGAAGTAGATTGGAAACACTTTTGTCGCTTTATATTCTGCATTGGCGAGTACTACAAAGGAGTACGAAAAACTTCTTGGTATAATAAAAGTACTTTAATTGTGTACAATAAAAGTACTTATTAGTACATTTAAAGAACTTTTTACTACAACGAAGGTACATTTAATTGTTCTTTTTATGTTCAATAGAAGTATCTTCAAATAATATAAATTGTATTTTTTTAGTACAATAGTTTGTACTTTTTGGTAACAATTAGTTACTTTTTAAGACAATAAATGTACTTTTTGGTACAATGAATTTACTTTTTTTGTACAATAATTCGTAATTTTTGTAATGTAAATTTTACTTTTTTGTACAACAAATGTACTTTTTAAAACAAAAAATTTTACTTTTTGATACAATAAATTGTACTTTATGGTACAATTAATGTACTTTTTGGTATCAAGCACTATCAAATATAATCGAATAATAATATCGTCTGCAAATTGTAACCTGAAGTGCCGACTACTATTTTTGTGCCAAAATTGTACCTCTTTGGTGCTCAAATACAGTTTGCTCACGCCCCCTCCGTTGTTGCCGTTTACTATGGGGGTGTTAAATTTAATATCTCTAGCTATAAAAAAAAGTTTTGCCGCGCCCACTCCACCCATAGGATAAAAAATCTAAAAATATATTGCCTATCGTAACTTCAATTTAGTACACTAAAGCGGCTGTTCATATGCACACATGTGGTTAGACATGTGTGATGTCATACCACAAAGCACTGTCTAGCGTTTCTGTCATACTTCATATGAAAAATTCAGTACAAAAGTCATTTCTAATAGTTTTTTGTGGATAACAATAACAATTCGTTGATAACAATGGCCGCTATAATCTACCGCTTCATTGCCATGCTTTCGCTTCACTTTTTAACCCTTTTCGATCGCAGGTTTGGACATATCATGTGTGTTCTTTCTCATAACAACAGAGTTGCATTTAATTGTAATACACAATAATGTCAGTTATTTTAAATAACCAGAGTTGTATTGTATAAAATGACTACATACAGGGTTACATTTTAATGAATTCAAAGTAAAATGTTACCAAAATTAAAAATCGAAATAAATGTGAAAGTCATGGAAAAATTTAAAAAAATTTGTTGAAATAAATTGGAGAATTCTTGAAAAAATGGACAAATAAAATGTAGAAAAGTGAGAGAAAATTTCAAAAACTTAAATCGGGCGATTTTATAAACAAAATAAGGAGCCTAAAAAGCTCATTGGGAAAAAATTAAAAAAGAACAGTGGGAAAAAATTTAAAAAATTAAGGAAAAAAAATTGGCAATTCAAGAAATATTAAAAAAAATAAAAAAAATTAAATATATGAAAACAGAAAAGAGTACGAGCACCTTAAAAATGTGCAAGTATCGAGTAAATGAAGTTGTTTTCTCAGAATGTACCGACACACTGTTTTTTGAAGAATTATTGCCAAAATTTTTATAAAACAACCTGACGCCGTGTTAATAGTCCTTAAGCTTTAGTGACACAATTGGCAGAATAAAAGTAATTTAATTCTTTACAATAAAAGTATTATTAGTACATTTAAAGAAGTTTTTACTACAACGAAGGTACATTTGATTGTTCTTTTTATGTTCAATAGAAGTATTTTCTAATACAATGTTTTTTTTTTTTTTAGATCAATAGTTTGTACTTTTTGGTAACAATAAGTTACTTTTTGATACAATAAATGTACTTTGTACTTGCTTTTATACCCTTTTTGATCCCAGGGTTGAACGTGTCCAGTGTGTTCTTTCTCATAACTACAGAGTTGCATTTAATTGCAATACCCAATAATGCCAGTTATTTTAAATAACCAGAGTTGTATTGGATACGACGACTTAAAATACATACAGGGTTACATTTAAATTAATTCAAGGTAAAATGTAACCGAAAATAAAAAATTTGAAAAAATTATGAAAAATTTGTGGAAATTTAAAAAATTCTTAAAAAAATGGACAAATAAAATGTACAAAAGTGAGAAAAAATTTCAAAAATTAAAATGCGCGATTTTTTAAACAAAACAAAACCCAATTGGGAAAAAATTTAAAAAAGAACATTGAGAAAAAATTTAGAAAAATGAAGGAAAAAAATGGATAATTTCAAGAATAATTAAAAATAAAATTAAAAAAAGTGCAAAGAGAAATATTTGAAGAGAAAAAATTGTGAAAAAAATTAAAATTCTAAAAATGACACCTCCGGGCAAATTTCAAATAAAAATTTCAATAAGCAAAATCAAGAAAATGTTAAAAAAGAAATTTGAAAGGTTGAAGAAAAATTTTTAAAATATTAAAAAAAGCGATTTTTTCTTTCTTTCAGAATTGTTTCAGTTAAGCTTAAGGACTATTTACACGGCGTCAGTTTGTTTAATACAAAATTTTGGTAATAATTCGTGAAAAAACAGTGTGTTGGTAAATTCTAAAAAACTAACTTCATTTACCCGATACTGGCACATTTTAAAAGTGCTCGTACTCCTTTATAGTACTCGTCAATGCAGAATATAACGACAAAATATTAATTTTGAAAAGAGAAAATTGTACAAAAAAATTAAAATTCTAAAAATGACCCCCCGGAAAATTTCAAATAAAAATAGGCAAATTCAAGAAAATGTTAAAAAAGAAATTTGAAATTTTCTTTCTTTCAGAATTGTGTCAGTAAAACTTAAGGACTATTTACACGGCGTCAGTTTGGTTTATACAAAATTTTGGTAATAATTCGTGGAAAAACAGTGTGTCGTTAAATTCGGTAAATTAAATAAAAAATTATAGGGATATATCAAAAAAAAATTACAAAAAATTGCTTTTTCCAATATTTTTAACATTTTCCTTCAACTTTTCCACTTTAATCCTTTTTTTTAATTTTTTCAAATTTTATTAAAATTTTCTTCAAATTTGTTTTTGTATTTTATGACTATGACTGTAAAATTTAGCTAGGCTGAAGTGCAGAATAAGAGGCGGGAGCCCGATTAAAAAAAAATATGCCATTGTCTTCGTCTTGGTCCCCAAACATCGGAATGGTAGGTTAAAGTTGGCGCTCAGGCCCATGGGGCCCGTTCTATTCGGTTCTATGATGACCCCCCGCGTGATTTTTTTAAACATAATTTTTGCCTGCGGCGGTTTTACTCCCAACAGTTTTCACTCTTATTTACAATCATCGATACCTGCGGCGCTACTGCAACCATCGTAACCATTACAACTCTATTATAAAAAACAAATAATTATTTAAAGGGATACATCAAAAATAAAAGCGAAACATTGCTTTTTTTAATTTTTTTCAAATTTTCCTTTAACTTTTCCACTTTTATCCATTTTCTTAATTTTCTTTTTTTCAAATATTTCTTTATGCAATTTTTCTTGATTTTATTTTTTAAATATTTCTTGATATTTTCCATTTGTTTTCATATTTTTTTTAAACTTTTTTTTTAATTAAAAAGCCTTCAAAATTCAAAAAAAAATTAAATTTTCACACATTTTTGAAGACATTTCATTTTTCTATGGAATTTTTCAATTCATTTCCTTAAATTATTCTAATTTTCCATGATTTTTTCCAATATTTTTTTAATTTTTTACGGGGTATTTCTGAAAAAAATTTTTTTTATAAAATCGTGCGGTTTTTAGATTACTATTTTTTAAATTTTTCCTTTTTTTTCCTTTAAATTTTTCATTTTTTTTGTTATATCCGGGAAATTTAACTGGCTCTAATTCGGCCCAGGAGTAACTTAAAAATACCACCGTAGCATTCGTCTCGAATGTATCTTTCATTTGAGTACCCACTCATGGGGGGTTATCATAGAACCCAAGGGGCCTCTTTTTTGAGCCGCATGGGCCTTAGCGCCAACTTTGACCTTGATTTTCGTGCTTTAGGGCGTATTTGGAGGGGAGTAGATTTTTTTTTTGGGCTCCCGCCCCATGTTCTGCACTTTTACCTTTAGCTTATTTGTTTGTGATGTTTGTTGCCCGCGATGAGTCAATAGGTGAAAAAACAAAAATAAATTAAATTTCCTGAAGCATAATTGATTGAAAATATTCGATAGAGTATTATATTTTTTCTCACAGTTATTAAAAAAATACATTTCACAATCTTTTCTTTAAGAATTTGTTACCAAACAAGCAAACGAATGTTAACAAAACAACCATTTGCATTCTCATTTGTTTGAAAATTTGCGCATAATGCTTGCCAAATTGATTTGATAGTGTATTTGAGTCCTTCACCAAATGATAGTACACAGTACTCTGGAAAGATCAAACAGCTGTAACACACAATCATGAAAAATTTTAGTGATGGTTTGGTCAATATATTTTTTTGTTAAAAATCCAACATTTTTAACAAAATTACAGACATTTAATAAACAACGACGCGCCACGCCCGTAATTGTACAGCTGGAGCTGTTTACACCTACAATGAAATGAGAAAAGATGGATCTGAATTAGGGTACGGCACTAATGCCCAACGTTAGGGCAAAGATTCCGTAGTCCTTCGGCTGTTGTTCCCTATTCCTGAAACCTTGCCGCAATCCTGTGTTTACCAAAGACGGCTATCTCTTCGACAAAGAGTCTATACTCCAAAATATTATAACCAGGAAAAATGAATACAGCCGCAAGCTCAAGGAATACGACCGTCTCAAGAAACAAGAGGATGATGAGCAGACCAATGAGTTCAATCGCAAGCAAAAGGCTAATGTGAAACAATTTGTTGAATCCGGTAAACCTGTCAATGGCACCGTAGATAAACCCTCCACTGCAAAGATGCAGGTAAACGTTTTGAAAGCTCCATATCGAATATGGTTAATGGGCATGACAAGGAATTGCCAGCAGCAGCTCACACTCCACCAGCCTCAACATCATCAACAACAACAATACCACTACCTCGGTTGTGTTGGCTACCAAGGCCAGAAATAAATTAACTCCCACAACGAATAGTGATATAAAAATCAAACAGAAATATCTATAACGACACCAAATAGTAGAAGACGAAGACGACAAAGCGACAAAAAAATAATAAACACACACACAATCTGCCTACTTGATAGGATGATTTTGTTTCTTATAGACTAAGTACAAATAAAAATTAACAAAATATTCTTAAATATAAAAACAAAAACAACAAAAAAAAACATTGTTTATAAAACAAATTCAACTTTATATATCAAAAATTATAGAAAACAAAAACTAAAACAAAAATAACGAAAACTAAACATTTGTAAATATACCTTAAAGTATAATAATATAATATAAACATACACACACACATTTAAATATATATCTAACGTGTTTCGGGAAAACTCAACTCAAAAAAAAACTTAAGGACAAAACAAAACATGTATTTTTGTCATGCGTCACTTGATATAAAATGCCACTATAGCTTCTGCAGCCTTTACCATGTATGGATCTGCATCCGTCACAAAGAGCAAAACCTTATTCTTATTGAAGTTAACGTCCAGATTTTTGATGGCGTCGCACAATGTTTCCTGCTAGTGTTTTTTTTTTGTTTATCTTGAAGTACCTTATTATCCATTTAGGCGCAGTGGGCAAAAAACCAAGTTCTGAAGCTGTTCTGATATCTGAGGACTATATTTTCTAAAAGTGCTTTACAGTGGGCATGTCCTGGCATATGTTTGGCTTTGTTAGAATTCTTTGTTTAGGCACAGTGGGCAAAAATGTTAAATTTTGAACCTACATACTTTTCCAAAAAAATAAGTTCGGAAACTCTTCTGAAATCTGGGAACTATATTTTCAGAAAGCCCTTTATAGTGGCCATGTCCTGGCATATGTTTGGTTTTGTTAGAATGATTCGTTTAGGCACAGTGGGCAAAAATGTTAAATTTTGACTTTATATACTTTTCAAAATAATCAGGTTCTGAAGCTGTTCTGAAATCTGAAACAATATTTTCTAAAAGTCCTTTATAGTCGCTATGTCCTGGCATATGTTTGGTTTTGTTAGAATTATTCGTTTAGGCACAGTGGGCAAAAATTTTAAATTTTGACTTTATATCCTTTTCAAAAAAATCAAGATCGGAAGTTGTTCTGAAATCTGGGAACTATATTTTCAGAAAGCCCTTTATAGTGGCCATGTCCAGGCATATGTTTGTTTGGTTTTGTTAGAATTATTCATTTATGCACAGTGGGCAAAAATGTTAAATTTTGACTTTATATACTTTTCCAAAAAACCAAGTTCGGAAGCTGTTCTGAAATCTGGGAACTATATTTTCAGAAAGCCCTTTATAGTGGCCATGTCCTGGCATATGTTTGGTTTTGTTAGAATGATTCGTTTAGGCACAGTGGGCAAAAATGTTAAATTTTGACTCTACATACTTTTCAAAAAAATCAAGTTCTGAAGCAGTTCTGAAATCGGGAACTATATTTTCAGAAAGCCCTTTGTAGTGGCCATGTCCTGGCATATGTTTGGTTTTGTTAGAATGATTCGTTTAGGCACAGTGGGCAAAAATTTTAAATTTTGACTTTATATACTTTTCAAAATAATCAAGTTCTGAAGCTGTTCTGAAATCTGAAGACAATATTTTCTAAAAGTCCTTTATAGTGGCCATGTCCTGGCATATGTTTGGTTTTGTTAGAATTATTCGTTTAGACACAGTGGGCAAAAATGTTAAATTTTGACTTTATATACTTTTCAAAAAAATCAAGTTCGGAAGTTGTTCTGAAATCTGGGAACTATATTTTCAGAAAGCCCTTTATAGTGGCCATGTCCAGACATATGTTTGGTTTTGTTAGAATTCTTTGTTTAGGCACAGTGGGCAAAACTGTTTATCATTTTCCAATATAAAATATTCAAAAAATACAAGTTCCCAAAGTTTTTTTTAAAAATTACTATTTTTACGAAAGTTGTTTATAGTAACCATATCAAGGCATACCGTTGGTTTCCGTTATGTGCTTCAATCGTAAAATATATGGTTTTTTAAAATGATTTTCCCATTTGTCATGTTAACATAGCTATGTTAAACCGTTAACAAATTTTGATTACAAATCTACCCAAACGCCACCTACCGGGTTTGTACATAAAATGTTTCTGGTGTTTAGTAAAATTCTATTAAAATTGGCTCATCCATTAAGATTTTCGATATAAATGCACCCCAGCGCCATCTACCAGGTCCACTTATACATACAATTGTTTTTCATGGTCAAACAAACATAAATTTTGAATTTCAGTTAAATTGGTCCATTCGTTCAAATTTTGATTATAAACCCACCCCAGCGCCACATGTTTTAAATTTTAGTTTTCTATTTTTCTAGAATTTTTAATTTGCTTCCCCAAATTTTTTACATTTTTTTAAATTTTTTATTTTCGGTTACATTTTACTTCGAATTCATTTAAATGTAACCCTGTATGTACTCTAAGTCGTTGTATACAAGACAACTCTGATTATTTAAAATAACCGACATTATCGTATATTTCAATTAAATGCAACTGTGTTTTTATGAGAAAAAAACACCCTGTGATCAAGAGTCTTGAAACTATGCTGTACGCTGAAGTATATATATGGTCAAAGCCGATGGCAAAATACATAATAGACGCCGTCAAAAAAGGTAAAAGGTGGCAACGCTGTATAACTCTTTAAAACTTTAAAATAAGTTTTTTGTTCTAAAAATGTGCATATATAGAAAAATTTATGCTAATAGATCAAAAAATAATGAAAGAGGAATCAATTAATATAAAAATATTAGTATATAAAAAAAAGGTCCCTAAACTATCCACGTCCCTAAACTATGCCTTGGGTATGTGAAAACTTTGAGGTCCGACCCGAAAGTATGCAATTGTCCCTGGATTATGCGGTGTATTGAAAAATCGACCCCATTCTATGCCTTGGGAATATATATATATTTATATATTTATATATTTATATATTTATATATTTATATATTTATATATTTATATATTTATATATTTATATATTTATATATTTATATATTTATATATTTATATATTTATATATTTATATATTTATATATTTATATATTTATATATTTATATATTTATATATTTATATATTTATATATTTATATATTTATATATTTATATATTTATATATTTATATATTTATATATTTATATATTTATATATTTATATATTTATATATTTATATATTTATATATTTATATATTTATATATTTATATATTTATATATTTATATATTTATATATTTATATATTTATATATTTATATATTTATATATTTATATATTTATATATTTATATATTTATATATTTATATATTTATATATTTATATATTTATATATTTATATATTTATATATTTATATATTTATATATTTATATATTTATATATTTATATATTTATATATTTATATATTTATATATTTATATATTTATATATTTATATATTTATATATTTATATATTTATATATTTATATATTTATATATTTATATACAGTGAAACTTCGATATTACGAACTTCGTTATAACGAAAAACTCAATATAACGCATTTTTAGCTAAGACCCTTGAAAAAACCTTTTTTTTGCAAAGTTTTTCATATAAAAATGCTCTATAGCTATAACGAAAAAATTCTGATCTATAAAGCCTCTATATAGCGATGTATTTTTTCAAAAGCCTCTATACAACGAAATTATAATTGAGTAATACATACATATAACATTTTAAGTGTGTAAGTCATTATCAAAAGCCTCTACATAACGAAGTCTTGAACTATAGCCTCCATACAACGAAGTCAGAATAAAGCATAAATCAAAATTAAATTTTAAGCAAAACGGGGAAGTGCCTTTTAAAACCAACGAAAGGTAAATGTCTTTGCAGGTTAATATGTAAAGCGCCACAAAATGAGTGTATTAAAGCGTAAATCAATTTCTATACGAGAAAAAATTTCTATAAATGATGCTGTTGATCGTGGTGACAAATCTAAGCAAGAAATTGCTAAACAATTTAATATACATACTAGTATTTTCGTGTAAAATAGAATTCGGACAAAAAAAAACTATAGTTATAACGAATTTCTTTCGTATTTCTTTAAATTTCGTTATACCAAGGTTTCACAATGCATATGTATAACGAATCAATAGCTATAACGAAGTATTTTTCGGTCCCCTCTAGATTCGTTATATCGAAGTTTCACTGTATTTATATATTTATATATTTATATATTTATATATTTATATATTTATATATTTATATATTTATATATTTATATATTTATATATTTATATATTTATATATTTATATATTTATATATTTATATATTTATATATTTATATATTTATATATTTATATTTTTATATTTTTATATTTTTATATTTTTATATTTTTATATTTTTATATTTTTATATTTTTATATTTTTATATTTTTATATTTTTATATTTTTATATTTTTATATTTTTATATTTTTATATTTTTATATATTTATATATTTTTATATTTATATACTTTTTTTTTTTTTATTTTTTTATTTTTTTATTTTTATATTTTTATATTTTTATATTTTTATATTTTTATATTTTTATATTTTTATATTTTTATATTTTTATATTTTTATATTTTTATATTTTTATATTTTTATATTTTTATATTTTTATATTTTTATATTTTTATATTTTTATATTTTTATATTTTTATATTTTTATATTTTTGTATTTTTATATTTTTATATTTTTATATTTTTATATTTTTATATTTCTATATTTTTATATTTTTATATTTTTATATTTTTATATTTTTATATTTTTATATTTTTATATTTTTATATTTTTATATTTTTATATTTTTATATTTTTATATTTTTATATTTTTATATTTTTATATTTTTATATTTTTATATTTTTATATTTTTATATTTTTTTTATATTTTTACTTTGAACTCTAATTTGGTTTCGAATAAAAACACTGTTATGAGTTCAACTTTTTTGTTTTCGTATGCAATTAACATCAATTTATTTAATTATAATTATTTCTTCAAGTGTATTAAATATATTACTAAATGGCAAATATAATATATTAAACCTCTAAAACATATGCCGACTACTCTTACATTCTGATTTGTGATTTTTGTGACTAATCTTGTGTGATAGCTTAAGAGAATATTTGTTCTGTTATTGTGATTTTTGGTTTTCTATGAGAGAGATATAGCAAACTTAACAACTACATAGTATAATTTGGGGTGTTACAAGTGATCCTTTGCATGCCTCTTCCATCCGTCAGTATATATATTCAACGTCAGTCCATTCATATCCTTACGTCCATACAATCAGCCATTAGTAAGAGAGCTTACGGCCGTGGTCTATTCACGATGTTTGCAATCCAAATATAATTGAGCCTGATTCTGTAATGATCGGTAAAAGGTAGTAGAAATGTTATATCGTTATGTCACCCGCAGTTAGCTAGAGCGCCGCATACATACCTGCACGTATTTGAATATTTCCAATAACATTTCATTGGGTGTTTTGCAGTTACCCGGTTGATTGTCAAAGAAGGGCCCTGCCATGGCACCGGATCTTTTACCCCAGTCGGGTGAAAATGTCAGCTGACATTGAACGACCGCACAGGCGACCACCAAGAGCAGGACAATTGTTGGCACTACAGCACTGATTGAATTCATTTTGATTTCTGTTGTAGATTTCAGTGCTGCCACTGGTTTTTATACATTGCGAGACGAGGCAAAAAAAGGACCTCACATGGCAGGATAAAAGCATGTGTGTAGGAAACTACTCTTGGCGATATGTTTGCAGAGTGTTTGGGTAATGTCAGTCAGTTGTAGGGCATCCTTTAATTGATTTTGCGTAAGCGTATGTATTTGAATTGTGATTGGGGTTTCTTTGTTAATCTTTAGCAAATAGCTGATGATGGCGCTAATGAGTAGGATGGGAATCGTGTTGGCTGTGATTATATACATATGATGCAAAATATCAATAGTATAACAATTGGATAATATGTAACATACATTCAATTATAGCAAATCCTAAAATGTATTTTTGTGATTGTGTTTTTTTTTTTTAAAAAATATTAACAAAATCAGTTCCTTTTTTTAGGCACAAGGCTCTTGAGGGCAAAGTTCAACTAAATGCAAGGACAATGAATTGTTAAACGTGTGTCGGTAATTTTTGAGGTGATTGACTGATCAATCACGCTTAATGGCCCAAGGCCCATTATCTACATTAATACCCCGTAAGGTATTAATGTAGATAAGGACATTGTGGTATTTAAACATATTTTAAAATTTTATATTTAACATAACTTTAAATTAGATAAAACATCCAATTCGAATATATATGTAAGATATTAAGCTAACGCTATGGCAGCTACACAATTTGGGAACCCCTTTCCCCGTACACACATTATTTGTAAAGTATTTAATTTTTTTTTGATAAATAAGTGATTAAAACTGGTGTCGCCACCGGGTACTGACTACACAGTGGGTGGGTGGGTATAATACTCATCGTTTCATCGTTATGATGAATGCCAATTTTCACCTTGTCCCTTGAATTCGAAATCTATTATAACTCGAATTAAAACAATTAAATCATTTGAATGATTTAAACACTGCGGAAAATGGTTCATTTTATTTATTTTCTCGTGTTTAATATCTCAGGTCATGATGTGATATTCAGTTTGGCTTTGATTTTCAATACGGTTTAACAGATTACTGTATTGATTGTTTGCTAAAGATTTTCGAGATACAGCTGTAACGGTTAGGAAATGTTGCAAAGGCAAAATAAATTGTATAGAAAGTGTTGGGTGAAAATTGTAATATTCTTTATTCTCTGGGAAACAGTGAAATGTGAGTAGATTAAAAAAAAAAAATAAAATTGGTAATAAATAAGATATATGTTTAAAAAATGATAAAATGTATTGACAATGTATAATAAGTTTATGATGATGTGTAAAATATGTATGTGAATATTGTGATTGAATGATACTTTGGCGGCAAGTGACAACATATTGTCAAAGTTATGTAATCGGTGTTAGGTTCTGTGTTTATTATAATGGAGTTGACTACGATATAATGCTTAGCATTATAGATCTGTCATTCATTGGTAACAGTACAGAGGTTCAAAGTAAGAAAACATTCGAAAGACGGTCGTTTGAATCGGTGCCACAAAGTTCGTCAGACCCAAGTTTAAATTAGTATCAAGTTTAAATTATTTCTGTAACAATAACAATAGCCCAAATTATTGTAAACAAATTAAATACTGAAACGAAGAAGATATAATTAAATCATTTTCAAAGTTATGTAAAAAATTGCAAATTATTATTTTCCAAGAGAAGGGTTTGGTATGTTCGGGAAAATTATTAGCAGCGAAATAATAGTGGGGTTCGCTCAAACATTTTCCCCCTCTAGGGGGCACCAAGGAAGCAGCAGGGGCTGATTTCATAAAACAATTTATATATATATATTATATAAAGTTTCAGTCGGGCAAACCGACTTACATATACCATTACCTTAGTAAAACAAAAAATTTTCTATTATATTGATATTACTACTCGATTTCTAAAGTGGGGGAGTGGTACATTTGTATGGGAGGTACCAGAAGAGGCGTGTCTAGACTTCTAGATTTATTCTCCCAAACTTTATCCTGTTATAGCTTTACTAAATACAAAATTTGGGCACGATTGCGTTGGGTGTATAGATATTATTACTCAATCTCTAAAGTGGTTCGAAAGGTTCACATGTATGGGAGGTACCATAAGGGGGCGTCGCTAGTCATCCAAATTTATAATAAAAAAAAATTATGATGAGGGTAGATATGTTCTGAGAAAGTATTGGAGTTGCACAAATATTGGGGGATGGTCATACATTACACCCCTCTAGGGCAGATAGAGCGGTGGGAGCAAATTTTATAAAAAGAAATTGTTTTTGGGTGCCCCATTATGGGAGTTAGGTATGTTTAAGAAATATGTTAGGAGGGATAAATGATTGGGGGTCGGTCATACATTTGAACCCTCTAGCGGCGAAGAAAAGTTGTGGGCCTTGTTGTGGATTTTTCCCAATACGAAAAGTTTATTGTTAAAAACGGTGGGGCTCGATTTTGATTTTAGACCCGTGGTTTCTTGGGCAAATTTTCTAAGAATTCAGCGCAGATTACAAATTTGATAACCGCTTGGAGCAATTTTTTTACTCCATACAAGTTGACCCACTAATATATATATATATATACATATATACATATACGTATATGGGCATTTCAAGTATGGCAAACGCGACATTCATACGCCTTTAAAATTAAAAATGAATACCGAAATCTTTGAATTTTCCGATAGCATTTTAGTAACACTTTGTTTAGTGCTAAATTCAGCTTTTGTAAATTTGTTGTTTCCAAAATATTTGGAAAAAAACATGCGATGGCGAACGCATGTAGAAAAATGCTAAATTCAGCGTATTGGGACATTTATTTTTAACTACATTAGAGGGATCTGGGTTTCTATTGGAAGTTGCTATGTTGTAATATGTACACCGGTTTTTTTCTAGATTTTTTTTTATGATTTAGCACGCGACATGTGTCACGTGACATTTTTTCTATGACTATATCTATATACATATATGGCCATTTCCGTATTTTTTTATTTGCCAAATTAGGAAATTTTATAAAGTTGTTGTTAAAAGTTTTTATGCCACAAATTGTTGATCACGAATGTTGCACTAGAACGTCAATAAAATATAATCAAAATTTTGCAGCTAATTGATAAATTTTTACTATTATAGGAGTTATTCACTATTGCAACAAATATTTTATGACAAAAGTCAAAAATTCAAAGAGGTGACCAGATCATTTATGCAATTTTGCAGTCCGTTTAATCATAAAAGAAAATAAGATAAGCTTTGAACATTTAAATTTAATAAAATTAAAGTATTTGTCTTTAATGATGCAAGTAAAAAGAATGTTAACAACTTTTTATTTTTTGATCACGGTATACCTTTCTGTGGAATTGCCCATATAGCAGAAAAGGAGCCAATAAAAAAGTGATGAATAAATTTCAAATAATTAATTAAAAAAATATGAATAGACTGACAAAACAAAAAAAAAATTTTCCGGAAATTAAAAATTATAAAATTTGGTAGAGATATAGAAGAAAGTTAAGAATGCACTTATATTATTTATTTAAAAGGAAAATATTATTTTAAAAAAATATGAAAATAAAAAAAGGAATATTTAAAAAAATCATTAATTGTATATACATTAAATTAATTAATTAAAATTATAAAACTTTAATAATAAACAATAAAAAGTATTAAATATATTCTTAAAAAAAATATTTTAATTAATTTAACTAATTTGTTTAATGTAATTGATATAAATATGTAGTTACATATTTTTTTAAATTACTTTTTAATTTTTATTAAACTAAATAAATCAAACTAATATAAATAATTAAATTAAATAAATTAATTAAAAAATGGAAAGAATGTCTTTTTAATTTTGACAAAATTTCCTTTATAAAATTTGGTTGATATATAAAGCAAAGTAATATTATTTAGTTAAATAAATTAATTAAATTAATTAATACATTAAATTAAATTAATTAATTGTAATTTTTACTATTTTACTATTTTAATTAAATTAATGAATAAACAACTCAACGTCTCCGGAACGTCAAACTACCTGGGCCTTATATTGGACAGGAAGCTTAAATGGAGACAGAACATAGAAAGCAGATCCAACAAGGAACTCATAGCTTTATAAACATGCCGAAAAGCTATAGGGAAAACCTAGGGATTCAAACACAAGGTAACACTTTGGATTTACAATGCTATAGTGAAGCCAATATTACAATATGGCTCTGTACTTTGGTGGTACGAGCTCGACAAGAAGAGCAAATTTAGACAATTGGATCGTGTTCAACGTTCCTCTTTTCTCCTAATAACTGGATGTATGAGATCGACACCCTCTAAGGCTCTCTACACGATACTCAATCTACTGCCACCTGATCTGAGCTGCAAATGCTCCGCCCTCAAATAAGCTATTCGACTAAACGAGATTGAACATTGGGTTCTTTCCATCGGGCACTCAAGGATCAACCATATCAACATCTCACTTGAAACTGACTACGTGCTTAATGCACGGAAATCAAACATTCTCTACGGAACTAGAACGCCCCCAAGAAAGGAGTGGACAGAGAACGAGAACGCAATGTATGGACCAATAAACATCTTTACCGTTCGGTCCAAACTGGATGACAAGGTCCGGCTATGGTATCTACTCCGCGGATCTAGGCCTAAGTATACAATCAAGGATTTCAGACTTCTGCAGCGTTTTCCAAGCGGAAATACTTGCTATTAAACGATCCGCGGACGTGGTCAACATGAGGAATATATCACAGGAGGATATTCTCCTGTTCACGGTTAGTTTAGCGGCGCTAAACTCGTTGAAGTCCTGCGACATCAAATCGAAAGTGGTCAGTTCCTGCCGGAAATCTCTTAACGATATATCCAGGAATCACTGAGTTATGGTTACGTGGATACCTGGACACTGCGGAATTGAGGGCAACTGCAGAGCGGACGAAGAGGCCCGACAGGAAAGCACTTTGCCCTATATCCACCTGTAAAAGTACCATCGGAAATCTAAAGTTTAGAATTTCAAACGACAGATGGAAAAATGAAGAAACATGTAGAAAGGCCAGAAGGAGACTGGAAACCCTGGGGATACCATTTTTAAATGGTATAGAGGAACTAGCATCCTTGGATATCGGAAGGATCAACAACTTTTGTAAAATCATCCATTGGACGGATTGGATCGAAACTCCGGATTTTCAATGAACAACTGGCAACGCAATCAGGCAGCACACGCGCTAATAGCACAGATTGAAGGAATGGCGTTAAGGCCCAATGGGTCCATAGGGACCTAAGTGATCTCCTCGAAGAAGGAGATGCCTGCACACCAACCAACCAATTATTAAATTAAATAATTTAAATTAATTTGTTTTTTATTATTCAAAAAATAATTAACTTAATTTAAAAAATAAAATATTCGTAAAAAAATTAAAAAATTCATTTCTTGAAAACTAACCAGAGGGAAAAATTTTAAATCTCATATTCGTGTTTAGGAGGCCGAAATCTATAGAAAAAAATTAATTAAAACTCTGCAGCAAAATGACTGTAAACTAGTGTAATCAAACAATTACATTAACGTCTAGTAGATTTAAGATGACTTTTATAATATCCTGTTCTTTAAATATACATGCCGGGAAGTGATTCAATCTCAACTTTTACCAATCTGCCAGTACTTTAAAAGTGATACTTTGAGAATGACTTGTCCATTGTTTTGCTATTCAATTCCGAAGCAACTTGACTTTCTACTGTCTTCTTGCCAATCTGAACATGTTTTAATTGTATAAATACATGTAATTTTATCTCCATTGGCTACCATTATACCTTTTAAATAAAATATAACTATGTACAACATAATTCGAACTAATTTCAAATTAAATATCATTTAATTAATTCTCAATTCCAAAAAATAAAATTATAATAATCGACATGGCTTCAATGCATACTATTGCTCTTATCTGCCGTTCCTCCCACTATTGTGCGTTGGGTTCAAGACCGCCGGGGCAATGTTGTTATTTCAATTTGCCACAATGAATAATTAAAAACGTTTTTCGATAAAAATCTCTTGTAGTTGCTAAAACCTACAAGTGTAAAAATAAAATTCCGCTTCAATGACTAAAATAAATCAACAGTGTTTTTGATAAGCGTTATAATTACACGCGGGCGGATTTACCTACCATAATTGCTGACACCTCAATAAATAGTAGCAACTGAAATGGATTTGAAGCAGAACAACATCCATTCGCAATGGTCCGGGATTTACACACAAGCCATAGAATTTGAGTGAACGATTTTAATTTAAATTGCGACAATACACACACAAACGCTTATGTACTTACTCGATATATGAGTATGGATGCGATATATTAACATACAAATGCACATAATAATAAAATTTGTCGACAAATTGTTAAATAATAAAATTACTAAGCGTAAAACAATTATAAATTATTAAGGGGGAGAGAGAGGAAGATGTACAAACAAAAATTTCAACCACATAAAAATAATGAATTACAAATAAAAGTGAAAATAACTCGGACAGTGCAGTGACGTGGGAGAGACATTTGTGGGAGGGAAATTGATAGGAGTTCAAAGTATCTTAAAAATAATGTAAGCGGAATTTTAAAATAGGTTTAGTAACAATTTTAAATTTATGGACAACGATGCTCATATCATCAGCGAACGCAAGTATTATGCCGCTTATCTTATCAGCTGGGGTAACTTTCCTTATTACCAACTCCAAAAAATGAGGATAAGATCACTAGCGCCTTTCATAGGCCTCGCTTAGCGTAAAATGATAATAATCACTGAATATTTAGTCATGGTTGGGAAATTGAGAAAAGATATATCAGATTCGCGATAATTCGACTATGCGACTAGAAATTTTAAATTTCAAAGTATTATTAATCAATATTAATTTTTGAACATATAACTTTTAACATTTTTAATATTTTTCTGCATTTTTAATATCTATAATTTTTTTAATATTTTTCTGCATTTTTAATATTTTTAATAATTTTAATATTTTTAATATTTTAAATATTTTTAATATTTTAAATATTTTTAATATTTTTAATATTTTTAATATTTTTAATATTTTTAATATTTTTAATATTTTTAATATTTTTAATATTTTTAATATTTTTAATATTTTTAATATGTTTAATATTTTTAATATTTTTAATATTTTTAATATTTTTAATATTTTTAATATTTTTAATAATTATAATAGTTTTAATATTTTTAATATTTTTAATATTTTTAATATTTTTAATATTTTTAATATTTTTAAAATTTTTAAAATTTTTAAAATTTTTAATATTTTTAAAATATGTTAAAATTAATATTTTTAATATTTACAATATTTTTAATATTTTAAATTTTTTAAATATTTTTAATATTTTTAGTATTTTTCATATATTTAATATTTTTAATTTTTCTAATATTTCTAAAATTTTTAATATTTTTAACATTTTTAATATTTTTAATATTTTTAATATTTTTAAGTTTTTTAATATTTTTAATATTTTTAATATTTTTAATAATATAATAATAATAATATTAACGGTGCTGGACATTTTCGGCTGATATCTACTTCGCATGTACATGTGTGACATAATTGTAGATATATATACAGCTGATGATGTACCATTGTGTATCAGTTTGTCACAAAGGGGTCTGAAGATGAACTCGTCATGGAGTTCGAAACGCGTCATCCTAGTGAGTGACACACTGAATTTGACCAAAAATATTTAAACAATAAAATAAAAAAAATAACACTTTTCTGATCGTAAGCCGAATTTGATGTATCATTTGATACACTTTAACGTAAATTTAATATTTTTAATATTTTAAATATTTTTAATACTTTTAATGTTTTTAATGTTTTTATTATTTTAAATATTTTTAATATTTTAAATATTTGTAATATTTTTAATATTTTTAATATTTTTAATGTTTTTAATATTTTTAATATCTTTTGTATTTTATAATATTTTTAATATTTTTAACATTTTGAATATTTTGAATATTATTAATATTTTTAATATTTTTAATATATTCAAAATTTTCAATATTTAATGTTTTTAATATTTCAAATATTTTAATATTTTTAATATTTTTTATAATTTTAATAATTTTAATATTTTTAATATTTTTAATATTTGTAATATTTATAATATTTTTTTATGTTTTTAACATTTCTAAAATTTTTAGTATTATTAATATTTTTTATATTTTTAACATTTCTAAAATTTTTAGAATTTTTAATATTTTTTATATTTTTAATATTTTTAATATTTTTAATACTTTTAATATTTTTAACATTTTGAATATTTTGAATATTTTTATTATTATTAATATTTTTAGTATATTCAAAATTTTCAATATTTAATGTTTTTAATATTTTAATATTTTTTATATTTTTTATATTTTTAATAATTTTAATATTTTTAATATTTTTAATATTTTTAATATTTTTAATATTTTTAATATTTGTAATATTTATAATATTTTTTAATGTTTTTAAAATTTCTAAAATTTTTACTATTATTAATATTTTTTATATTTTTAACATTTCTAAAATTTTTAGAATTTTTAATATTTTTTATATTTTTAATATTTTTAATACTTTTAATATTTTTAACATTTTGAATATTTTGAATATTTTTATTATTATTAATATTTTTAGTATATTCAAAATTTTCAATATTTAATGTTTTTAATATTTTAATATTTTAATATTTTTTATATTTTTAATATTTTTAATTTTTTTTAATACTTTAAATATTTTTAATATTTTTAATTTTTTTAAAAATTTGTAATATTTTTTATATTCACAGCTAGGTTTAAAATCACATCTATTAACTATTGAAAAAAACACACCTTACATTTTCAAAGCTATATTTTCAAATTATACCACTCAACATGGAAAACAGGTCATCACCTCCTCCCTCTGATGACTTTCTCTCAAAGTGCCCAAACGCATTTACTACGCCAGTGGCAATCACGTGTAAACCAAATTGTAAATGTAATTATGCATTAACGCTTTCTGATGTGGCAGCACCTAAATAAGCAGTCGGTCAATCATATGCAATTAAACTACAAATACTTTTTCACTGCAAACTCCAACTACCAACCGACCAACCCCATTTGTACAACAATTCTATGATTTAGTTAAACATCAAACTCGAATCTTTGCACATGAGCCGTGGTGGGCCGTCGTGGTAATCAGTTCCCGTAATCTGCTCCAGATCTTAGTGACACCTCCCAATGGAACTCGTGGTGAATTTTAGTGCTAAAATGTTATTTGATGATTTGTGTTTGAAAATCTACTTCTGGCCATTTCTTACCTATCTGGCTAATTTAAAGGGCATCTGCACAAATTACTCTCTGCCTCCGGGCTACTTTCCAATTACACCACCAGTGTTAACGCCAACGCCCATTATACCAACGTATCAACCGACGCCGCCAGTGACAACTTTGCCTCCTTGTCCCGCCGTACCTTTGGTGTGCTTATCCGGGGGTGTGCGACCCATACCATATTGTCCCTGCATTGACCCTCGCCAACAAGGAATGAGTGAAACAACAGTAGAGCTGCAAAATTTGGAATTCAAAACAGCAAATCCACAAGATGTGCCCAGTGGATCAGAAATGATGATCTTCACTCATTTAGAGCAGGCAGCAGTTAATAGTAAACGGCGCAAAAGGCTTGCGGAGAGAAAGAGAAAGTGAATTACATAAGTTTAGAGAAAAAAACAAAACAAAAAAACTAGTCGTTAATAATAAAAAGTGTGACAATTATTTAATTAAATTAGAAAAAAAACAACAATTATAACTCTCTCATTTAAAACTCATTATATATGAAAATCATGTATTTGTATTTATTTTCATTACTGACCCTATTTTTGGGTGAACCTAAAGATTTGGTTCAAATAAACTCAAATCCGCCAACAACCCCCGCTGTAAAAACTGATATTGGTGTGTTGCAACAAAGGAAAAAGGATTGTTCATATATTAAATTCAAACAATTTTGTACTCACCTTACAGCTCAAGATTGCATTGATTCCCGTTTGGGTTCTGGAAAATGTGTTGCCTTAGATCATTGTCCCCGTATGGTAGAGGAGTTTTATGATGAGGTGCGTAAAACTTCTTATGGCGTGGACTTTCAAACGTTTGTCAGCAATTCTATTTGCGGCTTTGATGGCAGTAATTTTTTGGTAGGTGACACAATTTTGACTTTAAATTTATAAATATTTTTATAATTTTGGATAATTTCAGAATATATGATATTACAATATTTTTAATATTATAAATATTTTTTTTTATATCTTTAATATTTTTAATAATTTTATTAATTTTTTTAATTTTTAACACCTTTATTATTTTAAATATTTTCTACTTTCCTAATATTTTTAATATTTGTACTATTTAATTTTGTTTTGTTTGAATTTAACAATTGGAATATTTTTAAATATTTATAAAATTTTTTTGATATTTTTAGTTTGGTTAGTATTTTTAATTTTTATAATATTTGAAATGTCTGAATTGGTTTTCACCGTTCGGTTCAAGATTTATTCTATTATTGCTAATAGAATTTGTTTTACAAGAGTTGTGTTAAATGGATTATGTTGACAGCTGGCAGTGCGATTAGCTATTTCGATAGTTGCCAAACTATCTCATCAGCACCCTTTGCTGTGACTTCTCCACTATCATCACAAACGTTAAGTGTTAAAAACTCCATCAAAGAATTAAGAAGCCAAACACACTGGTGCGAAGATAGCATCAACGAAGATCACACGTCACGTCAGCATAATTCGCACAAGCTCTTGTCTACGTATTTGTTCATCGGACAAAATAATATTTTTAATGTTTTCAATATATTCAATAATATAAATATTTTTATAATTTTTAATGCTTTTCATATTTTTAATATTTGTAAAATTTTTTGTTCTTTTCATATTTTTTTATGTTTTTCATATTTTTAATCAATATTTTTAATATTTTCTGTTGTCTTCATATTTTTGTATTTAAGTATCTTTTTTGTTGGTTTTTTAAACATTTTCATTATTTTTCATTATTATGAATATTATTTTTTATATATTTACTATTTTTCATAATTTACATTTTTTTTATTATTTATAATATCTTTAATGTTTTTAACACTTTTAAAATTTTAAATATTTTTAATATTTTTTATTATTATGAATATGATTTTTGTATATATTTACTATATTAATTTTATTTATTTCACTGTACGACACGATTTTTCACCCATGATCAAACTGACCAGAATCTAAAAATATAGCTAAAATATAAATATACGTATCTCCTAGTTTTTCAAGATCAGCTCATTTAAGCTTTTTACGAGTAATTAAATTTTTGGAGCGAAGCTTCCATACAACGACTTGAAACTGGCTTCTTCCAGTTCACAGAACTCTGCGAGTTGTTAACAGATTTTGATGAATTTTTTTTTATTGTTTTTCAAAAGGCCAGGAGTGGGATCTGACGAAGACCAAATTTGAAATTTGTCACAAATTTAATTTGTCAACTCATTTTGCTAGTCAGGACCAGAACCTAGCCATTTGAAAAACATTAAAAAAAAATTTGTGACAATTTTAATTTTTGACGATTTGTGACAATTTTAATTTTTGACAAATTATAAATTTTGACTTTGTTAGAACCCGCTCTTGGCCATTTGAAACATATTTAAAAAAAAATCATCAAAATCGGTTGTGGTCAGAACCACATATAGGCCATTTGAAATGCATTAAAAAAAAATTCGTCTAAATCTGTTAACAACTCTCTGAGTTCTGCGAACAGGAGGAAGTCACTTTCGAGTCGTTGTATGGGAGCTTTGCTCCAAAAATTTTATTGCTCGTAAAAAACTTAAATGAGCTGATACAGAAAAACTGGGAGATACGTATATTTTTATTTTAGCTATATTTTCAGAAGCTGGTCAGTTTGATCATGGGTGAGGTCAAAAGTTTAAATTTGTCTTACAGTGTTTTCAATATTTTCAATATTTTTAATTTTTTTTAATATTTTGTAATATTTTTGAATATTTTTAATATTTTTAACTTTTTTTTAATATTTTTAACATTTTTAATATTTTTAATATTTTTAATATTTTTTATATTTTTAATATTTTTAATATTTTTTAATATTTTTAATATTTTTAATATTTTTAATATTTTTAATATTTTCAATATTTTTAATATTTTTAATATTTTTAATATTTTTAATATTTTTAATATTTTTAATATTTTAAATATTTTTAATACTTTTAATATTTTAATTTTGTTTATTGTTGATCTGTTTTGAATTATGATATTGTCATTGTTCGGTTTGAGATCAGTTCTATTGGTAATTATTTATTATTTTTTGTCAAGATTTATTTTTTATATATTGAATATTTAAATTTGTAAATATTTATAGTATTTTTAATATTTTTTTATATTTTTAATATAGTTAATATTTTTAATGTTTTTAATAATTTTTATATACATTTAATATTTTCAGTATTAATTAATATATATATTATTTTATTATTTTTTAATGCTTTTAACTTTAATTTTGAACATTTAATATGTTCAATATATTTTTAGTATTTTTAAATATTTCCAATATATTCAAATATTTTCAATTTTTTAATACAATATATAAATATTTTTGTTTAATATATTTATATTTTATAAGTTTTAAAATATGTTTTTAAAACTTTTATAATTTATTAGTGATATATATAAATTTCTATTCGTCCCACAGATCTGTTGCCGGTCTGGTGTAGGAAATTCAGCATCATCCTTATCGAATCCACAGATCTCACAATATCAAAACGCTCCCATGATATTTGTAACACCACCATCAACTTCAGCAAGTGCCACCACATCTTCGGGTGTTTTTCTATTTGCCCCTCTCAGTGGTTATAGTCCCACACAGTCTCCTGTGCCCGTGCCATCAAACCCCTCGACCAATTACTGGCCACCAGGAAATGGTGGTAATGTTGGTTATCCCAATAACCCCTATCCCAACCCAATTATATTCCAACCTACTGGTCAAACATCTCTTACTACTTCCCCACCAACAGTGTTCCAACCAGCTCCAGTCCCTACCTCTCCGGGATTGATTTCACAACCAGCGCCAAATCCTATAGGACTAACTTCGGCACCCCAGACAGGCGGGTGGGATCAGACATGTGGTATTAGTAGAGGTACTACAAATCGTGTTGTGGGTGGCGTTGAGGCAAAAAGAGGTAACATCGTGAAGCAAAAATAAACACGATCAATTGGTATTATTTTATAGTTTTATTTGATTTCAGGAACTTACCCTTGGATTGCTGCTTTGGGCTACCGCGATGAATTTGTGGCGACTGCTGTAAAATTTTTATGTGGCAGCAGCTTGGTATCTTCCAGTTATGTCATAACATCGGCTCATTGTATAAATTCAAATTTGCTGTTAGTTCGTCTGGGAGCTCATGATATAACGAATCCTGCCGAACCAAACGCTCGAGATTATCGCATAAAGCGCAGTGTAGTGCACAGTTCTTTTGACTTGAAGAGCATTTCGAATGATATTGCTTTGATCGAGTTGACAGAAGTTGTTGTCATGACGAGTAAGTAGTATTTTGAGATATTAAAAAATTTTAATCATATGAAAAATATTGAAAAATTAAAAATATCTAAAAAATAAAAGTAGTAAAAAAATTTAAAGTATCAAATAAATAAAAAAGAGTTTAAATATTATAAATAATAATAATAAAAGTACAAATATTTAAATATTGAAAAATTTAAAAAATTTAAGATAATGAAAACATATACATTCAAATGTTAAAAATATTGGAAATATTTAATTTATTCGAAATTTTTTGTTTTTACACATAGTAAAAAAAATACAAATATTTAAAATTTTAAAATTATTTAAAAAAATCAATTGCTAAGAAAATAACAAAATAAATTATATTAAAAAAAAACAATAATAAGAATTTTAAAAATAATGCTATATTTTTTTTATTTTTTTCTTTATTTATTTAACAAAAAATTACATGTGTATTAAAATATTAAAAATATTTAAAAATATGAAAAATATAAATATTATTCAAATATGAATATGTTTTTCATTGTTCGGTTTGAGATCTATTCTATTATTGCTAATAGAATTTGTTTTTACAAGAGTTGTGTGAAATGGATTATGTTGACAGCTGGCAGGGCAGATAGCTATTTCGATGGTTGCCAAACCATCATCATCAGTGCCGTTTGCTGTGCCTTCTCCACTCATTATCACAACCTTAAGTGTTAAAAGCTTCACACAATCAATGTGAAGCTCACACACACCGGTGCGAAAATGGTATCAACGAAGACAACGTCAACACAATCCACACAAATATTAAAAAAATAAAAACTATTAAAATAACTGATAATACTAAAAAATATTAAATATATTAAAAATATTAAAAATATTAAAAATATTAAAAATATTAAACATATTTAAAATTTAAAAAAATATAAATAATAATATTATTATTTTTGGGACCGGCCGTGGCATAGTGGTTAGAACACTATCGAATGTTGTAGATAGCAACTTCGCAGTATTAGTGTCGAGTGAATCGGCATGTCTAGTAAGAGCTTCTCAAACAGTGACGTTCGCATGCGTAGATAAACAAGTAGGTGCCGTTAGTTGTGAATCTAAAAATAGAAAGCGTGTTAATTCACAGCAACGCGAGAAGCTATCCCATACCTCATTCATGGGTTGTAAAGGGAAATTAAGTTTAAGTTAATATAACTATTTAAAATATTAGCAATATTAAAAATATTAAAAAAATTCAAATATTTATTAAAAAATTTTAAATTTATTAAAAATATTAAAAAAATTAAAAATATGAAAACTATTAAAAATATTAAAAGTATTAAAAATATTAAAAATATTAAAAATATTAAAAATATTAAAAATATTAAAAATATTAAAAATATTAAAAATATTAAAAATATTAAAAATATTGAAAATTTAAACAATATTAAAAATATTAAAAATAGTAAAAATATAAAAACTATTAAAAATATTAAAAGTATAAAAAATATTAAAAATATTAAAAATATTAAAAATATTAAAAATATTAAAAATATTAAAAATATTAAAAATATTAAAAATATTATTAATATTAAAAATATTAAAAACTTAAACAATATTAAAAATGTTAAAAATATAAAAAATATTAAAAATATTAAAAATATTCTCATGTTTGAATACTAACGGTCAAATTCAAAATAATGGTGCTGAACATTTTCGACTGATATCTACTTCGCATGTACATGTTTGACATAATGGTAGATATATAATGACATAATGGTAGATATATAATGATGATGTACCAAAGAGCATCAGTTCGTCACAAAGGGGTCTGAAGATAAACTCGTCATGGAGTTCGAAACGCGTCATCCTAGTGCTTGACACTATCAAACAAAAAAAAAAACACTTTTATGATCGTTTAGCCAGTTTGATTCATCATTTGATACACTAACACAAAATTTATAAATATGAAAAATATTTTTAAAAAATTGAAAAAATATTAAAAGTATTAAAAATTGTTTTTGTTTTTTGTTTTTATTCGGTCTGTTAAATTGAACATTGATTTAGAATTTATTTCAAGCTCAAGACCATTGAAAGAAGTTTTTTTTTTTTTTAGCAGAATGATATTCTCATAATGCCCTGGTAGTCTGTACAGCTGTTTCGGATCCAACCACGAATCCTCATCAGCAGACTTTGGTATAATGATTGCAAAATGTTTATCATGTCTTATGCACCAGAATTCACAACAAAATGAGAATTCTTTCTTGAGTGCATAGACTCGAAAAACTTTGCAACCATTCACTATGAGAAACCATTTGCTTAACTTCTTTCTTGTTTGTTTATGTTGAAAAAGCCGTTGGCTTTCAAACAACATGTTTTTGTTGTTGGTTTCGCAAGCAACAGATTTGCCATAAGCATTATTTCAGCTTTGCGGCCCGTCGTGCTCTACGTCATCATTGTTTTTGTTTTTTGTTTTTATTCGGTCTGTTAAATTGAACATTGAACATTGACAGCTGTACAGACTACCAGGGCATTATGAGTATATCATTCTGCTAAAAAAAAAAAAAACTTCTTTCAATGGTTTTGAGCTTGAAGTATTAAAAATAGTTAAAATATCAAAAACATTAAAAATAATAAAAATATTAAATTTGCTTATAAAATTAAAAATATTAAAATGAAATATAATTTTCCTTATTTTTAATTTTGTATTTATAGATAAATACGTTTTTAATTTGTTAATTCAAATAACTTGTATTTCTTATCTCGTGATAGACTTCATTGCACCAATTTGTTTGCCAGAGGCACCTCACTTCTTAACCCAAGAATTCGTTGGTATGAATCCATTTGTAGCCGGTTGGGGAGCAGCCAAACATCAGGGTGCCACTTCAAAAGTCTTAATGGATGCTCAAGTACCCATTGTAAGTCGCCAAAGCTGCGAGCAAAGTTATCGTACCATCTTCAATTTTGTACAGTTCAGCGATAAGGTATGTTGAGAGAGAGAGAGAGTGTGTGATCTTCGAAAACGCAACGATAATAGCGTCAACAATAAGCGTGTTTTATTTACAACCTATCTAAGTTCAACATTAAGTCCTAAAAAACTCAGTATATTATCTTTAATTTAAACTTCTTCTACATAAAGCGTCTCACTTCTAAACTGATTTCTTTTGTCACAGATAAAGAAATTATAGACAATTTGTCAACAGTCTTCCTAACTTTAGTGCTGCCATTGTAATAGGCGCCTAAATAGGTGCTTACAAAAAATTTGTTTTTAAAATCTCAATGTCACTGTCAAAAATCAAGAAATATCACTGTATTACAAAAATTGTATCAATTGCAAATTTGTTAAGCTAACAATCTTTTCATGCAAAAAAGCGACTTTATTTTCACGTTTCCCTACAAACTTTGTGACTCTATAATCATTGGCTTAAATAAAACACGCCTAATATTGCTAATGTCAAGATGCGTTTTTTTACCTAATCATTAATTCCCGCTAAAATGAGTAACTGTCTATTAATTTTCCTAAGCTAATTTGTGCTGGCAATACAAATGTTGATGCTTGCCAAGGGGATTCCGGTGGTCCGTTGATGTTACCACAGGTACGTACATAAGTACATATCTAGAAGAATAATAAATATGACTCAACTAAAACCATCAGCTCTCTTATAACCAGTTCATCTTTAATCCAATGTTTCCTTTCAGCCTGATAGTGGTACTTATCGTTACTATTTAATTGGTATCGTTTCGTATGGTTATGAGTGTGCCCGATCTGGTTTTCCGGGGGTTTACACACGTGTTGCCTCCTATATGCCGTGGATTAAACAAAACATGATATGATGCCAAGAAATTATGTACAATTAATTGAAAACATACTGACAAACAGACAGAAACATTTGTCCAGTTTCATTTAAATAGAAATTCGGCTGCATCAGGAGTTATATCAGTTTCGATGTTCCAAAGGGGAATTTTCTTAATCATTTGTATTATTAATTAATTAATTAAAAAATATTGCAAAAAAAAACTTTTCAGAAATAATTAAATTATCTTACAGAGTTGTCAAACAAAATTATGTAAATAATGTTATTAATATATATAAGATTATTGTTTGTTTTTTCTAACGCCAATTTGTATGTGCATATTGATTAATTGTTTTGCATGATAATGGAAATTTTGTATATCTTTTTCTAAAGTGTAAATTGTAAACGTAATTGTTTAAGTTTGTAATAATTTTATAAATCATTAAATTTTTATATCAAGTGTAAAAAGGTGTTTTTAATTCGACGTTCAAAATCGGCTCAAAAAGAGTTTGGTATATATTTTATAATTTATTATTCGTAGTTAAGAAATTATTAAAATAAAAGATTTACCGAATTTTATTTGATTTAATACATAATTTACAAGAAAACGACTGGCAGTCGTTCTGAAAAAAAAGTTAATTACTATTGTGATTGAGAGTTTAATTGAAATGAAATCGGAGTGAGAGTTTAAAAAAGAGAAGACAACGGTCAATGTTTTGGAAAACAATGTTAAAAAATGTGATATACATATTAACAATTATAAAGATATTGAAATATAGACAAGAGCTTGTGAGGATTACCCTGACGTGTGGTCTTCGTTGATGCTATCTATGCACCGGTGTGTTTTGGCTTCTCAATTCGTTGATGAAGCTTTCAACACATAAGGTTTTAATGATAGTGAAGTCACATCAACGGGTGTTGATGATGAATCATCATTGGTGATAGTTTGGCAACTATCGAAATAGCAATCCGTCCTGCCAGCTGTTAACATAATCCATTTCAAACAACTCTTGTAAAATGAACTCTATAAGCTATAATAGAATAAATCTTAAACCGAACGTTGAAAACATATTCATTATTTACATACATAGATTAACTATAAGAAACAAGAGAAAAAAATTATTTAAAATATTAAAAATATTACATATATGATATTGTCATAGATCGATTTAAGATTTTTTTCTATTGGCAATTATTTATTATTGAGCAAATCAAGAGGAAAGAAAAACACTGAAGGTACACAGAACGGGTTGGCACTTGTGCCAACAACAAAACTCCTGTGCAATTATGTCCGATGGACAGGCAAGAACTTGTGTGTGTGTTATGCTGGCATGTTGTGCACTGCGAGAATGCTATCTTCGCACCGTTGTGTAAAGTTCTCATTAGCTTTGAGATACTTTCTTCCCTTAAGATTGTGATGATAGACGGGAAGTCACAGCAAAGTGCGCTAACAAGACATTGTGGTTAATGTCGAAATGACGTCATACGCCTAACCTGCTGTCACATAATACATTTCACAACTCTTGTAAAAAACTATTGGCAATAATAAATAATTGCCAATAGAAAAAAGATTTTAAAACGAATTATCACAATAAAATAATTCACTACAGATCAACAATAAAAAAATCAAGAGCAATATTAAATTTATTACAAATGTTTAACATATTAAATATATTGAAGATAATAAAAAATTAAAAATATTAAACAAATTAAAATATTATACATATTAAAAATATTAAATATATATTACAAATATTAAAAAAATTAAACATATTACAAATGTTGCAAGGAATCAAAGTAATACAATTAAAAAAATTTAACAATATTAAATATATTGAAAAATTTAAATATATTAAAAATTTTAAATATATTAAAAAATTAATAATAATAAAAAAATAAAAATATTAAATGTATAAAAAATATTAAAAAATTTTATAAAATATTAAAAATAGTAAAGAAATTAAAAATATTACAAATGTTAAAAGGAATCAAAATATTGAAATAAAAAAATTTTAAAAATATTAAAAATATTCAAAATATAAAAATATTAAAATGTTAAAGATGTTAAAAATATGAAAAATATTAAAAATAAAATATTTAAAATATTAATAAAAATAAAATATTAAGTGTATTGAATATATTAAAAAATTGGTAATATCAAGAATATTAAAAATATTAAAAATCCTAGTGCGTGACACACTGAATTTGACCAAAAATATCAAACAAAAAATAACACTTTTCTGATCGTAAGCCGAATTTGATGTATCATTTGATACACTAACGTAAATTGATATGATATCAAAAATATAAATATTATAAAGCTATTAAAAAATTAAAAAAATTAGAGGTCAATTTACGTTGTGTATCAAATGAAATTCAGCTAACGATTAGAAAAGTATTTTTTATTGTTTGATATTTTTGGTCAAATTCAGTGTGTCACGCACCAGGATGACGCGTTTCAAACTCCATGACGAGTTCATCTTCAGACCCCTTTGTGACAAACTGATGCACAATGGTACATCATCAGCTGTATATATATCTACAATTATGTCAAACATGTACATTAGATCGGGTCGCGAAAAAAAATTTCCAAAGTCGAGTGCAAATATCAAAGATCACCTCGTGACAACTTAAAAAAAAATTGTTTTCCTCCCCCACCCCCCGGAAAAACAGCCAAAATCGTTTTTTTATCACTGCTTTTTTGTTTGTGGCTCAATCGTAACATACAAGGCATCGGTGTATAGGTTTCGACGAGTACTACATTTGTCCTATAGATGTCGCTGACAAACGACATCATCTTATAATGATGGCCTCATTTAGAGCGATTTCTACCCCTAAAATTTAAAAATATTTTTTCCTAGGATTAAAGCCCTTTAAAAACCAAGAACATTTTGCTTTGGAAGTATACAGTTTTATTCAAAAACAAAAAAGTTACGTATGAAAAGATGTATTTACAGCATCAACACTAATATTTTTTCCTGTTGTTTGCATTATTACAGAAAACTATTGCATACTTCTTAGCGTTTGGAAAAAAATACAAGTTAAATACAAGTTATTGCATACTTTTTAGCGCAAACAGTGTTTCCAAACACGCGGATGAAGTTATTCAGCGTCACCAATATTCAAGCATCGAAATTATAAAGATATCTTGGGCAAAATGGAAGTATTAATAATAAAATATAGACATAATTTTGCACTTGTATTCTTCCCATGCAATTTGCAACACTGAACATTTGTGCGAAATTTAAGTGAATCAGCGCTTGGAATGACTAATCAAATTGAAAAATTATTGCCAAACTAGAAAGTAGTGAACGAACTTTGAGTCGCGCCAATATTTGCTGTAATTACATACATATCTTTGCTCTTTTTGGGATTTTATTTGTAATAAAAATTATATTTCGTCGGTAACTAGATTAAAAATGAATTATCTCGAGAAAATTTTTAATTTTTTTTCGATGTCGTTAAGACTTGTGCAACAATTTGAGCTACAAAGTATAGAATCATGTTTATAAAAAATTTTTATCAGCGCTGTAAAGTATGCAATAATTTGTGGTAATAATGCGAACAGCATAAAAAAATGTTTTTGTTGATGCTGTAAATACAACTTATCATTCGTAACTTTTTTGTTTTTGAATAAAACTGTATACTTCCAAAGCAAAATGTTCTTGGTTTTAAAAAGGGCTTTAATCCTAAGAAATAATATTATCAAATTTTAGGGGTAGAAATTGCTCTAAATGAGACCATCATTACTAGATGATGTCGTATGTCAGCGACATCTATAGGACAAATGTAGTACTCGTCGAAACCTATACACCGATGCCTTTGATTTAATGATTGATCCACAAACAAAAAAGCAGTGATAAAAAAACGATTTTGGCTGTTTAACCGGGGGTGGGGGAGGAAAAAAAATTTTTTTTTGATGTTGTCTCGAGGTGATCTTTAATATTTGCCCTCGACTTTGGGGAAAAAAAAAATTTGTATGGGGACCGACCCGGTCTAATGTACATGCGAAGTAGATATCAGCCGAAAATGTCCAGCACCAATTATAGTTTTGAATTTGACCGTTAATATTCAAACATGAGAATGGATGAAATTCTTTCCCCACGATTCCCTTTATCACAAAGCTCAAGCATCTTTACAAGGTTTTTGTTGGTAAACTAAGATTACTTCAAGTTTTTATGTCAAAGTAAGGCATTTAGTTTTAGGCCGTGCCGTCCCAGTGTATTTTAAACTGTTTGTTTGTTAGTTTCAGTCGATCGTATTGTATAACTAGAGATATTAATAATTTTAATATCTAATTTTAATTTAATATCTAATTTTATTTAATTTTAATTTTAACATTTTAACAATTTAAAAATATTAAAAATGTTAAAAATCTAAAATTGTTAATAATATTAAAAATATTAAAGATATTAAAAAATAAATATTATAAAACTATTAAAAAATTAGAGATATTAAAAATATTAAAAATATTAAAAATATTAAAAATATTAAAAATATAAAAAATATTAAAAATATTAAAAATACTAAAGATTTTAAAAATATTAAAAATAATAAAAATATTTAAAATCTAAATTTGTTAAAAATATTAAAAATTTTGAAAATACTAAAAATATTACACAGTGCTACACATAAATTGGTGCCACCTTCGTACCCAGCTATTTTTAAAGTATATCCCGAAACTAAAAAAATCCCCAAAGCATTTGGCCCCATTACATCGAAACATTTTTTTATTGATACTCCAATATTTTCACTCCAACACGATTTTTTTACCATTTTTACAGAGTCCATATTTCATTAACCGTTAGAAAATTTTTCTTTTTGTCTTCGGCAAAGTTGTAGATCTAATTGCACTGAATGCAATTTTTTTGGGTCGGTCTATTTGACACTTTATTTGGAAAAATAGAAAAAAATTTTGGTGGAAAACTCGGAATTCCGGAAAAACTTGGATTTATTCTACAAAATTTTGCATTGTATCGCTCGATTTGAATTTTTGTTTAAAATTTTGTGTACAATTGTTCCGTAGTGGCTTTACGAATGGAAAAATAGAAAATTTTTGTCGAAAAATTACGAAAAAATGCCAACAAATTTAATTTTTTTTAGACGAAATTTTGAATATTGTCGTGTGATTGATAATTTGGACGATGTTAATCTGTAATATTTCGGATAATAGAAAAATTCTTGGTGGAAAACTCGAAATATTACGTAAAAACTCGAAAAAAAATGTGATTTTTCGACGAAATTTTGCGCTATATCGCTTGATTTAATGATTTCTGTCGACGTAAAGGTGGAAAATTCGTTATGATGCTTGGAAAATTTGGGATTATTATGTTTAATGATGAAATACGATTAAACACGATCGAACAATTTCAAAATCTTCTGCATGAGAATAACGCATTGGTCCGATTGTTCAAAACCGCATTAAATACAATGCATTCCGACGATCACAAAATCATTATCAGAGCAGACAAAAGACCCTCTGGTTGCTATGTAGGACAATTCAATGCTCCCACTATAAATGAAGTCGCAGTGTTGATTGTTGGGAAGAATGTGGAATCAGGCGATATTGTTCTCAAGCGGGATGGTAGACAACTGAGGGATTTCTTATCGGTCATATGATGCACTTCAGAGGATGGCTATCACCTCAATTTAAAAATGGTCAATAGAACAAAAGGTTTGTTTACAAGTCATGTCTTCTTTTTCATTCTTCATTTAAGTTCGAATTTCGATCTTGAAATTAACTTCTGATCGAAGACATGTGCGTGCTCATGTGCGGCAGTCTACTGTCGAAATTGGAATACCAGCGTCAAATCGTTCGATGCACGATGCATTCAATCGCGAATAGCAACGATGTCAAGCATTGATCGAGATGAGCTGACTGAAAGAGTCCGAAAAAAAGTGCCGCCTTTGAATGCCGAGCAAACGAACGTGTACGATTCGCTGATGTAGGTTGTTAACGATGGAACAGGAGGCATTTACTTTCTCGATGCTCCCCCAGGCAAGACATTCGTAATTACTTTGATTCTGGCAACATTTGGTCAAGATCGCAAATTCCGTTAGCTGTTGCATCCGCTGGTATTTCTGCCACATTGTTGAAACGCACTGCACTTTCCGCTTTGAAGTTGCTGATAAATATTTCTCACGGTTGACAAGCCAACGTGCAGCGAATTTGTTGCGAGAATGCAAAATATTCGAGATGATTCGAGATGATTTGGTGTGGCCATGGTATTTTCGTCAAATGCTTCCCCTCATCCCAAATTCTATTGCTGCTTATGAAATTAACGCATGCCTGAAATCGTCATCTTTGTGTTACTGCACTTTCAAGACAGCTACTGACACTTGGTAATGGCCAAATTCCTATTGATGTTTCAACTGGATTGATGACGTTCCCGGCAATTTTTTTTTCGAGTTTACATCGTCAAAGGAGGAACTCATCACCAAAGTTTTCCCCGGCATTGCAAAAAATTATAAAAATCTTGATTGGATAAGTGAACGGGTCAAAGTCGAATCGATGGAGAACTGCATTCATACAAATCCGTTGATAGTGTGACCAACGAGAATGAGGCGACCAACTATGCCGACAGAATTTTTGAATTTTTTAGATGTGTCAGGAACTCCGAGAGGAAATCCTTATCCCACGAATTCCTATTATTCTAACCGATCTTCCCTTCCAAATTCAAGCGAATCCAACTTCCCATTATATTGGCTTTTGTGATGACAATCAATAAATCGCAAAACACATCAATGAAAGTTTGTGGGATCGATCTCGAATTTCCCTGCTTTACACAAGATCAACCGTACGTTGTCTGTTCGCGTATTGGCAAACCGTCTTCATTGTTTGTTTTTACGCCGGAAAACAAATCGAAAAACATTGTTAATCAAATCGCTCTTCACTAATTTCGAATGAATTCATATAAATCACATTAAAACTTGAACTAACTGTGTTTTACTATACCCCTGGAGCTTATATGAATTCGTTACCTTAAAAGCGAGACAAAGTTTGCCGGGTCCGAAGTTGTATGGCAGAACAACGTTTGCCGGGTCAGCTAGTTTATTATAATGTAAGAGTTCTAAATTATATTTTAACATTAAATAATTTGGTCATAGAAACGTTTTTAATTTCATTTCATTATTTAATTTTATTTCATTTATCTGCAATTTTTTTTTGGGGATTTTTTTGTATTCGTCGATTTTTTTGTTTAATGTTTTTTTTTATTAAAATAGTTCTCATGTTGAATATACAGCTCAAGTTTATATTGTACATACTTAACACTATCAATTTCGGAGTAATTACTGAGTTCTATTCCACATTTCATTAATAATTTCCACAATATTATATGCAACAGTAGCAACAATATCACTCTTACCACTGTAGCAGTAATATATTAACATTTACCATTTTTGGATTATTTGTTAAAGGTTTTACCACATTTACAGTTTAAACACTTATATTTATGTATTTTTTCCTAAAACTTTGAATTAAATTTAGAAATAGTTTGCACGCAATTATGTGGTTGTTATTAGTCCGATATATTTTTAGATCAAAATAATTGATGGATACTTTTTTGGTGTGTACTTAAAAAATGAAGTTTTTCCAAACATGACCGACATGATGTACCCCACTTACAGATATAACTTCACGACTACAATGGGATTTTCCATTGAACAAAAAACAAAAACTCTCTTTTCGAGTTTTTACTCGTATTACTCTGCCACTGACCACTGGTACATCCGTCTCTCTAATTCATGATGATGCACTTTACCGTTTAGATTTATACAATAAGAGTTGCATGTTCAGAAGTATTAAAACAACACAGTCTTACAAAATTTGTGAGAGGATTTAAAAAAAATTGTATTGGATTTTACATTGTTGTGAGCAAGTTATGCTAATACAGCTTTAGTTCGTTCATAACTCAATTATTAAAATTGTGATTGTGGCAAAATAACAATAATTTTCTACGTACATTAAGTCTAACTATCTCATAGCCATAACTAATGTAAGTAGTGAGTGCCGCCTACATTTCCATCTGATGATGATGCCCTGTGTGCTTTACAGATGTTCGGGTAAAACCGGTACATGGCATACACCGGCATCTCCGCCCTGCTATGATCTATAGATAATGTCATACTAAATATACTTAGTAAGTATATAAAATTTCGAAACGTGAATTCTAATGCAAATCATTTTGTTAATTTTTTTTTCAGATTTTACAAACATCAAATACAAATAATTTGATAATAAATTCTAATGATTCATTTCAGACAATGCGCTAGAGTACGTGTGAGAGCGAGAGAGAGAACGTCTGTGTGGAGTAATGTAACATCACGATTTTTCCAGTTTAATTATGAATTATTTTTATTCCAAGATCTGAGTGTCAGGGGTTAATACAACCTGACTATTGTTTAGTTTGTCAATATTAAACTAAGAGAATAGTTGGCATTTAAACATCGCATTAAAGCATAGCGCGTAGTTTGGTTTCGGTGTAATCGATAGTACTTACTAACGAAATTATGATTGTGCGAATTTTTTGTTTATTTATATTTGCATCTGTCGCGTGTTACCGCTTAAGCTATGCTCATAGGGGTTTTATACGCGGTCCACCGTATCAGCGCGATACGAATTATTGTCAAACACCTCTAGGCGATGCTGGGACATGTGTATCTCTGAAATATTGCCCCGAAGTGTTAACTTTATTTACAAGCCTAGAAAGAAATTCGGCCAAACAATACTCTATGATCCTGCAGGGTCTGTGTGGAAATCGTGTTACACCCGATGCATATCCTATAGTAAGTGAGAGTTGAAATTCCAGAGTAAATGTGGTGATATATGTGATTGGGATAGAATTACATGTGTGTGTATGTGTGTATTGCGAATACCATCATTTGAATAGATATGTAAGTGATTGCTGTAGCAGCTAATACACCGAAAGTAAATTAATAATTGGATTTTTTATAATGACGTCATAAATGCTCGGCCATAAATGCGCTGTATAACCCTATATGGTAGAAAATGTAATACATAAGTAGATGCACATTTAACCAGAATTAATGTGGATGCCGCAAACAACTTTAACTAAGTTCTACGTATATCAAGCAAAACAACCAAACTTGTCAGCAAGTGCAAAAAGATATCTTGCAAAAAGATCTCAAATCCACTTTTTGTCTTTCCGAGTTATTAATAATTATTTAGTTTATGACCGGGACCGATCGTGGCATAGTGGTTAGAATACGCAACTACGATGCAGGAGATCCGTGGTTCAATTCCCGCCTCCAGTCATCTACATTTTACTTTCATTGCCGGCCCCCTCGATGTTGTCGCCAGCAACTTCGCCGTATAGTGTCGTGTCAATCAGCATGTCTGTAATATCTTCTCAAACAGTGACGTTTGCATTCTTCGATAAACAAGTAGGTGCCTTCCCAGTAGGATGTTCCGTCATACACGACTTTGTCGTCAACGCTGTCCTCAAGACAAAGTGTTGTCAGTAGTTTTCCAAAAGTATTAACGATTAGTCATACTAATAAAAAGCTAAAAAACAGGTAACAAAAAAATCCATCTATTAAAATGGCACCAATGTATATACAAAGTCATACTAATATGGCTTGAATGACAATTTGAAATTTGACCGACATTGTCACCCATTAGGTCTTGCATGATTGTGTGGGCGACAGGTCGCTTGTATAGGCATCAATGAAAATTTGACCTACATTGCTGCTCATCAGGTCGTGCAAGACAAAGCAGACACTTGTATGAAAATTTCGTCGACGATTTGTATGGACTGTCCCCTAAATGTCATTAACGATTTACTATGGTCATGCACCTATCCCTGAGGATGTCTTGCAGACACTTCCTACTGGGTTTTGTTGTGAATCTAAAAAATAGAAAGCGTGAAGCTATCCCATACTTCATTCATGGGGTGTTACGGGGAAATTAAGTTTTTTTTTTAAGTTTATGATTGCTTGTGTGTTTGATACAATAACTACAAAAGCACTTTCAATAGACATGGGATTTTTTACAGGGCATAGACTATGACACTGGGGACATTTTTGCATCATTAGGTCCATTTCACAAAATGTGAACTTGAGACCTTTGCGCAGGATACCGACGATATGGTAATCTTTGAAAATCCTCGAAAAAAAAACTATTTTGATTTGTATTACAAATAGTAAGACTATGCCGAAGCTCAGATACCCTACACTACACTGTAAAAATTACGATAAAACTGGTTATTGACACTACAACTACATCATAGGACACCACATGACACCACCACAGGACACCACTACATCATAGGACACCAAAATCGTGCGATTTTTTTAAAAATAATTTTTGTCTGCGGCGCTACTAAATTCAACATATCCATTTCAACTCTAATTTACAAAAAAATATATTTATTCCGGGATATACCAAAAAGAAAAATTTTTTAAAAAAAAAAAATCAAAAAAATATATATAATTACAATACATAGCTTTTTTTTAAATATTTTTCAAATTTTTCTTAATTTTTTCCACTTTTATCCTTTTTTTAATCAATTTTTTTCTCTCAAATATTTCTCTTTAGACTTTTTCTTAAATTTTTTTAAATATTTCTTGAAATTTTCTTTTAAAAAACTTAAAAAATTCAAAAAAATTTAAAATTTTTACACATTTTTGATGACATTTAATTTTTCTATAGAATTTTTCAATTCATTTCCTGAAATTATTCTAATTTTCCATGATTTTTGCCCATTTTTTTAAATTTTTTACGGGGTTTTTCAGAAAAAATTATTTTTTTTTTAAAAATCGCGCGGATTTTCGATTTTCAATTTTTTTAGAATTTTTCAATTTATTTCCTTAAATTTTTCTAACTTTTTCCATTTTTAAATTTTTTTTTTGGTATATCCCGGAAATTTAAATGGATCTAACTCGAGTTCAGGAGACCCATAGAAACTTAAAAATAACATCGTTGGATTCGTCTCGAAAATATGTTATGCGTTTTTTAACCCTCAAAATGGGGTAGTGTGTATGGGAGATGGGAGTAGTATTTGTACGATAATGGTTATCTCAGAACATAACATCTGCTTAGAGGATAAAAGGTTGCATACAAATTTTTGCTCAATAGCTCTTAAACTAATGCTGTTATCGCGGGGACAGACAGACGGACACTCCCTATAACGGGGAGTTTGTATGGGAGACGGGAGTAGTATTTGTCCGGTATTGTTCATCTCAGAAGTTAACGTCCGCTTAGTGGATAAAAGGTTGTACACCAAATTTTTGCCCAATAGCTCTTAAATTAAAGCTATAATCGAGGGAAGAGACAGACGGACACCCCCAAAAGGGGGGAGTTTGTATGGTAAACGGGAGTAGTATATGTCCGATATTGTTCATCTGAGAACTTAACTTCTGCATAGAGGTTAGAAGCTTTCATATCAAATATCAGTTCGATAGCTCTTAAAGAAACTGCTGTAATTGAGGGGTCACAAGATAGGGTCGCCCTGTATGACGGAAAAAAGTTTATGTTTCCTCCCCCCAGTTTTGTAGTTTGTCTGAAGACAATTTGAGGACATCATTTTTTTTTTAATCCGTGCACGCTAACTTCACTTGATAACCGCTCGAATGGTGGCACATATCGTAACAAAATCAAAAACTAAAAACGACGTCGGAGTCAAAAATGACCAATGGGCAACATTTTGCACTTGATTAACCATGAAAAACGATATGTACTCCGTTTTGATCGGATATCAAGTGACGATACAGTATAATAAATACTATTTCGGAGAGTCGTAGGGTGCAAGGATCTGAAAAAAATTGTCATCAGATAAACTACAAAACTGGGGTGGAGAAAACATAACCCTATATAATGGGCACCCCCAAAAAGGGGGAGTTTGTCTAGGAAGTGTAAGTTGTTTTTAACCGATCTTGCCCATCTTAGATCTAAACATCCGACAACATAAGCTGGTGTTCAAAATTTCAACTCGATATCTCTTATGCTACGCCTGTATTCGCGGGGACCGAGGTACATATTTAAACCGACGCTGATCATATATCAAGGCGGTAGCGAAATAAATGGATGATTTTTTGCGTAAATTTAAAAATGCCCAACCGGAATATTGTTCCATTTGATGTAGAAAATACATGACGAAATTTGAATAAGATCGGACAACTATTTATCGTGCCCCAAAGAGGTCTAACGTCAGGTTCTTAGTAAATCCTATGTTCTTTTGTATTAATTTTCGAATAAGGATTTTTTTCCCCGTTAATATGAAATTGTCAAATATTGACGTATCTGGGCGGCGCCTAGTCTTATTTGTCAACTCCAAATAGTCTGGTTATATCTCTAATAAACTGTTAAATTCTCAGCACGATTAAACTATTATTATGGCTGTTATAACTGTTTCTTTTAAAAGCTGGCGTGGCACAGTCCACTTCCACCCTGGATGTAATTCATACTATACCAATAACACACACCAAATATCAGCTTTATACCTTTTATAGTTAATGAGATACAGCCTTTAAAAGTTTTTAGTTTTATACCACGCTCACCGATCCGATCCCGCCCATTTTTTATTTATATCACGAATTTTGCTGCCAGATGCCTCCACACAAATTGTCAAAGCGATTAAATATTGCAGTTTTGAAAATAGGGTTCTATGGGCGGGGCCACCGCCACATAATATATCAAAAATGCAAGTACCCTATTTTCACCTCCGACTACACAGCTACATTCTGTGAAAGTATCAAAAACATCGCTCAAGTCGTTTTCGAGTCTAAACGGTACTGAAAAATGCAAATAAACAAACACAAACTCATATATAGATTTGACTTTTGACATTTTTGGGGCATGGCCTAAAGTTGTTCGATTTTGTTCAAATTTTGACCACGGCCTTTTTGTAACAACTGACACAATATTCCGCTCGGGCATTACCGAAAATCCAAAGTTGAATATTTGCTGCCACCCTAATATATATGTTGTCATACCTACCAAACCTCCTTATGGGCGTGCGCATGGTAAACGGTATACCAATTTAATATTTATTCATTTCGAAGAAGAAATATTTTAAAAATGTAAAATATAATTGAAGTTGTAAATATAAGAATTATTCTAAATTTTTTTTATATTTTAGCAATAAGACTGTCACCCCGTGGGCCACTTATCAAATGTTTGCCTATCCTTATTGGAACCTTTTTTTTAAATATATTAAGTTTTTAAGTTTTAATTTGTAATAAAAATGTTCCTATTCTTAGCTTTGTTGCACCCGCGTGGTAATGACACCGAGTACAGGTCAACAAACACCATGGCCCACAGTTAGCGAACCGTCGGCTACTCCCCCTACACCCGAAACGGTTGATAGGATCGTGACAACTCAAACTACGAGTGCGTTATGTTTAACTTCTGACTCTGCAACCGGTTTGTGTAAACGTAAGTACGAATTCTCTGTATCTTTAGCCCAGATAAGTGTTATATGCAGATCCACTGTCGCTCTTAGCTTATTGCTCAAGATCGTTTTAATATGGATGGATTCGGAGCGAAGAAACTATTTTCGCTCCAGCTCCGCTCCATACTCCGGCAAATCATGGCCTCTCCATTCCGCTTCACGCTTCTAATCTCTGATTGATTTTTTTACGCTCTTTTCAAGGTGGGAAAATTTCGACGTTAAAATTTAATTTTTTTTTACAAAAACTGTCATTTTTAATATACTAAACTAATTAAATTTCTTCTTAAATTTCTAATTAATTTTCTGTAAAAAAATTTACCCACACCTGCAAAGTTATGGAAATATTGTGCTGCTTTTATTTCCATAATTTCGCCAAGAGAGCGCGAGAGTTTCTATTTTCTTGTGTAAGCGATTGAAAACTTTTAAAACCACATTCAAATATAAAATGAGGGATCTGTTTGTAATACTTATCGCTGTCCTTGGTTCGTTGCGCACATATTGTATAACATTTACCTTTATCACTTTCAGCACTGATTCAATGCCCTTTACTCTTGGATCAACTCAGATTCGATCGTAATAATGAGACAGTGAAAAATAATTTACACTCTGCTCACTCGGCGTGTGGCAATAAAGACACTGTAGTCTGTTGCCCCACCGCGGAATCAAGAAAGCCGCCAACTCCTGCCAACAACAACAACAACAACAACAATATTGCCATTCATAAACTACCGGCAGAAGATGATGGCTGTGGTGTGGTCATTCAAACGACTCCCAAAATAGTCGGCGGCGAAGAAAGTCAATTAGGTGCATGGCCTTGGATGGCTCTCATTGGTTATGATCCCTACAGTGTGCGGCCATTTAAATGTGGTGGCACACTAATATCAGCGCGACATGTGATAACGGCAGCTCATTGTATTACACGCGAATTGTAAGTTGATTGGAAGAATCTAATTGAAACGAAATGAAAATAGCATTTGACGTCTTTTGCTATTTAGTGATTCTAGGAATTTGAGTTGTGTTTATATTTACATACTTAAATATTCACCGATTGATTGTTGTTATTTGTTGTATATATGAGAAAAGTTCTAAACCCTTTCATGACCAATGCAGTGCAGATAATAAATAGCATTGAAATTTGAAATGTAAAGAATCATATAACGTTGTAAAATAAAAGTATAAATAATAATTTTGTAATATTTTTTTCGAATTCATTGTAATAGAATGAAAGGATATGCTGATTAATACATAGCTATTCAATATTAATTTAAAAAAAAAAAATTAAAAAAATTAAAGGAAAAATTATTTTTACATATTATTATTTCTACTCCGGACATTTCTCATATATTTCTAATATTAGGTTGTAGATAAATATATTTGTATGCAGTTGCATTTAAAAATCGCATTGGGTCATGGAAGGGTTAAGAGTATATATTCAAATTAATTAAATTTTCAACTTTTTAATTTACCTTATTTTATATTTCAGATCTTTTGTAAGACTTGGAGAGTATGATTTGTCAATAGAATCGGAAACTAGACATATGGATATTAATGTAGCCAAAGTAAGTACAAGTCTTTATAAAGTTATAAATTAATCTAACAAATATCTACATATACAATTTTTGAATAACACCTTAAATATACTAGACATTAAAAAAACAGTGTTGGCAGAAAGTGCGACATCGTAATTTTGGTACGCATCTAAACACATCATTTGATACGACCCAAATATGCATGGGTTAATATTTTCCAAAAACTGCTTACGGGATTGCATTAGGTCTACATGACCACGCACCTTCTGGTACCTTCCATACAAATATACCATTCCGCCCACTTTAGAAATCGAGTACTAATATCAATAAATTGAACGCGATCATGCCCAAATTCTGTACTTATTAAAGCTATAGCAGGATAAAGTTTTGAAAAAAACTGGGTGTAGCAAATTTTTAATTTTTAAAATTTTTAATTTTTAATTTTTAATATTTTTAATTTTTAATTTTAATTTTTAATTTTTAATTTTTAATTTTTAATTTTTAATTTTTAATTTTTAATTTTTAATTTTTAATTTTTAATTTTTAATTTTTAATTTTTAATTTTTAATTTTTAATTTTTAATTTTTAATTTTTAATTTTTAATTTTTAATTTTTAATTTTTAATTTTTAATTTTTAATTTTTAATTTTTAATTTTTAATTTTTAATTTTAATTTTTAATTTTAATTTTTAATTTTTAATTTTTAATTTTTAATTTTTAATTTTTAATTTTTAATTTTTAATTTTAATTTTTAATTTTTAATTTTTAATTTTAATTTTTAATTTTTAATTTTTAATTTTTAATTTTTTAATTTTTAATTTTTAATTTTTAATTTTTAATTTTTAATTTTTAATTTTTAATTTTTAATTTTTAATTTTTAATTTTTAATTTTTAATTTTAATTTTTAATTTTTAATTTTTAATTTTTAATTTTTAATTTTTAATTTTTAATTTTTAATTTTTAATTTTTAATTTTTAATTTTTAATTTTTAATTTTTAATTTTTAATTTTAATTTTTAATTTTTAATTTTTAATTTTTAATTTTTAATTTTTAATTTTTAATTTTTAATTTTTAATTTTTAATTTTTAATTTTTAATTTTTAATTTTTAATTTTAATTTTTAATTTTTAATTTTTAATTTTTAATTTTTAATTTTTAATTTTTAATTTTTAATTTTTAATTTTTAATTTTTAATTTTTAATTTTTAATTTTTAATTTTTAATTTTTAATTTTAATTTTTAATTTTTAATTTTTAATTTTTAATTTTAATTTTTAATTTTTAATTTTTAATTTTTAATTTTTAATTTTAATTTTTAATTTTTAATTTGTAATTTGTAATTTGTAATTTGTAATTTGTAATTTGTAATTTGTAATTTGTAATTTGTAATTTGTAATTTGTAATTTGTAATTTGTAATTTGTAATTTGTAATTTGTAATTTTTAATTTTAATTTTTAATTTTTAATTTTTAATTTTTAATTTTTAATTTTTAATTTTTAATTTTTAATTTTTAATTTTTAATTTTTAATTTTTAATTTTTAATTTTTAATTTTTAATTTTTAATTTTTAATTTTTAATTTTTAATTTTTAATTTTTAATTTTTAATTTTTAATTTTTAATTTTTAATTTTTAATTTTTAATTTTTAATTTTTAATTTTTAATTTTTAATTTTTAATTTTTAATTTTTAATTTTTAATTTTTAATTTTTAATTTTTAATTTTTAATTTTTAATTTTTAATTTTTAATTTTTAATTTTTAATTTTTAATTTTTAATTTTTAATTTTTAATTTTTAATTTTTAATTTTTAATTTTTAATTTTTAATTTTTAATTTTTAATTTTTAATTTTTAATTTTTAATTTTTAATTTTTAATTTTTAATTTTTAATTTTTAATTTTTAATTTTTAATTTTTAATTTTTAATTTTTAATTTTTAATTTTTAATTTTTAATTTTTAATTTTTAATTTTTAATTTTTAATTTTTATTTTTAATTTTTAATTTTTAATTTTTAATTTTTAATTTTTAATTTTTAATTTTTATTTTTAATTTTTAATTTTTAATTTTTAATTTTTAATTTTTAATTTTTAATTTTTAATTTTTAATTTTTAATTTTAATTTTTAATTTTTAATTTTTAATTTTATAATTTTTAATTTATAATTTTTAATTTTTAATTTTTAATTTTTAATTTTTAATTTTTAATTTTAATTTTTTAATTTTTAATTTTTAATTTTTAATTTTTAATTTTTATTTTAATTTTTAATTTTTAATTTTAATTTTTAATTTTTAATTTTTAATTTATAATTTTTAATTTTTAATTTTTTTGAAAATGTAATTAAAAATTTAAATTTATAATTTTATTTACTTAAATAAATACTTAAAATTTTATTATTAACATTAATTTTTAAAAATGGAAATTGAGAATTAAATAATAATTGTAATTACAAAAATTAAAAATTTTGTTTTCAAAGTTTAAAGTTTAATACTTCAAATTTAATAAACAAAATAAATTTAATATTAAAAATTAAAAGTTAAAAATTAAAAGTTAAAAATTAAAATTTAAAAATTAAAAATAAAAATTAAAAGTTAAAAATTAAAAATAAAAAATTAAAATTATAAATTAAAAATCAAAAATTAAAAATTAAAAATTAAAAATTAAAATTAAAAATTAAAAATTAAAAATTAAAAATTAAAAATTAAAAATTAAAAATTAAAATTAAAAATTAAAAATTAAAAATTAAAAATTAAAAATTAAAAATTAAAAATTAAAAATTAAAAATTAAAAATTAAAAATTAAAAATTTAAAATTAAAAATTAAAAATTAAAAATAAAAAATAAAAAATTAAAAATTAAGAATTAAAAATTAAAAATTAATAATTAAAAATTAAAAAAAAAAATAAAAAATTTAATTTTCATAATTTTTTTGATCAGTGTATTGTTTCTTTTGTTTAATATTTGCATACGTATAATATTACATTGTATTGCTGTTGTTTGCTTATAACAAAATGCATTATGAATATCATTCACACATATAATTCTTTAGTAATTTCAATAATTTATTAACAGTGACTTCATTTCGTTTTTTTAATTTCGTGTGAACTCGCACAAATTAGTATTCACGACATCCACAATTTGGTAAAAATCGTCGCTCTGATTTGGCCATATTGCTGCTGGAGACTACGGTGCAATTTACAGGTTTGAATTATTATTATTTTTTCTTATATTCCACTAATAATTGTTTACATTAGATTTAATTGCTCCCATTTGTATGCCAAATTCGGAAAGATTACGTTCAAAATCCTATGTGGATACGATGCCCTATGTAGCTGGCTGGGGTTATACGCAAGAGGGATCCAATCCATCACATGTCTTAAAGCAAACCCAATTGCCGGTCCAGGATAATTCGGTGTGTCGACGTATCTATACACAATTAGTGCCATCGATACCAAGTAATGAATACGATGAGTCGATAATATGTGCCGGCTATACGATAGGTGGCAGTGATGCGTGCCAAGGGGATTCGGGTGGACCCTTAATGATACCAGAGGTGAGAAAGAGATGCAATACCACGCCATCATTGTAATTATTTGGAATCATTGTTATAATTTACTTTTGTTTTTTTGTTTTGTCTTCTCTTATATTTGTAGTTATATAAAGGTATCACTAGATATTATCTAATTGGTGTTGTGTCCTATGGCCGCGGTTGTGGCAAAATTCCTGGCATTTATATGAGTACTCAACACTGGATGGATTGGATTTTGGAGCAAATTGAATCTATGTAAAGGGGAAACTAAGTCATTTGTCATATTAGTCAATATATATAATTTTGTTAATATTTTTTTTTATATAAATTTTATATATTTTTTATACATTGTTTATATTTTTTAAATATTGTTGTGATTTTTTCTAAATATAATATATAACAAGATCAGATGTAGGTTCATAAGTGTTTTGAGTTTTTATATTTTTTTATACAAGTAAAAAAGCATACATATAATCTATATATATAAAATGGAATGTGTGTTTGTTTATTTATTTGTTTGTTTGTTTGTTTGTACCTTATAGGAGATCAAACCTCTGGACCGATCTTCCTGATATTTTCACAGCATTTAAATGGGACTCTGGCATGAGTTATAGGGTCCTTTTTTGACCATGCACACTTTTACACCCATTTTTTTTTAAATTATTTAATTGCTCCCATATAGTTTTTAACAGATTTACTTCAAATTGTATACACATCTATATATTTAAAAGGCTTGGGTGACTGACTGATCACTCCCCAGCCCAAACGGCTAAAGCTGGAACCGTGAAATTTGGAATGTAGGTTCCTTTTATGACGTAGGCGCGCACTAAAAAGGGATCTTTGGAAATTCGGACTCCAAGGGGAAAAAATGGACGTGGCACCGTCCCATACAACTGGAATTTTGTATTCTGTATCTTTTAAACCATTTTATGTACGAAGTCGAGATTCGGTAAGTTTATCGGTCGTACAAGAAAAAATATTTTGTTTGTGGAAAGTGGACGATGCCACGCCCCTTTTAGAAAATCGTAATATGGGCCAAATAAGTGAACCGATTGCAATTATATTTTCTTTTTTTTATACTGTCCATAGGGCCTCTATCATTTTCTTCATGAAAACATAGTTAGACAATGGGGCGTGGCACCGCCCACACAAATTGAAATTTCAATCCATCATATCACATGAACAATTAGAGATATGAAGATAAGATTTGTTACATATGTTACTGGTACAAGGCGGACTGCGCCTCGCAGGGAAATGGGAGGTGCCACGCCCCTTTTGAAAAAATCGTTATCTTGGCGAAGTAAATGGACCGATTAAGATGAAATTTTCACTGTGATGCACCATCCTTAGGACCTCTATCATAGGCTACGTGAAATCATTATTAGACGAAGGGGCATGGCACCGCCCATACAAACCAAAACTTCAAAAGGTTATATCTCAAGAGCCATTAGAGGTATGAAGATGAGATTTGCCACATATGCAAATGGTACATGGGGGATTACGTACCGCTGGAAAATGGGCGGTGCCACGCCCCATAAGAAAAAATTGATTTGTCGATCATATAAATAGAACGATTGTAATAATATTTTCATAATATATATATATATATATATTATGATTTGGTGAAATGGCTGTAGATAAGATGATGAAATTCGGGGTGGTTGTTCTCCTCTTCGTGTAAACGTCAGCTAAGAATTGATTTTTGGAAATGGATTTAGGTGTAGACCAATCGAAATATTTCGAAATTCGTTCTTTATGTGTAAAAATACCGAAAAGGGGATAAAACTGGTACTATCGCCCAGACCAAATGCCTTAAGGTAGAGTTACGAAAATATATTTAGCATTGCTCCCTATAGAATTAGAGAGCCTCTAGACGTGGTTTTTAGAAATTTCTACATTTGGGGGTAAAACTGGTACCATCATCCAGATCAAACAGCTAAAGCTATAATATTATATGGGCATAGAACTAGAGGGGGTGCCACTCCATTTTAGTTGTGTAATACGAATGTGTCTGTTGAAATTCGAACTTTTAAAGAAAAAAAAGGATTAAAGCGGAAAAATACCTCATACCAATGGGATAAAGCTACAATCACATAAATGTGTGTCCGTTCGTCTTATGAAGCCTTTGCATTTTATCTGTATTGATAAACTCTTAAGAGGATTCATTATAAGTACGAATGAAGCAACGCGAGCCGGGAAAGCTAGTAATATATAATGTTTAAACAATATTATTATAGTTATATTTTATTGGGAATGGGGAATTTTCTAATTTAAGTCTTTCTGCTTGTTATTCATCCAGAAGCTCTCTTTGGGGGTTCCCAGGCAGCTCACAACGTCTGAGAGATCGCGTATTCCCCGGGCAATGCCACTGAACATCCGCTCAGTGATAGCAAATGTGAGAAGGCGAAACCTAATCGGCATGCTACCACCGACGCGACTTAGGAAGTAGGTAACAGAAGTTGCTGAAGCTCAAAACAAGAACCCCCCCAAATGTTGACGACCCCCGCAAACAATATAAGGACCATGATTTAAGGATATGCACCTGGAATGTCCAAACTCTATACAGAGGTGTCTCTATCCAACTGGCGGATGTCCTCGACAAATACAAGGCTGACATCACCGCCATACAGGAAATGAGATTGACGGGACAGGGATGTACACGAGGAAAGAACTGGAATTTGGATGTGGTTTCATAGTCAGCAAGAGACTTCGACACCTGATCTCGCTGTTTAACCCCGTAAGTGACCGAATAGCCACTATTCGCATCCGGGCGAAATATTTTTACATTACGCTGATTTGTATACACGCCCCGACGGAAGACAAAGAGGAGGAGATATATGACCGTTGCCCTGCACATGACATTAAAATTGTTCTGGGAGATTTTATTGCTAAAATAGGAAGATAAAATAACCAGATACTCTTGGTTCAGCAGTCGGAAAATTCAGTCTACACAACAACACCTCCGATAACGGATTCAGACTGGTAAGTTTCGCGTCGGCAAGAAACATGGTTGTGAGTGGAACCAGATTCCCGCATAAATATATCCCCAAGGCAACCTGGATATCTCCCGATCAAAATACAAGAAATCAGATTGATCACGTTGAGACATGTCCGAAGCGTTATGGACGTACGTGTGATGAGAAGTGCAAATATTGACTCGTATCACCACCTAGTTGCAGCCGAGGTACGTACACGATTACGTAATGCTAAAAACATTCGTTACCAAACGCAAAGGAAGCTAGACATCAAAAAGTTGCGCATCACCGAGATAGCCAATGCCTACTCCAACCAACTCTCTCAATTGCTTCAAACAAATTGCGAATTCATATTGCGAATTCTATGACCACCGCCGCAACGACCGTACTGGGTTATGAAAAACCGCGCTCAGACAAGCCCTGGTACGATGATGAGTGTCGCGAAATGTCAGAGGAAATGGATGCTGCATTCCAGGCAAAACTGCAGCCAATGGTGACGAGTGCGGTGACGGAGCGTTATAAAGAGAAAAAGAGGGAGATGAAACGACTGTTCAGACGGAAAAATCGTCTATGGAAGAAAAGAGAGAGCCAGGATATCGAAAACTACAGGAATAGAAGTGAAGCCCGAAAGTTCTACCAATGGTAAATAGCAAAAGTTTTGCAGCAGGGATCCCCACCTGTAAGGACAGAGACGGAAATCTGGTCACAGACACTCAGAGTGTGCTGCAAATATGGAGGGAACACTTTCAATCTCTACTCGTTCCCGCACTCGAATCTGAGTGTCCTATGTCCCGTGCTTAAGAACGGCGATCCAAGTGTGTGTACCAACTATCACGGGATAAGCCTTTTACCCATCGCATACAAGGTCCTATCTTGTGTGTTATGTGAAAGACTAAAGCCCGATTGGACCTTATCAGTGTGGCTTTAGACATGGTAAATCCACGACCGACCAGATATTCACACTACGACAAATCCTGGAGAAGACCCAAGAAATGCAGTTCGACACCTACCATCTGTTCATCGATTACAAAGCTGCATTCGACAGTCCGATACGACAGAAACTATAAGATGCTATGGCAGCGTTTGGTATCCCCGCGAAGCTGATACGACTTTACGGAATGACACTGACTGACACCATGTCTTCAGTGAAAATAGGCACAAATCTAACAGAGCCATATTCTACCAAGCTTGAGTTCAGACAAGGCGATAGTCTGTCCTGCGATCTCTTTAACATCGTAATGGAGATGATCATGCGGAAGGCTGCAGTAAACAGGAATGGTATCATCTTCAACAAAAGTCACATGTTGCTCGCGTATGCTGATGATATAGATATCATTGGACGTGGAGTGCGAGATATAACTGCGGCTTTTTCGAGCATTAAAAAGCAGTCGGCTGAAGTGGGTCTGGTGATAAACGAAGACAAAACCAATGTCAACGTTCACACAGCGTCCCAGACGAGTGGACTCTTTGTTCGTTGAAACAAATAACTTTGAAGTGGTAGATGATTTTGACTACCTTGGCTCCGCCATAAAAAAAAAAACTTACTTAATTTCCCTCTGCACCCCATGAATGAGGTATGGGATAGCTTCTCGCGTTGTTGTGAATTAACAAGCTTTCTATTTTTAGATTCACAACTAACGGCACCTACTTGTTTATCGACGAATGCGAACGTCACTGTTTGAGAAGCTCTTACTAGACACGCCGATTGACTTGACACTTATACTGCGAAGTTGCTGTCAACAACATTCGAGGGGAGCCGACAATGAAAGAAAAATTAATTTATTTTTTTCTTTTAAGATGACTGGAGCCAGGAGTTGAACCTGTGATCTCCCGCATGGTAGTCGCGTGTTCTAACAACTATGCCACGGCCGGTCCCAAAAACAAAACTTGTAAACAAAAAAAAAATATCGCAAATATCAGTCTAGAAAGATTGATCGCAAACCGCTGCTACTATGCGCTTAGCAAGCGATTTAACGACAAAGCGCTCTCTCGTAGAACAAAGATCCAGCTCTACCAGGTTTTGATCCTACATGTCTTGCTTACAGCGCAGAATCCTGGGTAATGACACAAGCGGATCAATCTAATCTGGAAGTCTTCGAGAGAAAAATACTACGCAAAATATTTGGACCCATCATCGTTAAGCGCGAGTACCGTGGTCGAATAAATCATGAGCTGTATGAGCTGTACAACGACATCGACGTAGTCAAGCGCGTTCAAATAGACCGAATGCGCTGGATTGGACACGTTGTACGAATGGACGAAAACGCTCCGGCTCGAAAAGACTTCCGCAAAAAACTCGATGGGCAGCGCAGGAGGGGGCGACCAAAACTCCGATGGATGGACCAGGTGAAAGAGCTGTTAACTAAGCTTGGTGTGACGAACTATCTACGGAGTGCAAAAGATACTTTTCTACGTGCGGCTACTGATGGATAAATTTCTGTTGTTGCTGCCATTAAGAAAGAAGAATTTATATTTTATTATGGTATAGATTTTGTGTAGATATATTTTTATGAATTTTTGTTTATTTTTTGTAATTTTTTTGTGCATTTTGTAAAGATTGTTGTGATTTTATTTATATATAGAAGGCTAAAAACTTGTATGTGGTTTGTTTGGGGGACAGCAAAGTTGCCTTGAGAGTATCTCTGGTTGCACTTATTAAAGAAATATAAAATGTATAACTTCACACCTGCAATTTTTATTTATTCCTAATAAATGCCCTATAGTTGTTCTATTGTTTTCTATTATAATTATTTTAAATACTGGCAGCAGCTACAGCTACAGGCGCCTCTCAGATTTATCACTCAAGTTATTATAAAATCATTGTAAACACTAATTTCGAATTTACACAATATTATTTTGCAATATTAGCTATTAATAGTTTTTAATTATATTTAATAGCATAAAATTGTCATAAGATGCAACAATTACTGCACAGCAAACATTCAACGCAAACATTTTAAACTAATACAAACGTGAGATACGAATCTTTCGTCACTAGTTGTATTTAATGTCCCACAATTATTGACGCGATTTCAAGTTTTATTGCACATATGATTATATAGTAATCTAAATTTACCATTTAACTGCAATGCTATGACGTCAACTACAATTTTGGTAAATAATATACATATCAGGTAATAGAAGAAGAACGAGAAGCCTTTAGAAATAATTTTATTATTCTTGTGCTCATTGGTATGCACCACATAAAATAAGATATTTACCCGTAATTTGTGGTATTGAAATTATACAACAATGTTTAGTGTCGCCTAGTCATTTAATTTTCCTTAAACTTGATAAAAAGTTGTTTCAATGTCAGGCAGATCTTTTCCTGTTAATGAAGATAAGATTAGTAAAATATCGTTGGAATAATAATTAGACAAATTATTGTTATCTTAATATTTAATTTAGCATCTTTGCAAGGCGACGAGTGGACTTTCAAGTTGCAGCACATGGATACGCCTTAACGTGACGCATGTCAAGAACACCACTCGCTAATGTGAGTGATAACAACTATGAGTTAGCTTTGGAGGTGGATTCGTAAATAAATATAGAAACACAATACAGCAACACAATATCTGTGCGGATTATAAATTGGCAGATATATATATAATATATATATAACACAGTAAAACACATGATTTTGTTTTAGTAAGTAACGTATATGGGAATTTGTCACGTTTTAGGCACTTTTGTTTGACATAACTCGAGAACCACTAGTCTGATTTAGCTGAATAAAAATTTAAAAAAATTAAGAATTACAATTCCTTTAATCTGTTCAAATGACGTTGCCCTACATAAGCAAAAGTTTCACTTTTCCATTCATCAAATGATTTTGAACTGGGTTTATTTTTTAGCAGTTACAATAAAACTGTTGTCCTTCGTGGCGTATGATTTACGTGGAATATTACTTATGAAAATCATACGCCACCATATATTATTTATGTTATGTCAAACAAAAGAGTCAAACTTCAAATCGACATTAAATTATTATGGCATGTAACTTGACAAAACGAATGATGCAGAAATTCTTCTTTTTGGGGCTACTTTCACGTGCAGTTCTTAGAATTGAGTCCCAAAGCAATGAGCTGAAAAATGTTGTACTATGTAATTGATAGTACTTGAACCTACACTCTCTAGCCACAATTCAGTGTACTTAGAAAAATATATATATACTTAAAAAAATATGTTAGGTAAAACTATGACCGTGAATTCGGTCATTTTGTATGGGATGTACCAGAACAGGAGTGGCAAAGGTTCAAACTTTCTAAAGGGTTGTTGTTTTTTCAAAAGAAGGTAATTTTGTATAGGAGGATCTAGAAGGGGTCGGCCGATATATGTAATCCGTATTTATTCCTTTGTCAAACTCTCACAACCATACATTTTATGCAAAATATAACTGAATTCAGTGCACTTACAAAAAAGATACGTATGTAAAACTATTTGTATGATGCACATATTGAGTTGGAACACCAGCTAGTTGCAGTCAAGGTACACATGCGATTAAGTAATGCTTAAAACGCTCGTAACCGAACGCAAAGGAAGCTAGAAATCACAATTCTGCATACCACACCGAGATAGCCAATGCCTACTGCAACTTACTCTCACAATTGCTTTAAACATACCCCCCTTTTTCTGATGTTCCAGACACACATTGGCTGCATATAATGAATTCTATGATCACTGGCGCAACGATCGCACGGAGGTTATGAAAAACCTTGTTCAGAAAAGTCTTGGTACGATGTGGAATGCCGCTCAATGGCTGAGTAAAAGGATTCTGCATACGGGGCAAATCTGCAGCCAATGATAATACGTGCTGTGACGGCTCGATATAATTAGAAGAGGAGGGAGATGAAATGCTTCTTAAGACGGCAACAGAGTCTATGGGAGAAAAGGGAGCGAGAGTAAGGACATCAAAAGCTACAGCGATAGAGTTGAAGCCCGAAAGTTCTTAACTTACTTAAACTTAATTTTTCTTTACACCCCATGAATGAGGTATGGGATAGCTTCTCGCGTTGTTGTGAATTAACACGCTTTCTATTTTTAGATTCACAACTAACGGCATCTACTTGTTTATCGACGAATGCAAACGTCACTGTTTGATAAGCTCTTACTAGACACGCCGATTGACTCGACACTAATACTGCGAAGTTGCTGTCGACAACATTCGAGGGGAGCCGACAATGAAAGAAATTTTTTTTTTCTTTTTTTAAGATGACTGGAGCCAGGAGTTGAACCTGTGATCTCCCGCATGGTAGTCGCGTGTTCTAACCACTATGCCACGGCCGGTCCGAAAGTTCTACGAAAAGGTAAAAAGTAAAGGTTTTGGTGCAGGGATTCCCATTTGTAAGAACGGATATGGAAATCTGTTCATGGACACATAGAGTGTACTATATAAATAAAGGAAACACTTTCGTACTCTGCTCGTTATCGAAGACAGCAAAAGCGGCAAAGTATATTGTCCACTACTGAGCTAAAACCAGGCCAGCAAGGCAATTGCACGGCTTAAAAATAATAAAGCTGCGGAAGCCGATGGACTGCTATTTAAGGCTGGTGAGCAGACAACGTATGACCGATGATAGCAATCTGAGTGTTCTATGTCTTGTGCTGTAAAAAAGACGATAAAAGTGTGTGTAATAACTATCGTGTACCAACGCATACAAGGTCCATTCGAGTGTGTTATGTGAAACACTAAAGCTCATCCTAGCGAATCTGATTGGACTTTATCTGCGTGGATTTAGACCTGGAAAATCTACGACCAATCAGATTTTCAGACTATGACAAATCCTGGAGAAGATCCAAGAAATGCAGATCGACACATACCAACTGTTTATCGATTACAAAGCTGCATTCGACAGTCCGAAGTGAAGCTTATACGACCTTGCGACTTAGACAAGGCGAAATTCGGTCATGCGATCTCTTTAACATCATAATGGAGATGATCCTGCAGAAGGTTAAAGTAAACACAATTGGTACCATAATGAATAAAAGTCACATGTTGTTCGTGTGTACCGATGGTATATGTAGTTATCATTGGCCGTCGACTGCAGGATGTTACTGCGGTCTTTTCAGCTGGCTACTTCGGGGCAGTTGCGGGGCTTGTTGTGAATTTTTCACCTTCCCCACCAACTTAGACCGCTAATTTTATGAGGTTGGGAAAACAATTTAATGAGTCAGAAATGGTGGAGGTGAGGTGGGGGCAAATTAATGCGAAAAATTCACAACAAGCCCCGCAACTGCCCCAAAGTAGCCCCTAGAGGGATAAATGTATGACTGACCCCACTATTTTTTCCCTCCTAACATTTTTCCCAAACCTACCTACCCCATATCTTGACCCCCTAAAGGTGAACCCATACAATTTTTTTTGCACCCAATGCTGCAATTTCCCCCTAGGTGCCCCTAGAGGAGGCAAATGTATGACCGACCTCAAATATATTGCAAGACGAACAGTTTGTCAGAACATATCTACCCTTTATCTTTAACCCTTAAGGTATTTCCCATACAAATTTTTATATTTTTAATATTTTTTTTGCAACTACATATGTATGTGCCAATATATGTTAATACGTCAATATATGTTAATATATATCGATAGACAGTAGTTTGTAACCGAAAAAAGCACAACTATCGAGTGGTAAGGGGTTAAAAACCCGAATTTTTAGTCTTTCGGCAAAAAATTCATAACTCTTATTTATCATACGACAATAAATAAAATTTTCACCCCAAATTTTACAGAAAAATTTTTTCAAGTTATTTAAATCGGTAACATCGAAACCACATAACTTATTTAAAAATTTTCAAGGAAGAACTTGTGGAGAATTTTGTTGTCTTTAACTTAAGTGGTCATATATGAAGATCGGGTAAGAGATACCCAAAATATTACTAAAACGTTAAGTGCACCTCCAAAAATTAAAAAAAAAAAATTTCAAAAATTTTTATAAAAAAAAACGGCACCTAAGAAAATTTTTTAAAAATCATTTTCGTGTTTAGGAGGTCAAAATCTATGGAAAAAGTGTTTTGTAATCTTATTTGCAAAAAAATGTTTTTCTGTGTTATCTAAACTTGGTGTGACAAACCATCTAAGGAGCGCAAAAGACCGATGTTGTCCCATTAATGATGTAATTTAATATACATTTTCAAGAAATTCACTTTCTTTGATCCTTCATGAATCACCCGTTGCAGAATTTTAAAGTTATTCCTCAACAAAAACGAAAGACTTAAGACACAAACATTCAACCGCTTATAACAGTAAACGAAGCAAAGCAAGACAATATTTTCGAACGATTACATGAACGTTGAACATTTGGGTAATTGAATTTTAAAAATGTATTCTTCCCTCGTGGTAAGTCATCATAATGTATCGTAACACTTCGGACAGTACTAATGTATATGCAATTTAACTTCAACATTCCCATAAATTTATTTTTAATACATATTCATTAATCACTCAATCTTAATGCAGTTCACCGATAAAAAACAAAAGACTTAGGACACAAACATGCAACGGCTCATAACATTAAACGAAGCAAAGCACAACCATAATTTTCGAAAAATTACATGAACGTTGAACATTTGGGTAATAGAATTAGTTTATCTAAGATAGCACTTAATAATATATTGTTCCCTTGTGTAAGCGATCAAAATGTTTCGTAACACTCCGGACTTTTTTAATGCACACTACGGAATATTCTACTAAAGTGATTTAAACTTAACTTAACATAAATTTCTCCTAAATTCACTTTCAATGCATATTCATGAATCACTCGTTGACGAATCTCAATGCAATTTATTGACAAAAACAAAAGACTTAAGACACAAACATGCAACGTCTCTTAACATTATGCAAAGCAAACTATAACCATATTTTTTAAAAATTTAGTATATGAACATTTGGGTAATAGATTTAGTTTATTTAAGATAATAATTTGTTGTGCTTTCGTTGTAAGGGAATGTATCAATAACCCTCTGGGAGGTTTTAATTATCATAATGAAATATATTTCTACTATGATTTAAACTAACGCATACGGAATTTTACATCAATTCTTCTTAAATTCTATTTCAATTAGGGTGATCAATTATTCGGGTTTTTGCGAAAACCGGGTTTCGAATTATTCGAAAAATGGCATTTAAAAAAAACCGGTTGCTTTTTTTGAAATTCACAAAAAACCGGATAATCCGGTTTTCAAATGTACGCCAAATAAAAATTAAAACACAATTTTTGAAAAAAAAATTATTACAAAATAACAGAAACAATTTAATTATACTTATAAATAGTTAACTTTTAGTTTAATTATAATTACAATGCAAAAAATTACTGAGATCAGTTTGTTATTTTAAGAAAGACAACAAAATATAACAATTCATTTGTAAATACTTGATTATATATAAATATATTTAATTTAATCTTTAGTTTTCCCTAAATAAGATACAATTTAAGTGCTTGGGTGTATACCTATCTTTCTTTGGTTTTTATTTACACTCCCCAAATGGTTCAGTAGAGCCGAGGTTGAGGAACCCCTGCAACCTAATTGCTTAGGACATTGCCGGCATCTAGCTAATCTTTTCCGTCTCGATCAAAATATTTCCATACAGAAGGCATTTACATCCACAAGATTTGAGCACAATATTTCATTATAAACCAAAAACTTACCTGCTCAATGTTAGGTCAAACGATTTATTCACTATTTTAACTTTCATAAAAAAAAATGGAGCTCTGCTTTTAAATTTTGCTGATTGGCATGTATCAATTTATTTGTAGGAATGTAAATGGAAAGGAAAATATGAAAAAACAGTAATAGTTGCCAGAATTATAAAACTAACAATTAGGTTGTTCGGCCGAAACATTGGAAAAAACATGTACGAGTACACATTAAACACAATTATGATTAAATTTAAATAAAAAATATCGAACGCCAAAAAACCGAGATTCGACAAAAAATAACCGGATTATTCGATATTCGAAAAACAGGGATTAAAAAAAACCGACGGTTTCTATGAGTGAAAAAAACCGAGTAGCCGGTTTCTGAAAACCGAACTGATTACCCTAATTTCAATACATATTCATAAATCACCCATAAACAAAAGACTTAGGACACAAACATGCAACCGCTCAGAACTTTTAGCGGAGCAAAGCCTAACAATATTTTTCAAGTAATTAGATGAAAGTTGAACATTTGGGTAAAAACATTAGTATATATAATTAGTTTTAATAATTCGTTGTTTTCTCGGGGTACGGATTAACACTTCGACGAATATTCCATAATATGTATAAAAGTTATGGAGTATTTCACTACTAAGATTTAAAATAACGTATATGGAATTTAACATCAACATTCCCTCAAATTTACAATCAATATATTTTCAAAAATCACTCATCGGCGATTCTTAACTCAATTCATTGACAAAAACAAAAGACTTAAGAGACAAACTTGAAACCGCTCACAACAAGATCATATTTATCGAATAATTACATGAAAGATGAACAATTGGGTAATAGAATTAGTTTATCTAAGTTTATTGTTCTCAAATCAAAATGTATCATAATATTCCGACGGTTTTAATACTTACTATGAAATCAACCACTCCAAAGATTTAAACTAACGCAGATGTAATTTAACATCAATTTTTCATAAATTCACTTTTAATGCACATTCATAAATCAATTCTTGGCGATTCTCAATGCAATTCATCGACAACAACGAAAGACTTAACACACACTTGCAACACCTTACTACATTTAATGAAAACAAAAGACTTAAGACACAAGCATGCGACCGCTCTTAACATCAAACGTAGTGGAACATGACCATTTTTATTAAATATTTACATGGAAGTTAAACATTTGGGTGAAAGAATTAGTTTTTCTAAGATAGCACTTAATTATATGTTGTTCTCAAATCAAAATGTATCATAACTAGGGTGTTCAAAACCGAAACCGAAAAACCGGTAACCGGTTTTTTTATTTAAAACCGTATGCCGGTTTTTGCAAAAGTGCAATTTTCGAATAACCGGTTGAACCGAGTTTTTTCCTTCGGGTACTCGGTTTTTTTAAATTGCTTTGTTACAACTCAAAAAGGAGTTATTGAAAAATTAAATATTTTAAAATTTAATTTGAAATTAATTTAGAAAAAACTTTTTACATTTTGTAAAGAAGAATGTTTTTAGAAGCTTTGTAAAATGTTAAAATTCAATTTCAAACTAATTTAGAAAAAACTTTTTACGTTTCATAAACGAGAATGCTTTTAGAAGCTTTGTAAAATTTTAAAATTCAATTTCACATTAATTTCTTCTTCTTTAATGGCAGCAACAATAGAAATGTATCTATCAGTAGCCGCACGTAGAAAAGTATTCCAAGCGCTTCGGTCTTTTGCGCTCCGTAGATAGTTCATCACACCAAGATTAGTTAACAGCTCTTTCACCTGGTCCACCCATCGGAGTTTTGGTCGCCTCGTCTAAATGTTTTGCGCAGTATTTTTCTCTCGGAGGCTCCCAGAATAGATTGATCCGCTTGTGTCATTACCCAGGATTCTGCGCTGTAGAGCAAGACAGGTAGGATCAGATTCTGGTAGATCTGGATCTTTATTTTTTGAGAAAGCGCTTTGTCGTTAAATCGCTTGCTTAGCGCATGAACAAATAACTTGGTTTTGTCCTCGTTTATTACCAGATCCCATACTATCGCCTTGCCTAAAGCCTCGCTTTGTAGAAAATTTCTCTGACAGATTTTTGCCAATTTTCACTGAAGACTTCGTGGCAGTCAGTGTCACTCCGCAAAGTCGAAGTAGCTTCGCGGGGATACCAAACTCAAGAAGATGATAGTGACGATGATGAATGCGGTGAAATAGTAAAAGTCAAAAAATCATACATCTCATTAAAAACGTGTCTTCAATTTTCGCAAAATTGTGGAAGCATGTTAATTCATTTAACAAGTCGATCGAAAAACAAAGAAAATTGCAGAGCTATGTTTTCCAGGAGCACAATTAAGAACTAATGCTCATTGTCGATGTGAAACACCGGTGGATCTCTTTATCTGCAATGATTGAACAGTTTCAAGAATTAACCCATGTGCCAACCATGCCCTTACAAGAAATAACAATTTTGAGAGACTTAAGCTTAGAGCTTCAGCCTTTAGCGCTCGCAATTAAAAAATTATCAAATGATTCAGCCACTCTAATCGACGCTAAAGGAGTATATGCGTTTATACTGTAACAGCTCAAAAATATGGATTCCGCATATGCTCGGGAGCTGCGAGACAAAATTATAGCAAGATTTAAGGAAAGAAGAATACAAACGTTGAATAGCCTAATTATATATCTAAGCTTCGGAAAATATCCTACAAGCCCATCCTCTGTAAAGTATTCTAAAAAGGTGGAAACGATGGAATATGCGAACGAACTTTTTAAAAGACTTTATCCTGCAATTTCCCCTACAACGGCAGAGTCTAGTAACAGTTCAGATTGTGAGATGAAGGAATCACCTAATGATAGTCAACGATTTAAACAGGACAATAGATAACATCCAAAATCCAGCAGTGAAAACCAATTGCAATGACACAAGACTATATGATAGATAGAAAAGCTCAACATCCTTCTAAACGCGCTTTTGTCTATAAATCCCACTTCCACTATTAGTGAGTGCGTGTTTTCTGTATCAAGCTTTATAAAAACGAAACAGAAGAATAGACTCAAAATTGAACACCTAAATTGCATACTAATTCTTAAATACTATTTTGAAAAAAAAAATTTAAAATATTCCAAAAATTTATTCCTTTCCAAAAATACTACTTTAAAAAATAAAATGAGAGATTCCAAAAATTTATTAAAAAGTAAAAACACAAAATAAATGCATTATTTTAAACCAAATTATTTTATTTTTATTTTTAACTTTTTTGGAAAAAACCGAAAAAACCCGGTTAAACCGGTTTTCTTTCAAAAGCTGTATTCGAAATCCGAGTTTTCTAAAATATCAGTTTTTCGAATAACTCGGAAACCGGGTTTTCGAAAAAAGGAGGTATTTGAACACTCTAATCATAACGTTCCAACGGTTTTAATACTTACTATGAAATATTCCACTCCAAAGATTCAAACTAACGCAGATGTAATTTAACATCAATTTTCTCTAAATTCACTTTTAATGCACATTCATGAATCACTCCTTGGCGAATCTTAATGCAATTCATCGACAACAACGAAAGACTTAAGACACAAACATGCGACCCATCACTACATTAAACAAAAAGTAAAGACTTAAGACACAAGCATGCGACCGCTCATAATATCAAACTTAGCAAATCATGATCATATTTATCGGATTATTACATGAACATTGAAGATTTGGGTAATAGAATAAGTTTATCTAAGACTGCTCTTAATAATTTGTTGTTCTCCTGTGGTAAGGAAATATATCAAAATGTATCATCAAATTCTGGACGGTCTTAATACACACTATGGAACATTCCACTACAAAGATTTAAACTAATGTAGATGGAATTTAACATCAATTTTCCCTAAATTCACTTTCAATGCATATTCTTGAATCACTCGTTGGCTTATCTCAATGTAATTTTTCGACAATAACGAAAGACTTTAGACACAAACTTGCAACCGCTTACAACATTGAACGAAGTAAAGTGTTAGCATAGATTTAAGAGAATGTTATGCATTGTGCATCTTTGAGTAATCTATATCATTCACCTATGACAACTCTTAAATTTTCTGGGACATTATGTTCTGTGAAAAAATACATTACTAACGACTTTCGTATGAAACAATTTTCCTTATTAAGATTAGACCTAATATAGATGCATAGTTAACATTAATATCTATCAAATTTACACGATGAATCACTTTAAATTATGTGAATCTATTGTGATTACACCAATGGGGACTTTTCCAACATTTGTGCAACAATCTAACAATTGTCACAATAACTAGTAAAAACCTCAAATCAAAATTTCACAACTGCGTATTATTCGCATACACACAATTTGTAAGTAAGCTGCAAAAAAACAAAAAAAATCACAGCCTTTGATTACCTGGTGATTTACCCTGTACTAACAACAATACATTAATATAGAATTTATGATATAATTACACATTTACCTAATAATGATAGCCTTATAAACAATTAGCCTGAGTGCAAGGTAATTAGTTAAACCTGTATCCGGTCATTTGATTAAAGAAAGAAAAAGAGAGAGGGAGAGAGTGTGTGAGTAAAGGTGCAGGTGGCTATCTAATCTCTGACAATGGATCATAAATCATTTAAAGTTCCTTAAGCCACTGGAGGGAAAACAACTGAGGTCATTCGCTTATCAGTGTATGTGTGTGTGTGCTCTTATTAAGTCCGTTCCAATTTTAAAAATATTGAATGACAAATCTTTTCGTATCCGTTAAAGGCGGCCTTGTTACCAGTTAACATCTTAATAAAACTATAAATTCCATAAATGTTTGTTGTAATAACATTTAACAAGAATTTAAGTGTCGTATTTTTTGAAAACATTTCATTTCATATAGAATGGAATTTTACGTATTAATATTAGTCATACGGTCGCATAGTGAATTCTTAGTTAAGTTAATGATACAGTTTTCAAGATTTGTACAGAATCGTCACTTGTTGAATTCACATTGTCATCGCTGATTTCAGGTTTATTTTACTGTTTAATATGAAAATCACACACATTTTAGGCGTTTCCATGGCACTCAGTTATTGTGGTTAATAGAATTTTTTTATTTTTTTTATAAACAATCTACATATGAGTTAACATTGGAAATAGTTGGCAATGGCTGTTAAACAATTCGCTGTATTGGCAACTTAAATTGTTTAAATCGATACCACAAAAACCAGTTAGCACATTGATGAGCGCCAAGTTAATTTACTAATAAGTTAACATGCGTGGATCTGTACGGCTGGCGCAGTCATGAACACACGTTGAATAAATTGACTGCCATAGGCGGTGGTGGCGATGATCTTAACATTTAGTCATTGTTGCAATGGGCATTGGCTTAAATGCTGGTAACACCTTTATAGGTGTTATGGCTATTAGTTGGAGACGTATTAATTGACCCGCAATCTTGTCATGAAATCAATGACGTATCAAAAGTGTAAACAGTTAATAAGTTAAATGCTTTGTCCGGCACAACTCTAACATGCAGAGGCCACTGACCTAGACATGTTGTTTTTATAAGGTATAATCTTTTCGTAAAGGCGAAATTATTTAATATGGAAACAATATCTAAAGTTTAATTATTAGGGGCGTATTTGCCGAAATCTACTTAATTTATTATACATTTGTTATTGCAATTCATAAATAAAAACAAAAGACTTAAGACATAAACGTGCAATGACCTATGTTGAATGAACGATGAAAAAAACATACGTAGATAGAAAGGAACAGTGTAAGATCATGACATGTATGCAATGACTTCCAACTGATTGAACTAATAATAGACGAAACATACACTTAGCAATATATATTTCTTGTCTTAAAAAACACTGAAAGTATATATAGTCGGTATCCTGCAAAAATGTTTCAAGTCCATTTTTTTGCGAAATAGACTTAATGATGCAAAAGAGCCTTAAAAGTCACAGCCTATGCCCTTCAAAAAAATTCCCATGTCTTTTTAAAGTAGTTTTGTAATTATTGTATCTTAACCAATACATTTTATGTACAAAACACAAGCGGCCATAAACTTTTAACCATCTCAGAAACTCAGAAACAAACAAGTGGTTATTTTGTAGTTTACATATAAAAAATCTTGAAAATAGACATCATTACACGACATTTCTAAAACACATTATGGGTACATCATGTATTAATGAAATTAAACATTAATTTCTATCTAATTCACTATTTTTGGATACTTATAGACCATCCATTAGAGAATTTCCATTTTATTTATCAACAATAACAAAAGACTTAAGACACGAACATGCAACCGCTCATAACATTTAACACAGCAAAGCATGACCATATTTTTCAAATTATTACATCAACTTTAAACATTTGGGTAAAAGAATAAGTTTATCTAAGACACTTACTTACTTAGCTGGTACTTCTATGCAATCCCAGTGGATTATATACCGCACGTAGAAAAATATTATAAGCGCCTCGATCTTCTGCGCTTCTTCTCCAGTTAGTCACACCGAGTTCTGTAAGGTTCTCAGTAACCTGGTCTTTCCAACGGAGTTTTGGTCGCCCTCTTCTGCGCCGTCCATCGAGTTCATTGTCGAAGACTTTTCGAGCTGGAGCATTTTCATCCATGCGTACAACATGACCTAGCCAGCGCAGCCGTTGCACCTTAATGCGTTTGACCACGTCAATGTCAGTGTACAGCTCGTACAGCTCATGATTCATACGACGCCGATACTCTCCGTTAACGATGATGGGCCCATATATTTTACGGAGTATTTTTCTCTCGAATACCGCCAGAACCGATTCATCCGCTTGTGTCATAACCCAGGATTCTGAGCCATACATTAAGACAGGTAGAACCAGTATCTGGTATAGCTGGAGTTTTGTTCGTCGAGAGAGGGCTCTGTCATTGAATCGCTTGCTTAGTCCGTAGTAGCATTTATTTGCAAGCAGGATTCTTCTCCGGATTTCTAGGCTGACATTATTTGCTTTATTGATGGCGGATCCTAGGTAGACAAAGTTATCTACCACCTCGAAATTATAGTTGTCAACGTTCACGCAGTTTCCCAAACGAGTAGATTCTTTGTTCGTTGAAACTAATAACTTCGTTTTGTCCTCGTTCACCGTTAGGCCCATTTTTGCTGATTCCTTCTGTATACCTGAGAAGGCTGCAGTCACATCCCGCAGTTTTCGACCGATGATGTCTACGTCATCAGCGTACGCGAGTAGCATGTGGCTTTTGTTGAATATAGTGCCACTCGTGTTTACTGCAGCTTTTCTCATTATCATCTCCATCACAATGTTGAAGAGATCGCACGATAGGCCGTCGCCTTGTTTTAGGCCTCGTCTGGTATAGAATGGCTCCGTAAGGTCCTTGCCAATCTTCACTGAAGACTTCGTGTCAGTCAGCGTCATTCCGCAAAGACGTATCAGCTTCGCTGGAATACCAAACTCAGCCATGGCATCGAGTAATTTCTGCCGTATCGGGCTGTCGAAGGCAGCTTTATAGTCGACAAAAAGATGGTACGTGTCGATCTGTTTCTCTTGGGTCTTTTCCAGGATTTGCCGAAGTGTGAAAATCTGGTCAGTTGTTGATTTTCCGGGTCTAAAGCCACACTGATAAGGCCCGATCAGGGTGGATAACACTGGCTTTAGTCTTTCACATAGCACACTCGACAGGACCTTATATGCGATGGGTAGAAGGCTGATCCCGCGGTAGTTGGAGCACACACTTGGATCACCTTTTTTCAGCACAGGACATAATACGCTTACATTCCAATCGTCGGGCATGCACTCTTTAAGCCAAACCGTGCGCAGGAGCTGGTGCATGCTCGTTATCAGCTCCTCGCCACCGGACTTGAAGAGCTCTGCGGGCAGACCGTCGGCACCGGCTGCTTTGTTGTTTTTCAGCCGCGATATTGCTCTTCTTACCTCGGCTTGACTTGGTGGTGGGCAATCTAAGCCGTCGTCGACAATTGGCGTGATAACTTCACGTGCGCTGCCTTCTGGAACCAGCAGTTGCTGGAAGTGTTCTCTCCATATGTGCAGCACACTCTGCGTATCCGTGACCAGATTTCCATCACTGTCCTTACAGGTGGGGAGGCCATTACCGTATCCATTTGTTCTTATTTTCTGGTAGAATTTTCGGGCCTCACCTCTATCCCTGTATCGCTCTATATCCTCGTTCTCCCGTTCCTTCATCTGACGTTTTTTTCGCCTAAATAGCTGTCTCGCCCGTTTTGCTTTCTCCTTATGCCGTTCCCTAACAGCACGAGTTGCAATTGGCTGTAGCGTTGCCCCATAAGCAGCATCCAGTTCCTCAGACGCTATGCGACATTCTTCATCGTACCAGGATTCGTCTGAGCTCCGCTTTTCATATCCTAGCACGGTTGTTGCGGCGGTTGCCATGGAATGCGCAATATGCTGCCACTGTGTATCGGGAACGTCAGAAGTAGAGGCGTTGTGTCGTAAAAGTTGGGAGAGCTGGTTGGAGTAGGCAGTAGCTATCTTTGGGGTTTGCAGCTTCGCGATGTCCAGCTTTCTTTGTGTTTGGTTACGTGCGTTTTTCGCTCTGCTCAATCTTGTGCGCACCTTGGCTGCAACCAGGTAATGATCAGAGCCAATATTAGCACCACGAATCACACGCACGTCCATGACACTAGATGCATGTCTGCCATCGATTACTACATGATCAATTTGATTTTTGGTGTTTTGATCGGGGGATAGCCAAGTTGCCTTGTGGATATCTTTGTGCTGGAATCTGGTTCCACTCACTACCATGTTCCTTCCCGCTGCGAAGCTAACCAGCCTAAACCCGTTGTCTGACGTGTCGGTATGCAGGCTGAATTTGCCGATCGATGGACCAAGAACATCTTCCCTTCCTATTTTTGCATTAAAGTCTCCTAGAACAATTTTAATGTCGTGGCCAGGGCAGCGGTCGAATGTTTCCTCTAGGCGCTCGTAAAATGCATCTTTAATCTCATCGTCTTTATCTTCCGTCGGGGCGTGTACACAAATCAGCGTGATGTAAAAATATTTCGCCCGGATGCGAATGGTGGCTATTCGGTCACTTACAGGGTTAAACCGCGAGATCAGGTGTCGAAGTCTCTTGCCGACTATGAAACCACATCCAAATTCGTGTCTTTCTGCATGGCAGCTGTAGAAGATGTCACAGTTCTTTCGTCGTGTGCATCCCTGTCCCGTCCATCTCATTTCCTGTATGGCGGTGATGTCAGCCTTGTATTTGTCGAGGACATCCGCCAGTTGGATAGAGGCACCATCTCTGTATAGAGTTCGGACATTCCAGGTGCATATCCTTAAATCATGGTCCTTATATCGTTTGCGGGGGTCGTCAACATTTGGGGGGGTTCTTGTTTTTTCTTTTCTTCGTGTTTTCATAATAAATTTTGTTTAAGGAGAGTGGCTTATTAGGCCACCGCTCCCGATCCTAGTTTCTTGGGGCTGCCAAGGCCACTAGGAGAGCCTGTGTTGAGCTTCAGTAACTTTTGTTACCTACTTCCTAAGACGCATCGGTGGTAGCATGCCGATTAGGTTACTCAACGTTTCGCCTTCTAACTCTAGCTAACTTCTAAGCGGTTGCTTTGAAGTCATTGCCCAGGGAATACTTGGTCTAGGACCGGAAGTAGTTAGCTGCTTGGACAGTGCCACAAAGGAATCGCTTCGCTTATCTAAGACAACTCTTAATAATTTGTCGATCTCTTGTGGTAAGGAGTAGCCAGAGTAATACACACACGACGGTTTTAATACACACCATGAAATATTCCACTACTAAGATTCAAACTAACGCAGATGGAATTTTACATCAATTTCCCTCAAATTCACTTCCAATGCATATTCATGAATCACTCGTTGGCGAATCTCAACGAAATTCATTGACACACACAAAAGACTTAAGACACGAACATGCAACCGCTCATAACATTTAACAAAGTAAAGCCTGGCCATATTTATCAAATTATTACATGAACATTGAAAATTTGGTTAATATAATTAGTTTATCTAAGACAACTCTTAACAATTTGTTATTTTTTCGTGATAAGGGGATTTATCAAAATGTGGCTTAACACTCCGTCGGTTTTAGCACATACCATGGAATATTCCACTACTAAGATACAAACTAACGCCGATAGAATTTCACATCAATTTCCCTCAAATTAACTGCCAATACATATTCATGAATCACTCGTTAGCGAATCTCAACGAAATTCATTGAAACATACAAAAGACTTAAGACACAAACATGCAACCGCTCAAAACAGTAAACGAAGCAAAGCAAACCATAGTTTTTAAATAATTACATGAATGTTAAGCATTTGGGTCATATAATTAGTTTATCTAGGATTTATAATCAAAAAGTCTCATAACATTCCAAAGGTTTTAATACTTACTATGGAATATTCCACATTCAACTTTTCCGATTTCTCGACACTTATACTGCGAAGTTGCTGTCGACAACATCGAGGGGGCCGGCAATTAAAGAAAAATGTAGATAACTGGAGCCGGGATTCGGACCACGGATCTTCCGCATGGCAGTCGCGTGTTCTAACCACTATGCCATGGCCGGTCCCAACTAAGATTCCACTACTAAGATTAAAACTAATGCAATTTGTATTAACCATCAATTTCCCTCAAATTCACTTTAAATGCATATTCATGAATCACTCGTTGGCGAATCTCACGAAATTCATTGACACACACAAAAGACTTAAGGCACAAACTTGCAATAGCTCACAAAGTATTGATCAAAGTATAGCGTTGCCTATGAAATTTAAAGAGCGGATCTTCTCAAGACCTTGATGCATTCTAAGAAAACATTTTGTACTACTTCTGATGAAATTATGATACAAATAAATTTATGTTGATATTTAAAATGTTGAAAGATTAAATTGTACAGAAAAAAGAAAAAATGTTTTGAAATTTAAGAGTTATAGTAAATATTAGAAACCAATGTGTCAACCAATGTGTTCCTCATTTATATGTATTTCGTAAATTTATGCTCATTCTGTGCTCTGAGTGCTTTAAAAAGTTGAAAAAGTTTTGTTTTGGTGTTGTTGTTGTTATCTGTTTCATCTGTTTGATATTAGCATAGAATATGAAAATTTCGTCCCTCGAAAAACATGAATAACTTAACTATCTGTTAACCGATTTTTACAAACAAGTACGCATTGAATCCGTGAAAGTGTGCAATTTCTGAATAAAATAGTAACTATTAGAGTGTCCTTATAAAATAGTGACTACAATCTTCGTCAAACTTAAAAAATAGTTAAAAAATCAAAAAAGTTGGAAATTAAGAGGCAAAATACAGACAGATGTGGCAAGTTATCAATATAACTATAAACGGGTTCGCCATCTGACTTTTTTTTCAACGAGTGCTTATTTCGTGAATGGTAACACTTAGCTCATGTCTGATTTGACAGATAATTAGTTTTATCCTTCCGCTGAACGAATATGGTTGTGTATACGCTTGAACAACGCTTGGCTAAGTGGGCCTGCGATCGACTTACAGAAGATGCCGTTTTTGCCAAAAATCATCTTTTCAGATGAAGCTTATTTTGATCTTGGCGGGTATGTAAACAAGCAAAATTGTCGCATTTGGGGCACTGAAAACCCGCACGCATACATTGAAAAGCCGGTGCACCCAAAACGAGTCACTGTTTGGTGCGGATTTTGATCTAGAGGCATAATTGGGCCATTTTTCTTCGAAAATGAGCAAGAAGTGGCCGTTACAGTCAATGGCGATCAATATCGGGCCATGTTGAACGAATTTTTGTTCACAAAAATTGAAGAGGAGGATATTGGCAACATTTGGTTTCAACAGGACGGCGCTACGTGCCACACAGCCGAAGCTACACTCGATGTTTTGCGCCCTGTTTTTGAAGATCGCATTATCAGCCGCATAGCTGATATCGTTAGGCCACCTCGGAGCTGCGATTTGACACCGTTGAATTATTATTTGTGGGGTGCCCTCAAAGATAAGTGTTACGCCGACAAGCTTTAAAGGACAATATTCGTGAAGCCATTGGTGAAATACAGCTGCACACAATCGATAATGTGCTTAAAAATTGGACCGATCGTGTAGGCTACTGCATGGTCAGCCGAGGCAGCCATTTGAATAATATTATTTTTCATTATTAACCGGAAGGATTGTACTTTCAAATAAAACAAGAAATTTGAGAAAATATTCAGTAGTTTTTTTATAGCATTTCCGCTGTGAAACTTAAAATCGGTTGATACTTATCCACGTTACTGGCTTATAAGTGCGTAAAGGTGCAAAAAACCGTTATCATAGGAGTCTTTATGAGTTATTTAAGTTGCCTAAATATGTTCAGATTGTATTGATATGTTCATGAAAACTGTTCAACTTCACCATGACTATAATTTTAACGAATATTGTTATTGAAAAATTTGGGCTCCCTTAATAAGTCCATGCTCAAAAAAGTTAAAAAAATGGGGCGTGGCACCGCCCACACAAACCGAAATTTAAATCGGTTACTGGTACAAGCAGGATTGCGTCTCGCTGGAAAATAGGCGGTGCCACGCCCCATTTGAAAAACTTGTTATCCCGGCTAAATAAATGGACCGATTGCAATAAAATGTTTAAATTTTAATTTTTTTTATAAATTTTCTTTTTCAAATATTTCTCTTTGCACTTTTTCTTGATTTTTTTTTTAATATTTCTTGAAATTGTCCATTTGTTTCCTTAATTTTTTAAATTTTTTCTCAATTTTCTTTTTCTAATTAAAATAAAGCATAACATTCAAAAAAAAAATTTAAATTTTAACACATTTTAGTCATTTCAATTTTTTTTTTTATAGAATTGTTCATTTTATTTCCTTAAATTTTTCTAATTTTCAATGATTTTTGACCTTTTTTAACTTTTTACGGGGTTTTCAGAAAAAAATATTTTTTTTTAAAAAAATTCGCGAAATTTTTTATTTTTCTATTTTTTTTTTAGAATTTTTCAGTTTATTTGCTTTAATTTTTCTAATTTTTTCCATTATTTTTTCACATTTTTTAATTATTTTTTGTATATCCCGGAAATTTAAATGGCTCTAACTCGGTCCAGGAGTCCGTTAGGAACTTAAAAATAACACCGTTGGATTCGTCTCAAAAATATTTTTCAATTGGGGTCATCATAGAACCGAAGTAGACCCCTTTTTTGACCCCCCCGGGCCCCATGGGCCTGAGCGCCACCTTAAAAATACCACCGTTGAATTCGTCTCATTTCAGTACCCACACATGGGGGGTTATCATAGAACCCAATGAGCCCCTTTTTTTGGGCCCCCCGGGCTCCATGGGCCTTAGCGCCAACTTTGACCTTGATTTTCGTGTTTTTGGGCGTATTTGGGGGGAGTAGCATTTTTCTTGGGCTTCCGCTCCATATTCTGCACTTTTGCCAAGTTTTAAATATCTTTGTAGAATTCCTAAAGATGATCCTCGACGAGAATCGAAATATTGAAAATATATTAATAAACAAAAAAACGAGAACTCGAGCTTGATTTTCAACTGAAACAATAATATTATAAAAAAGGTCAATAAAATCAAAAAAACAACTAGTAAACATTCTAAATTATCAAATTAATGTTAATATAAACTTATTACTACGTTGCGATTCTCAAATATTGAATTTTGAAGTCGGGGTAGAAAACGACCCATCAAGGTTTTGTTACTGAGGTTTGATATTGGTTTAACTTACCCCTGATTAAATGTGTTGCACTGTGGTATCAGTATTTGTAAAATTGGTTTTTTCTTTTTAATTTCATTATTATCAATTGTAATTGCAAATGTAGTTTGATATGTACTCACACATGCATTTTAAAAATTATTAATTTTTGGTGTCAACACTAAATAGTTATCTAAAAAATTTCTACAAAAAAGTGTGCATTATTTCCTAACACCTCTCATGGTGATTCGTCAATATAAACAAAAGACTTAAGACACATGCATGTGATGAACCAAAGTATTGGTCGAAGTAAAGCAGATATAACATATAGACTAATGACAATACGAGCTTTTTTATTTAGATAATTCAAACTTGTTAAAGACATTCCCCCTTTTTTTTGGTGATTCATCATTTGTATTGTGAAATTTATGTCTTCGTATTTAATATTAATATTTAAGATAAACAAAATTTGCTTAGCAAAATGTATCTTAGGAACATTTGTGGTAATGCAAAAAAAATCAAAACTCGTTTGCAAAATATACCATTTTAATTCAAATATTTAATACTGTTTCTTTAGTATATCAAACGAAATTATAACACAGAAAGTGTTAAACTCAACAACTTTTTAACGTTATAAAAGATACATTTTAAGGTAAAGTTTTAATCTTATATTTATTGATCTTTCCACGTATGGCATGTTCTATAAATTTTCTCTTAATTATGTCGATCAATGAAATGTAACTTTGTTATTTTAACGACATCACATTCAATTTTAATAAGTGATACAAAAACGAAACCAGTTCGTAAAATGTTTTTATTTTCCTTGATTGAATAATTTTTTTTTTATTGATTTACTTAGTTGATTATCAAGTAATATTTGTTATTTATTGGAAAATATTAAAATGTAATAGTTTTGCATACGAATTGTTAACATTGTAGCGAATTGCAACTTACAGTTTGTGGGAAGATTGATTGATCAATGTATTACACATGATGAGAATAAACATAGACCGGAAAATATACAGTTCGCTGAATTAACAAGTTATATATTCCGAATTTTGCACGTATGGACTTGAGAGTATTGGGATGCGATAAAATTTAACAAGTATGCACGAAATATTTGTATAATCACCAAATAAAATCGTTTAAATAGAAGTACATTTCTTAAAATTTTTTATTTAATACGAATATATGAACAACATTTCGAAATCTGTGTTACCAACAAACCCAACTATTGTAAACGGTTTATGATGAAATCATTTGAAACATTTTTCAATTATGATGTTATTTATTAATATAAAATGGTTTCAATAAAAATGTTATTTGTCAATATTAAACTTTCCAATTACGTATGACAGTCATTCCCGAGTAAGTCATTATATAAAAATGCAATTAAAATTAAATAAAAATTAAAAAAATGTCTACGTACTTGTACTTCTCTTTCAATTGAGAATGCAACATAAAGAATTTTTTGATTGACATTCAATCATATTTATGTTTACACATCACACCATAGGAAATGCATTCAACTTTTAATCGAAGTTTAGTCGTAAATTAAGGATGTACGTAAAATCCAAGATGTGTCACAACGACAACATGTCCATAACATATTAATCATTGGATAATAGTAATTGTAGCACTGCTTGTAGACAGTTATTTGAGAAATGTTAAGTATGCTCCAGTAACAAAAGACTTAAGACACAAACGTCATATGACTGCGTGACTGAGAACTGACTAAGCCAAATAATTTATGTGGCGTTGGAAGATGTTGATTTGCACGAATATAAAGTAGATGGAATTTCCAATTGTTTGAGCGAATTATCAAAAATAAAATAAATGTTTTTTTACTAAATACTAAATTCTAAATTCTAAATTCTAAATTCTAAATTCTAAATTCTAATTTCTAAATTCTAAATTCTAAATTCTAAATTCTAAATTCTAAATTCTAAATTCTAAATTCTAAATTCTAAATTTTAAATTCTAAATTCTAAATTCTAAATTCTAAATTCTAAATTCTAAATTCTAAATTCTAAATTCTAAATTCTAAATTCTAAATTCTAAATTCTAAATTCTATATTCTAAATTCTAAATTCTAAATTCTAAATTCTAAATTCTAAATTCTAAATTCTAAATTCTAAATTCTAAATTCTAAATTCTAAATTCTAAATTCTAAATTCTAAATTCTAAATTCTAAATTCTAAATTCTAAATTCTAAATTCTAAATTCTAAATTCTAAATTCTAAATTCTAAATTCTAAATTCTAAATTCTAAATTCTAAATTCTAAATTCTAAATTCTAAATTCTAAATTCTAAATTCTAAATTCTAAATTCTAAATTCTAAATTCTAAATTCTAAATTCTAAATTCTAAATTCTAAATTCTAAATTCTAAATTCTAAATTCTAAATTCTAAATTCTAAATTCTAAATTCTAAATTCTAAATTCTAAATTCTAAATTCTAAATTCTAAATTCTAAATTCTAAATTCTAAATTCTAAATTCTAAATTCTAAATTCTAAATTCTAAATTCTAAATTCTAAATTCTAAATTCTAAATTCTAAATTCTAAATTCTAAATTCTAAATTCTAAATTCTAAATTCTAAATTCTAAATTCTAAATTCTAAATTCTAAATTCTAAATTCTAAATTCTAAATTCTAAATTAAAAGTTAAAAATTAAAATAAAATTAAAATTAAAAATTAAAAATTAAAAACTAAAAATTAAAAATTAAAATAAAATTAAAATTAAAAATTAAAAATTAAAAATTAAAAATTAAAAATTAAAAATTAAAAACTAAAAAATAAAAATTTAGAAATAAATAAAAAATTCAATTATGTGGGTGGATGCTTTTCCCATTTAAATGAATCACTGGAAAATTTTCATTATGACCTTTAAAGGTGTGTTTGAGTCATCGTATGCCCCAGTCATGGCATCATCATCAATCAGCCCGACATAAAATCGCGTAACGATTTTCGTTATTATTATTTTTAAAGTTCTCGTTATTTAAACTTGTAAATTTTCATTCCCATTCAATGTATTTTGCGAAACAAAACGTCTTGTTTTTTTTACTAAAACCCAACAGTTATTACGTAAAATTTCTTTACCTCTTTGATATAGAATTGCTCAGCAGCGGCTTCATTTCTGTTGCAGGTTCTGCAGTGATATAATATCCCGCTTCCCTTGTATCATTATGAGTTTTGTTAAAAAGAACTCATGTAATAATTTCTGCATCATTCTTTGACAACGCTTACATAATGATGATAATACCGTGAACTTGATTTCCTTGGCATCACAGTGGTTTTGCCCATCTTCATTGTTGCGTTCTCAAATTCCAACTAAAACTGAAATCATTTCCTTGAATGTTACTCACGTCCATATGTGTTGTGTTGTAATACAAATTGATTTTGGTGTTTCATTTCGGTCTTTCCTTATTCGTGTTCTTGGATACAAGATTAACATTATCCGCATTAATGACACGATACCAAAAGATTTATGTGCTTACATAGCGCAGAGATGCCATTATGTAGCTGTTTGTCCTTGTTTAAGTGTTTAATAATACTATTTAACATTAATAATAAATTATTTCGGTATATCATTATAGAAACAAATCATTTTTATTACGAGTAGTTTTTAAAATTGTTGCTGTGCTACTGATTGATACGGTATAAATCAATACGATTTGTGATTTTCCGAAAACTAACCTTTACAATAATTTATGTGCAAATACACAAAACCATTGTTATCTAAATGTTTGCTTCAAATGATTAAGTCACGCCAGTGGGGGCGCTTCAAGAAACTCCCACCCGAGCACCCGGTGTTACATGATGGTTCACGAGCAGAATATAATTGATATTAATGAGAAAATAGTAAAAATACATCATAGTAAATCATACATAGACAACGCAATAGAGAGTGCACTGGAGTAAATAATTCAAGAGAGTAGCGGCAAGGAAACACAGTTCGACAAGAATAAACAAATGTTAAGTAAATTAGAGAGAGACATTTTTGGCAGGTGAAGTGATACCCACGACCTAACCCTCTTGTTAAAATTAAACTGTTAGGTGATTGATTACATTCAATGTCATAACAGTGTAAAACTTGAGAATATATTTACAACCAGTACAGAAATTTCAGTCAGGTGAACTGACTTATACATACTCTCATCTTTGGTATGATATTGTAGAACTCTCGGGTTATTGGAATTAACCGTTTTTTAAGTGAAATTGCTTATGTAATATTAATCGCTTGCTTGTGAAGCATAAACGGTGGGAGACAGGATTTGCGATCGTATGGTCAGCTGTAGTAAAACTGTAGAAAAGGTACAAAATTAAAATGTTCAATTCAATATCTCAGTACATATCAACATATTGTATGGAAATACCAAAGGGTATTTTTTGGATTACTAACTGAGAACATCGAGTTCAACGGACGATCAAAATTTCGACTCTTTTAAATCTGCGAGACCCGATCGCATTATTTACGCAGATCTACAGAAGATCATCAAAGTGTTGACGCTCTGGCTTTTGACAATCTTCAAAGCCTGTCTGATGCTGTCGCATATTCTTAAACGATGGGTAAATCCACGGAAAGTCTTTTACATTCGATAACCAATCTCATTGAAAGATCACTAAACATCAATTAAACCGATCGCACGACCGCCGAAAACGACGCGTTTGGCAATGCACGCAACTGCCACTAACGACACATTCGGCAATCGCCACGAACGGCGAATGAGCGCAACGACGAACATCCAACCAAACACATTAAGGAGACGTCATCACAAGGGAAAGCGTTATTCAATGCTGTGTGATGTCATGAAATTCTCATTACATCGAGAGCTCCACTTACTTAAATGGTCGGCATTTTGCTTGGTAGGTCGTCGGTTGCTACGGCAGCGAAGTTTATTGCTAAGTTGCTTTGTACCCGATCTCCCTTGCCCTTCTCAGGGCAATCATTTATCGAAAGAAATATTGTTTTGTTTAATCGGACTTCGGTCTGTTGAACCAACTTTTGTTGGTTTAACCCAAACTCCATTGGTTGAATCGGACTTCGGTCTGTCAAATCGGACTTCGGTCTGTTGAATCGGACTTCGGTCTGTTGAATCGGACTTCTATCTGTTAAATCGGACTTCAGTCTGTTGAATCGGACTTCGGTCTGCTGAATCAGACTTCGGTCTGTTAAATCGGACTTCGGTCTGTTAAATCGGACTTCGGTCTGTTGAATCGAACTTCGGTCTGTTGAATCGGACTTCGGTCTGTTGAATCGGACTTCGGTCTGTTGAATCGGACTTCGGTCTGTTGAATCGGACTTCGGTCTGTTGAATCCAACCCCGGTTGGTTGTACCGACTCAGATTTCGGTCTGGTACACGAAGATACTCTTCGTTCCTGTAGCATTGTATTAGATATTAGCACCGTAGCATTTTGATACTAACACTCCGTCGGGTACTAGGGAACACGAGTCATCAACACGATCCATAATTGCGGATACCAAGCTGATTTACGACGAAAGCCGAATCATCGAAGAACACGAATCATCAACACGATCCTGAGTTATGAATATCAAACTGATTTACGAAGAAAGCCGAAGCTTCAATATGTTCCCAAATTGCTGAAATTAACCTGAATACTAGACAAAACCCGAATCACCAAAACGACCATGTATTGCTGATATAAACCTGAACCACCGACAAACCCGAATCATCAAGATGCTCCAGTATTGCTGATATGAACCTGATATGAATTGTTGACATTAACCCGAACCACCGACGAACCTGAGTCATCAAACATCACTTCCTGATATTAACCTGAAACCCCGACAAAACCCGAGTCATCAATCATCACTGCTGATATTAACCTGAAACACCGACAAAACCCGAATCATCAGTACGCTGCCAAGATACTGGTACGAGCCTGAATCATCGAAAGTACCCGAATTACCACGTTCCTGAATACCGAAACAATCCTGACCTATCTGACCTCTACAGTTCTGGGAGTATAGTATAAAGTTCTCGATCACCTCAAATTGATCGTTCTCGGTTATCTTAAATCGAACCAAGTCCCGAAACCTGTCATCGCAGTCAGAGGCCATATCAATATTCGTCGAGCGTATACTAAAAGTTATCGATATTCTAAAATCGACCTGGGTACAAATTACCGGACAAGACAACAACGCTATCACTGAATCCGAATCTGAATTGTTTTCGTATCTAAATACTTTATCCAGTAGATAATAAGTTTGAATTACACCATCAATAAATAATATTGTTATTTTGCCCTAGTCAGGGAAAGTCTACTGAGTTCTTATTCCGTAAGGTATTGTGGGTCCTTATGGCGACCCTGGACTTACCTCAGTCGACGAGAAAACCACGTTACACTTTTAATAATATCAAACCTAAATTTGTAATTGACTCAATGAAACAACTGGAGATTAACCCAGTGGTCATCTCCTTAGTTGATAATCTATTAAAATTTCGGTGCATTGGATCCAGTATGGGCGTGTTAAATATTTCCAAGGTGCCAATTTGTGGTTCTCCACAAGAAGAAGTACTCTCTGCTCTACAATGGAATCTCAACATCAACACTCTCCTGAGCACGATGGAAAAAACGTGCTTCACAACTGTCGCATATGCGGATGTCTTAACAGTAATAGTTATCGGCAAGGAACCTAAACTACTCTCTGAGCTAAAGGAATCTGGGCTGAATCTTCTGCTAAAACGGTATCAAAACTGTGGACTGGATGTAAATTCGAGTTAAAAGGAACTGGTGCTATTCACTTGGAGATACCAATCCCTCAATTTGCCAAACCCAGATTAAACGGAGTCGCACTTACACTTTCTGATAGTGCCAAATATCTCGGACTAATATAGGACAGTAAACTGAATTGAAATCTGAACACTCAGGCCAGGACTAGCAGAGCGGCAACGGCCCTATACTGCTGTAAGAGGGCAATCGGGTTTGAACTTCCAATGTTATATAACTTTGAAATTAAACCCATATTATTCAACGGATCGGCAATTTGTTGGCCGGCGCTAGGTAAAGCGGTCCAAAGACTGGAATTCGAATTGGAATTGAGACTGGTGGCAATCATGATAACAAGGGGCACTAGAACTACTCCAACTCTAACTACTAAGGCACTGTTTACGATCCTAAATGCCAAAATTCTAGACTTAATCAATGTCAGGAGTCACACGGATTACACCATACCAGAAGATGTCTTCAATTCGTGGTTTAAGAGGAACATCACGGATAGGTTCTACTATAATGATGCCTTACACTTTGAGCAGGATGACATCCTAATTAAAAGGAAGAGAGGGCTGTAGAATCTCTTCGGAGGAATAGGAATTCGCAACTATGGATCAGACTACACGATTACTGTAGCATAGTTCAGTCCGAAATAGCGGCCATTAAAATAGCCTTAGACAAAATTCAGTATTGTGGGATATTTGGCGGCAATATTCATATTCTTACTCAGAGTAAAGCGGGTATCAGATCTCTGGACATTAGACGGTTACCCTCACATAGGTTCCAGAACATGGGGACATACATATGGTAACCAAAGGGCCGATACATAGGCAAGGACCGGCACCACCGTGAACTCAAGCGAAGTTTATGCTCTCAATGGTGTTCCTCTCATAAGAGGGAAACAGCTAAGAAAAGATGGATGAGAGAACCCTCTTGCATGGCGATTAAACAAATTTAGCATACAATAGATATACAGAAAACACGATTTGTGTTGAATCTGTCTAGAGTCTAATTGAGGAACATTATAGCTGTAATTACCGGTAACTGACTGATTGGTAAACACGCCAAGAGATTGAAACTTCCCTATAACGATTTTTCCAGAAGCTGCAATGATGAGTAAGAAAAGGAGACCACGAAACATCTTCTATGTCCCTGCAGTGCTTTTGGTGACCTCACATATATGAATAGCGTGGTTATCGGACACTTGTGGACGATACCTGTCTATCAGTAGTCGATTTGCAGAATTAACATAACCTCACTGAGAACTAAGGAAAAAGTCTTTCATTAGAATTTTTAATTTATTTTTAAAAACCAGAGAAGAATCATATCATAGTTCCTTGTCCCTAAAACAAAGCTATTGCTTAAAACTCTTCAACACTCCCACAGCAAATTTTTGTTTTCACACCCAAAACATTTTTTGCAACAATAGCAATTTTATACCCTCACCCTACGGATAGGAGGGTATATATCATTTAATACGACCCAAAAGTGTAACACATAGAAGGAGTCACCTTAGACCCTAGGTCTCTTTGAACCAAATTCGATTCATGACTTTTTAACTCGTTCGAACCATGTGCGTCTGTCTGTCCGTCGGGCTGTCCAGCTATAACTTTCGAAGGTTTTGAAATTTTGCACTAGTTAATATTTTCCCACAACTACAACGGTATTACAAATGGGCTACATGGCCCCGCCCTTCTGGTACCTCCCATACAAATGAACCACTCCATCCACTTTAGAGATGGAGTAATAATATAAATACACCCAACGGGATCGTACCCAAATTCTGTATTTAGTAAAGATATAACAGGAAAAAGTTTTTGAGAAAAAATGACAGTCTAGCCACGCCCTTTCCGGTACCTTCCATACAAATGTACCTTTCCGCCCACTATAGAGATGGAGTAATAATGTCAATAAATCCATCGCGATTGTACCAAGATTCTTTACTTAGTAAAGTATAACAGGATATAGTTTTTGAGAAAAAAATGGAAGTCTAGCCACTCCCCATCTGGTACCTCCCACACCTATCTGGCATTACCCACTTTAGAAATCGATTAAAATTATGAATAGAACTAACGCGATCGTGCACAAATTCTGTTTTAAGTAAAGCTTTAGCAGGATAAAGTTTTTGAGAAAGAACATAGAAGTCTAGCCACGCCTCTTCTGGTACCTCCCATACAAATGTACCTTTCCGTCCACTATAGAGATGGAGTAATAATGTCAATAAATCCATCGCGATTGTACCCAGATTCATTACTAAGTAAAGTATAATAGGATAAAGTTTTTGAGAAAAAAATGGAAGTCTAACCACGCCCCATTTGGTACCTCCCACACCCGTACCGCCTACTTTAGTTATCGATTAGTATTATTATTAGATATAACCCGATCGTGCCCAAATTCTGTATTTGGTAAAGCTGAAGTAGGATAAAGTTTTTGAGAAAAAATCTGAAAGTCTAGACTCACCCCTTCTGATACCTCCCATACAAATGTACCACTCCGCTCACTTTGGAGATGAAGTAATGATATCCATACACTCGACACGATCGTGCCAAAATTTTGTATTTTGGTTTTATTTTAGAGAAAAATTGGAAGTTTAGCGATGCCCTTTATGATACCTCCCATACAAATGTACCACTCCGCCTACTTTAGAAATCGAGTAATAATATCAATATAATAGAAAGTTTTATGTTTTACTGAGGCTGAGGATATTTGTAAGTCGGGTTGTTCGACTGAAACTTACTTACTGGTTTCCTTGCTTAAAAATTTCTCCAGGAAGCAATATTAAGACTTTGTTACTGCTAATTGATATCAATGGAAAAAAGTATGAAACATTTTCAATGAAACGAATATTAACTTCATAATTTTATTAAATTTGGGTTTTCCTTCCAGTGGTGATTTAGGTATTTTACCATTAAAAAGAAAATGTAACAGTGAAATGCTTGAGTTGGGATTCCCCCTGTCCATTCATTGATTAAAATGACATGCAGATTTCTGCAAATTATTGAAAAGTGTGTAAACATATAAACAAATGTGTGCGCTGTTGTAAGATGAACACGGGGGATCCCATTTCACGCATTTTACCATTTGTGTGTTCGTATGGGATAACACTTCTCTAAACCTGTTTTGCTTTATACATCCCCACTCTTCTTTAGTACTGCTGCGTTGCTTCAAGTACTTGATGTTTGGACTTTAAAATTTATTTACCGATGACAATGGTCAACCATTGATAAAGTTTTAATTTGCTTTCGGAAATTTTGCCAGTTGACTGTGTTAACTACTTGTCACAGCTAACAAATTCTCAATACTCTGCAGGTTAGCTTTGAATAAGGTGGAATTTAAAAAGATGTTGAAGCTGCTGCTTCCACTCATCTGGTGTCAACAGACGAAATACACTGGACAGCAGTATATTTAAGGCAGAGGTAGTTATATATTTTGTTTAGTAATAATGACATTTTTATACAAAAAAAAAAAAATTTAAAAAAATATGACAAAAATTATGTTTTCTTAACATATCATTGTCGCATTATGATGTCTAAATTCGTCTTCTTCTTTACTGGCAGCAACAACAGAAATTAATCTTTCAGTAGCCGCACGTAGAAAACCATTCCAAGCGCTTCGGTCTTTTGCGCTCCGTAGATAGTTCGTCATACCAAGCTTATTTAACAGTTCCGTCACCTGGTCCATCCATCGGAGTTTTGGTCGCCCCCTCCTGCGCCGCCCATCGAGTTTATTGCTGAAGACTTTTCGAGCCGGAGCGTTTTCGTCCATTCGTACAACGTGTCCAAGCCAGCGCACTCGGTCTATTTGAACGCGCTTGACCACGTCGATGTCGTTGTACAGCTCATACACTCATGATTCATTTGACGACGGTACTCGCCGTTCACGATGATGGGTCCAAATATTTTGCAAAGTATTTTTCTCTCGAAGACTCCCAGAATAGATTGATCCGCTTGTGTCATTACCCACGATTCTGCGCAGGTAGGATCAGAGTCTGGTAGAGCTGGATCTTTGTTCTTCGAGAGAGCGCTTTGTCGTTAAATCGCTTGCTTAGCGCATAGTAGCAGCGGTTTGCGATCAATACTCGTCTTTTGATTTCGAGGCTGACATTATTATTTTTGTTCTGGTCCTGTCTAGTGTGTTATGTGAAAGACTAAAGCCCCTTCTGGCGAACCTGATTGGACCTTATCAGTGTGGCTTTAGACCTGGTAAATCCACCAGCGACCAGATATTCACGCTACGACAACTCCTGGAGAAGACTCAAGAAATGCAGATCGATACCTACCATCTTTTCATCGATTACAAAGCTGCATTTGACAGTCCGATACGACAGAAATTGTTGGATGCTATGGCTGAGTTTGGTATCCCCGCAAAACTAATTCGACTCTGCGGGATGACACTGACTGACACGAAGTCTTCAGTGAAAATTGGCAAAAATATGTCAGAGCCATTTTTTACCAAGCAAGGCTTTAGACAAGGCGATAGTCTGTCCTGCGATCTCTTTAACATCGTAATGGAGATGATCATGCGGAAAGCAGCAGTAAACAGGAATGACACCATATTTAACAAAAATCACATGTTGCTCGCGTATGCTGATGATATAGATATTATTGGACGTGGATTGCGAGATGTTACTGCGGCTTTTTCGAGCATTGAAAAGCAGTTGGCTGAAGTGGGTCTGGTGATAAACGAGGTCTGGGACGTTGCGTGAACGTTGACAACTATAACTTTGAAGTGGTAGATGATTTTGTCTACCTTGGCACCGCCATAAACAAGATGTCTGAATAGAATTCACAAATTACTGTGTCATTTTAGCTAAATACTAATACATATAAATAAACATAATAGAAAGCTTGTGTTCATAATTGGACTTTGGACTTATTAATTGCTTGAATAACATCAAACAACACTTCTACCAAAATCCTTCTATTCTCTTGTCTAGTGCTGAGAATATGCAAATTTTTTATTAAAAGTCCATAAAAGTACTTATAGGGATGACACATATCGCATGTTTAGTTAATGCTGCTTTTAATGGATCGACCGTATGTCCGGTTTTTAAGTTCCAGAAACTATTAAGAAAGGTTCATTACAACAAACAACAAATATGTAAAGTAAACTGTACATGTATCATTTCATTTCTAAAAAATAATCAAAGTTACGATGTGGTTTTTAATTTGAAACTAAATGATTTTTATATTTACATATCAATATTAATAATTAGGGTCAGCGAAACCATTTAACCTTTAATTAATTCTTGTTTCAAAAGCTAGTAACTACACGTATCAACAACAAAAGTGTAAGTTTATAACAGAATAGCTTTTTAAGAATTTTTTCTTATGGAAATTTTTACAATACGAGATTTTAATGGTAAAATAGAAAAGAAGGATGCTCCGAAAGTGCACTATGTGGAAGCAAATACTTCCCGTATGTGTGACAAGAAACAAAAACCATAATTTTCCTTTACACACACTTCGCCTGAATGACGAATAAAAAAACTAACCTTTTGAATTTTTTTAAAAAAAATATTTTTTTGTGCAGAAAACTTAAATTTTGTCAGAACTGTCTTAAAGCTGAAGTCCGTACACTTCCAATGAGATATATCACGATATATTATCTTTATAATTTGATGGCGGAATCATGGGGCAAAGAACGTCACTTCTAAAAAAAGCGCAAAACGGAGTAAAAAAACGAAAAATCCTTTTATCTTAAAAAAAGGATAAACAAGGATTTTGATTCAAGTGGATTTTAAATGTACAATTGACCCCCAACATAACCCCATTTACCGTTTTCGTTGCCATTTTAGTTCAATCCATTCGTCATTCAGGCGAGGTGTGCACACCCTGTGAATAAAGTATTTGATAGATTCTCGCGTTGTTGCGAATTAACACGCCTTATATTTAGATTCACAACAAATGGCACCTACTTGTTTATCGACAAAGGCGAACGTCACTGTTTGAGAAGCCTTTACTAGACATGCCCATTATCTCGACACTTATACTGCGAAGTTGCTGACGATAACATCGAGGAGGCCGGCAATGAAAGAAAAATGTAGATGACTGGAGTCAGGAGTCGAACCTTGGATTTCCCTCATGGTACCACTATGCTTCGGCCGGTGTGACAAGAACATGTGTAATATTAGAAAGATTGAAAACATGTGTCCTAATGGCTGAGTTCGTTAAGGCTACGTCACTGATGAGTCTTCTAACTAAAGATGAAATGCGTATGGCGAACGTGCCGGGTTGGAATTCCAGCCGGACAGTGCAAATATTAATATTACACATAATTTTCTGATTTAATCAGCTCGAGGAAGGAAAGTAAGTAACACATAACAGAATTATTGTTTCCCTCTCCTCAGTCTGCACAACAACAATTCCGATAACGGATTCAGATTGGTTACCTTAGCGTCAGCGTCAGACTCATGGTAGTGAGTGAAACCAGTTTCCCTCATAAAGATATCTACAAGGCAACCTGGATAGCCCCTGATCAAAATACAAGAAACCAGGTTGATGACGTGGTAATAGATGGAAGGCATGTCTCAAGCGTTATGGACATACGTGTGATGAGCGGTGTAAATATTGACTCGGATCACCAGCTAGTTGCAGCCGTGGTACGCACGCGATAAAGTTGTGCTAAAGCGGCTCGTAACTAAACGCAAAGGAAGTTAGACATCACTAAGCTGCATACCACCGAGATGGCCAATGCCTATTTCAACCAACTCTCTCAAATACTTAGAACCAACCCCCCTAATTCGGATGTTCTCGACACCCAGTGGCAGCATATTGGGAATTCTATGACCACTACCGCAACGACCGTATTGGTTTATGAAAAACTAACCCTCATATAAGACCTGGTACGATGTGGAATGTCGCTAAATGTCTGAGGAAATGGATGCTGCATACAAGGCAAAACTGCAACCAAAGACAACGCGTGCAGTGATGAAGAAGAAGAGGAGGGAGACGAAACGCCTCTTTAGGCGGAAGAAGCATCTATGTAAGAAAAGAGAGAGAGCCAGGATATCGAAAATCACAAGGATAGAGGCGAAGTCTATCAAAAGGTACAAAGCAAAGGTTTTGCAATAAGGATTCCCACCTGTACCTGTCCTTATAAGGTCAGAGATGGAAATCTGGTCACGGACAAGCAAATGTTAAAATGGAGAGAAAACTTTCGTACTCTCTTCGTTCCCTAAGGCAGCATAAGTGACGAAATCACGCCAGTCATTGACGACGGAGTAGAGTGTGCACCACCGAGTCAAAGGACATTTGAAATTTTAGATCGCAATCCTTGACCGATTTTCAAAAAAAAAAAAATTCCATGGTGACCTTCACCGATTTGGCTTATTTTTTACAGACGACTTTCTTGCATAAATACAATTTGGCTCAAGGAATCCATGCCCGATGATTGGAATCTGAGTGTTTTATGTCCGGTGCTTAAAAAATGCGATCCAAGCGTGTGTACCAACTATCGCGGGATTAGACTTCTACCCATCGCATACAAGGTCCTATGTAGTGTGTTATGTTAAAGACTAAAGCCCATTCTGGAGAACCTGATTGGACCTTATCAGTGTGGCTTTAGACCTGGTAAATCCACGACTAACCAGATATTCACACTACGACAATTCCTAAAGAAGATCAAAGAAATGAAGATCGACACCTACCATCTGTTTATCGGCTACAAAGCTGCATTCGACTGTCCGATACGACAGAAACTATTAGATGATATGGCTCAGTTTGGTATCCCTGCGAAGCTGATACGACTTTGCGGAATGACACTGATTGACACAAAGTCTTCAGTGAAAATAGGCATAAATCTAACAGAGCCATTTTCTACCAAGCTAGGTTTTAGACAAGGCGATAGTCTGTCATGCGATTTCTTTAATAGCATAATGGAGATGATCATGCCGAAGGTAGCAGTTAACAGGAATGGTACCATGTTTAACAAAAGCCACATGCGGCTCGCGTATGCTGATGATATAGATATCATTGGCCGAGGACTGCGGGATGTTACTGCGGCCTTTTCGAGCATTGGCAAGCAGTCGGCAGAAGTGGGTCTTGTGATTAATCAGGACAGAACTAATTTATTTGTTTCAACGAACAAAGAGTTTACTCGCTCGTTTTAATGATAAAGCCCGCTCTTGGCGAACCAAGATCCAACTTTACCAGACACTGATCCTGCCTGTCTCACTCTACAGCGCAGAATCCTGGGTAATGGGGGAGTTTTCGAGAGAAAAATACTAAGCAAACATATTTGGAGCCGTCATCGTTAACGGCGAGTACCGTCGTCAAATGAATCATGAGCTGTACAACGACATCGACGTAGTCAATCGGGTTCAAATAGACCGAATGCGCTGGCTTGGACACGTTGTCGGAAAGCACGAAAACGTACCGGCTCGAAAAGTCTTCGGCAATAAACTCAATGGGTGGCGCAGGAGGGGGCGACCAAAACTGCGATAAATGGACCACGTGAAAGAGCTGTTAACTAACTTGGTGTGACGAACTATCTACGGAGCGCAAAAGACCGAAGTGCTTGGAATACTTTTCTACTGATAGATACATTTTTGTTGTTGCTGCCAGAAGAAGAAGAAGAGTTAGGAGTTGAACTTGGTATCTTCCGCATGGTAGTCGCGTGTTCTAACCATCATGCCATGGCCGGTCCCTCGAGAGAGCCTACGATGAAAGAAAATGAAGATGACTGGAGACAGGAATCGAACCATGGATTTCTCTCAAGTAAGTCGAGTGTTCTAACCGTCATGCCACGGCCGGCCCCAAAAGTGTGGTTAAAAAGTGAGTTAAAATCGAATAATTTTTAAAGATCTCCTCTATATGCAATATAAGTAAATTGTATGAAACTGTCATTGTAACTCGAAACACCAATGATGCAGTTCGTTCCTGATACTAGAATTAGGGTAAAACTGTACTCTTCTGATCGATACGACCCAAAAGTGTAACACATAGAAGGAGTCACTTTGGACTCTAGGTTCCTTTGAACCAAATTCGAATCATGAATTTTTAAGTCGTTTGAGCCATGTCCGTCTGTCTGTCTGTCCGGCTGGTACGCACGATAACTTTCGAAGGACGCAACCAAATGTTTTGAAATTCTACACGAGTTAACAATTCCCCAAAACTACTTACGGTATTGCAAATGGGCTACATGGCCACGCCTCTTCTGGTACCTCCCATACAAATATATCATTTCGTACACTTTAGAGATGGAGTAATAATATCAATACACCCAAGCCGATCGTACCCTAATTCTGTATTTTGTTAAGCTATAATAGAATATAGTTTTGGAGAAAAAAAATTGAAGTCACCTAAGGCGATCGTGCCCAATTTCAGGATTTGGAGAACAAATTGTCTTGCCACACCCCCTCTGGTATCTCCCATACAAATTTACTACTCCGCCCACTTTAGAAATCGAGTAATAATATCAATACACCCAAGGCGATCGTGCCCAAGTTCAGAATTTTGTTTATGCTATAACAGGATAAAGTTGTGGAGAACAAATTCAAAGTCTTGCTACGCCCCTTCTGGTACCTCCCGTACAAATGCACCATTCCGCCCACTTTAGAGATAGAGCAATAATATCAATATACCCAACGCGATCGTACCCAAATTCTGTATTTAGTAAAGCTATAAACGAAAATAGTTATGGAGAAAAAATTGGAAGTATAGCCACGCCTCTTCTGGTACCTCCCATATATTTGTACCACTCCGCCCACTTTAGAAATCGAGCGATAATATCAATATACTAGAAAATTTTATGTTTTACTGAGGATGAGGGTTTCCCGACTGAAACTTTCTTACTGGTTTTTATCAACTTGAAAACAATTAACTGCCTGAAACTTCTGATTTTGATAATTACTAATGAAAACATATACCACAATATGAAATAACGTAATTGCGCTAAATGTATGTAAAATAACTAAAAGTTCTATTATTAGTTAACTAAGCATCAGAACAACTTGTGTAGAACTGTGTAATCAAGCAAAACAAACACACACACACATACACCTAAGTTAATGCTAAATATAAATAATTAAATATAACAAATTATTAATACACTTTAGCAAGGCGGCTGTAGTACTACATTGTTCTTGTTGTTGTTGTTGCTGCTGCTGTCGCTGCTGCGACCATTGATGAGATTCGTAATAAAGTTGTTGCCGATGTTGTTGTTGTTGCGAGAACAACCAAACAACCTGTCCACTATAGGGGGTATATTGAGAGCCAGTAGCCGTTGGCTGGCGCAAATAAAACCGCAAACCTATAAAACACGTTAGCACAAGTAACGCTTCTTCTAAACCGTCATAAGACGTTCAAAATCAGTTTCAAAATAAACGCGTATATGAGCACAACACGCGAACGGACCAAAAACAGTACGCGACAAAAACGTCGTGCGAACACACACACACACACACAGAAAACAAAATACGGCGGGACAAAATAAAATCTAGTTATTAAACAAAAGTGATAAAAAGGAGACAACAGAATTTGTGATTTTTTAAACAAATAAGAAAAAAAATTAAAAAAATAAATACAAATACAAGTTTTACTAAATTAGTATTTGTTGAGAAGCAACAACAACAAAAAGTACACACAAAAATAAAACACTTAGAATTTAATTAATTCTGAGTTTTGAAGTTAATACACGAAATAAATTGTGAGAAATAAATTAAATATAAAAAACCGCACCGCACAGCATCATGCAATTATATACGCTGTATTTTGCAGCGATAATTGTGCTGACATGCACAGTAATGTCTCCAGTTTTGGCTCAGCGTAATATACGACAACAAGGTAATCAACGACAGAGAGACGGAGAGAGACATCTTAATATCTGTGATTTTTTGAAAACTAAAGACTCTTATGTGATAAAAAGAAATCAATTAAACAAATCAGCAAAATTTAAAAAAATATTAGACGAAGCCTCAAGTGGTTTGACTACAAGTGTTATATAAAAAAAAAAATAATAAAAACATAACAAACATCATAGAACGTATAAAACAAGACAGAGTCTTTACACTCAAAACAGCTGAAGAAATATAACATTTTGGTGCTTTGAAAAAAAAAATTTCCATACTAGACATAATTATACAAAACTTTGTTAAAAAAACCCCTAACGCTTAACATTTAAATGAATAGTTTTAATAGATCAATAATTCATAGCAGTTGGCAAAAAAATGGTTCCCCCAAAAGTTGCTTCAAAAAATTTAAATTCCAAATTAATGTCGACTGCTGCCATCAAGATTCGTTATCATCACCGGCGACGTGTATGTGTCTTAAGTCTTTTGTTTGCTTAGCAGTGTTAATTTCTTAATCGTGCTATGGAAAATATTGTTCTATGTTCTATCGCTAGTCTACCAATTAATATGCAACTAATTGTTGAAATATATTATCAAATCGATGTAACTTAACTTGTTTTTGTATTTCTTCTGACGCGACGACCCTTGGAATCTTTGCCGGTTCTTAGTGCCAGCCAGTTAGGTTCATTAAAATAATTTTTGTATAAGTTTACATATTTTAAATTTCGCATCTCGTTAATAGCTTTAGAATTTTGTGTAGATATGTTTATATCAAAAAAAAAAAAAAAAATACAACACAAACAAATACTGGTTTAACTAAGATACGTACTTATGGCGTGTCTGGCGTCACTTGTACCAGGTTCGTGTTTTAAGTCTTTTGTTTAGTAGAACTAAATCAAGCAAAATACAATGTTAGTGTGATTGTTTGAAATCAAATGACTCTAAAGCCTAATTAATTATAACGAAAATTATAACGATAACGAAAAAAAAATATGCCGTGTTATTTTTAAACATTGGAAAAAACAGTACACAGTCATACAAAATTGGGATTTGCCAACAATTTGAAAATCTTTTTGAGTAGATCTTATTGTGGATGCTTGCTAGCAATTTCTTTAATAATGATGACGACTAACGAATATAACTTTTAAAAAGCTATCTTTGTCGAACATTTGCTTAACAACTACTACAAAGGAAAATGGTATTATTTGTTATACAGATGTTCGACAAACATATATTTATTTAAAGGACATCGCCATTACATTTTTAAAAATCTTTTCCGATACATTTGTAGAATGGAAGACAACATACAGTCATTTGAGTGTTTTGGAATACGAATATAGTAACAAAATAATCTTAGTAAATTACGCTTTTGCACAAATATTCTCAGGAAAGGCTGGAGACGAAGGTTTTATTCTTATTCAAGTACAGGGAATTGAACAGCATCACTAGTTTTTGAATTTTTGAATGACGATTTCATACAGTTTTTTATACTCTTCAAGCGCAAGCGCTCATAGCGAAGCGAAAGGTACATTCAGTTAGTTCTTCCATTTATAACGCCTATATAAGGAGGCATGACGGTTAGAACACGCGACTACCATGCGGGAGATGAGTGGTTCGAATCCCGCCTCCAATCATCTACATTTTTCTTTCATTGCCGGCCCCCTCTAATTTGTCGACAACAACTTCGCAGAATAGTGTCGAGTCAATCGGCATGTCTAGTAAAATTTTCTCAAACAGTGAAGTTCTCATTTGTCTACAAACAAGTAGGTGCCATTTGTTGTGAATCTAAAAATAGAGAGCGTGTTGATACACACAATAACGCAAGAAGCTATGCCATACCCCATTCATAGGTTATAAGGGGAAATTAAGTTTTTTTAGGACAATTTCATACGGGTTTGTTAAACCCTTGACTTCGCGCACGCACTGTGCAATGGGTATATTCAGTTTGTTCTTCCATTTGTAACGCCTACAAGGAGGCATGGTAGGTATGATATCTAAATATATAAAAAATTACTACGTTATTGGTTGACTGACTGAATTGGGGTGGACATTCTTCTTACAGAGTAGGTGGTCGATAACAAGGGATTCTTCAAATTTTTAGGGGTAAAAAGGGATCCCGAAAAGCTATAAAACTGGCAAACGGAAAAAGCTGTAATCCTTAAAATCCATAGGTCATTCTCCCTATCGATTTAGTGAGGTTCACGAAGTGATTTTTCGAAATTTGTACTATTACGGGTAAAAAAGGGAATCTGCAAATTGGCGTCAAAAATTTAGTTTTTGTAGTAGTTGTGCGATGTTATGGTTTTTTCGGATTTCTTACTTTTAGAGAGCAAAGACCGAAATCGGATTAAACTGGCACCATTACCAATACCAAACGGCTTAAGGTAGAAACGTAAAAGATGGATTGAATATTTCGGTTGACGTAAATGCAGTTCCTTTGTCAGATATTATTCGACGTGGCTGCCCAAAAATTGACATTACTTCTTGTAGGGCTGTGATAACAGGTGCTGTCTTGATATTTCTTGTCAGCTTGACAACTTGGTACTTGGTGAAAGAACAAACAATAACTAGTACATACAAAAATCCTCTTTTGCTCTTTGGAAATGGGCCTAAATGATCAATATTGACACTCCTGAACGGAATAGGCAATATGTCGTCGACATGCAATTCACCTTCGGGCTTTCCCCCTTAAACTTTGTTGTAACAGCATTCAGGACACGATGATATGTATGATTTTACATATCGTCTCATTCTCGGGAACCAAAAATCTTTCTGTAGTCGGCTTAGAGTCTTTTCCATACTGAAATGACCTAAGTCATCATGACTCGCCTTCGTTATTCGCCATCTTCTTAGAGTTACCGATCTTTCGGAATAACCTTCCATCTTCAACAGCATAGTCCGTTCTTATTTGGGCGAATTCGTTTTTATCTGTTCCTGGATTACCATTATGAATGTTAACAATATTCTTGAGTTTATCGTCAGACATTTGGAGTTGATAAAGCCAATCATTTAAATTCGAAGTCAAGACGAGTACTTGGTCTGCAGCTGTTTTCGTTTCAGTCGGTGGTAATGTTGGACTTCTGCTCATACCGTCAGCATGCATCATCTTTGCGCCGGATCGATGAACCATTACGTAATCAAACTCTTGCAGCTTAAGGGATCCCAAAAAGCGATAAAACTGGCAAACGGGAAAAGCTGTAATCCTTAAAATCCATAGGTCATTCTCCCTATCGAATTAGTCAGGTTCAAGTAGTGATTTTTTGAAATTTGTACTTTTACGGGTAAAAAAGCAGAAAAGCGAAATCTCCAAATTGGCGTCAAAAATTAATTTTTTGTAGTAGTTGTGCGATGTTATGGTTTTTTCGGATTTCTTACTTTTGAAAGGCCGAAAAAGGGATAAAACGGGTACATACCATCATTCAGACAAAATATCTGAAGATAATGAATATTTATTTTAAGGGGTAGTTGGTCAGTTGTCGGAGTGAATTTTATTGAGAAGTTGTGCGAAAGCTAATTCGTGTGATTTGCGGCGGTATTTTGGTATTTTACACTTGAAGTCAATGCAAGACTTAAACAATTTTTTAAGAATTTTCTTCTTTTAACATTTGTTTGCTATTCTTAATCAGATTATATTTTTTCATAAAAATCTGGCCATTAAAGACACGCAATTAGTTTAACTTGTGCAAATATTTCGATAATGTTTTATTACTCATAAACAATAAATATGCAAATGCATGTTTTTTTTTGAACGAGATATTTAAAAATGGGTAAGGTATTTTTATGTATCATACTCTTACAAGTGTTTTGACACCTATTTGATAGAGCATATTTTTGCATATTTTACCCATAAAGTCACATTTAAGCATATTTTAGTTAAAAGAGAATTTTTTAAAAGCCAAATCTGCTATATGTTTGTAGCAATTGTTTTTGTCAGAATGTTCCGGTAGACTCTTAAATAATATGATTTTCAGGAAAAAATATACTTACTTACTTACTTAGCTGGTACTTCTATGCAATCCCAGTGGATTATATACCGCACGTAGAAAAATATTATAAGCGCCTCGATCTTCTGCGCTTCTTCTTCAGTTAGTCACACCGAGTTCTGTAAGATTCTCAGTAACCTGGTTTTTCCAACGGAGCTTTGGTCGCTCTCTTCTGCGCCGTCCATCGAGTTCATTGTCGAAGACTTTTCGAGCTGGAGCATTTTCGTCCATGCGTACAACATGACCTAGCCAACGCAACCGTTGCACCTTAATGCGTCTGACCACGTCAATGTCAGTTCGTACAGCTCGTACAGCTTATGATTCATACGACGCCGATACTCTCCGTTAACGATGATGGACCCATATATTTTACGGAGTATTTTTCTCTCGAATACCGCCAGAACCGATTCATCCGCTTGTGTCATAACCCAGGATTCTGAGCCATACATTAAGACAGGTAGAATTAGTATCTGGTATAGCTTGAGTTTTGTTAGTCGAGAGAGGGCTCTGTCATTGAATCGCTTGCTTAGTCCGTAGTAGCATTTATTTGCAAGCAGGATTCTTCTCCGGATTTCTAGGCCGACATTATTTGCTTTGTTGATGGCGGAGCCTAGGTAGACAAAATTATCTACCACCTCGAAATTATAGTTGTCAACGTTCACGCAGTTTCCCAAACGAGTAGATTCTTTGATCGTTGAAACTACTAACTTCGTTTTGTCCTCGTTCACCGTTAGGCCTAATTTCGCTGATTCTTTCTGAATACCTGAGAAGGCTGCAGTCACATCCCGCAGTTTTCGACCGATGATGTCTACGTCATCAGCGTACGCGAGTAGCATGTGGCTTTTGTTGAATATAGTGCCACTCGTGTTTACTGCAGCTTTTCTCATTATCATCTCCATCACAATGTTGAAGAGATCGCACGATAGGCCGTCGCCTTGTTTTAGGCCTCGTCTGGTATTGAATGGCTCCGTAAGGTCCTTGCCAATCTTCACTGAAGACTTCGTGTCAGTCAGCGTCATTCCGCAAAGACGTATCAGCTTCGCTGGAATACCAAACTCAGCCATGGCTTAAAGTAATTTCTGCCGTATCGGGCTGTCGAAGGCAGCTTTATAGTCGACAAAAAGATGGTACGTGTCGATCTGTTTCTCTTGGGTCTTTTCCAGGATTTGCCGAAGTGTGAAAATCTGGTCAGTTGTTGATTTTCCAGGTCTAAAGCCACACTGATAAGGCCCGATCAGGTTGAATAACACTGGCTTTAGTCTTTCATATAGCACACTCGACAGGACCTTATATGCGATGGGTAAAAGGCTGATCCCGCGGTAGTTGGAGCACACACTTGGATCACCTTTTTTCAGCACAGGACATAATGCGCTTACATTCCAATCGTCGGGCATGCACTCTTTAAGCCAAACCGTGCGCAGGAGTTGGTGCATGCTCGTTATCAACTCCTCGCCACCGGACTTGAAGAGCTCTGCGGGCAGACCGTCGGCACCGGCTGCTTTGTTGTTTTTCAGCCGCGATATTGCTCTTCTTACCTCGGCTTGACTTGGTGGTGGGCAATCTAAGCCGTCGTCGACAATTGGCGTGATAACTTCACGTGCGCTGCCTTTTGGAACCAGCAGTTGCTGGAAGTGTTCTCTCCATATGTGCAGCACACTCTGCGTATCCGTGACCAGATTTCCATCACTGTCCTTACAGGTGGGGAGGCCATTACCGTATCCATTTGCTCTTACTTTCTGGTAAAATTTTCGGGCCTCACCTCTATCCCTGTATCGCTCTATATCCTCGTTCTCCCGTTCCTTCATCTGACGTTTTTTTCGCCTAAATAGCTGTAGCAGGAAAAAATATGACGATCTTTTATCTCTGCTGATATCCCACTTTACAAAATGAAGAACCCAAACTTATAAGAAAACTTTTTAAGGAATACACATCCCATCCGAAACAGCTCTTCGAACTGAACATTTAAAAAATGTATGAACAATATACGAGCAAAAGTAAAAAATCAATTTATATGGATCTCAATAGATAAAACTATCGATGTAACAGGCAGAAATGTGGCAAATGTTATATTAGGCGTACTAAGTTCTGACAAGGAATTAGCATGTGAAAAATTTTACTACATACAGCAGCCTTGAAAAAGACTAATTACTCGACAACTGTGTAACGACACTATAAAATATATGCATGTAAACTTCAATAAAGAAAATGTTTTGATCTTTGTGACGAATGTAGCTCCATACATGTGTAAGGGATGCAAAAGCTATAGTGACATTTTATCCGAAAGTGACGCATGTGAAATGCATTGGCCTCTATGGATTGTGTGAATGCATTAGGAATTTATATAGAAACGTGAATAAAGCTTTTATATTTTATTTTAATATTTTGTAGATTATTGCAGTAGCAATCTTAATTAAAATGCCTTATATACAATACTAAAAAAAGTATAAGACTTTTATATTTTTATGCTAAATGAGTTCAAGTAATCTAGTTTTTTAAATTTTTCTTTAAATAATTATACTAAATTAGAAATATATCATAAAATTAAATAGAGGTAGACATAAGTTATGAAATGCAATTGTATATTTCTTTTTATTTTACTTTCTAAATATTTGCGTATGGAATTTAACCAAAAATACTTATAGACTACATATAAAATTGTTTTGTTTAAAAAGTTATTTGTTTTTTTTTTTTTTTAAATTTGTAAGCTGTTTTTTGACTTTAAATTAATATATTTAAAATTGTTAGGAAAAAATTTATGTGGCTTTAATTTTTTAGAGAACATTTTTCTTTTGTTTTTAAGAACATAAAACGCGATTTTTAGTGCATATTTCCGGTTGTCCTGCTCATGAAGTAAGAAATCTCATCAATATTGCGGGAGACATGTGTCCCTATTGTGTAACTGAGTCAGTACTAAAATTTTCCATTGGCTAATTTAAATCCGTGAGAATTAAGTTACTAAATTTCCCAGATAAAGTAACGACTACAGTTAGTAAGAAGCAAGATGTATCAATTACAAGGTGGCGTTGACATCTCAGCAGTTGGAAAACTTTTTTTATTTGTATTTATGACGAGGACTGTCATATGGTTGTTTTGTTTACATTCGTTTGCATGTTCGGTAACAAATTCTTAATGAAAGATTGTGAAATGTATTGTTTTTAATAACTGTGTGATAAAATAATAATAATCTATTGAATATTTTCAATCAATAGTACTTCAGGAAATTTAGTTTCTTTTTATTTTTTCACATATTGACTCTTCGCGGGCAACAAACATCACAAACAAATCAGCTAAATTTGACAGCCATAGTCATTAAATGCAAAAACAATCTCCCTGCTGTTCTTGTTGCTGTGAACTTGTTGTAGCTGATGCCACCACCTTGTAATTGATACATCTTGGTAAGAAGTTTTTGACTAATGGTTGTGACGATTTTGTTGAGCCATGTTTGTAACTTAAACCTTTTGTTTTTGCACTTGCATCGGTTAATTACAATTTTGACAACTGTCTAGAGTCTAGACTAAACTGACTAATGGTTATATGAACTGCTATTGTAAAATAATATTAAATAGAACATTTTTAAATATTTTTATTAAATGATTTTGGTTGTCATCTGAATTATATGAAAATGTTAATACTTTACCTACAATTATTAAGTGACAAACTTTTGCAAAAAAAAGGATTTGAATTTAACTTTTTTTAGAAAAAAAATATGACAGCGTAAAAAAAAATTTAAAAATAAAATCTCAAATTGTAATCAATGGCGATAAAGTTAATGCCTAATTATGCAACTTAAATAATTTCCCAGTAAAAAATTAAAAAAAAACAATCAAGCGTGGGATTAATAATTTTTGAGGCAACTGATTCCGTACTCGACTACCGACTGAGACTGAAATAATGAGTTCTTTGGATTTCTAGATTCTTATCAGAGTATAAAAAATCGATCGAGTAATCGTTGGATTTCTAGCCCAAAGTAATCGTAAATATTTGTATTTTTTCTTAAGAATATGTTTTATAATACATAAATAGAAATTGGCAATCAGAAATGTAAATGGTATATGCCAATAGGCATCCAATGTAAAGTAACTTTTTTGCTGGGTTATCTCATAGAGCAATTACTCTATTTTAAATTAATTTTTTAAATACTGCGATTAGCGTTTGCTTTTACGATAAAGCGGTGTTAGGGATCCAATAGAAAAATATTATACTGACGTGGTAAAAGCTCTATGGAAAATATCGATTGAACAAATTCGTAAAGATTGAAGAACACCTCTCAACTTTTCCTTGAAAATATCTTATACCTACTTAAAAGTATGCCCACTTGTTTTACTTTACATATATTTTCTTGTCTATTTTCTTTGCATATTTAATTATACTTCTTCTAATACATATACATTCTCACTTGAAAAGACGCCGAAATGTTGTCATGTTCATCATCGTTTTCAAATTTAATAAGTTATAAATACAAATTTATATTCACAAGTAATATATTATATGTAATTAAATTGTTTTTAAGTTGTATGTCTATTTTGGCTTTATTATAATTGCTCATTAATAGTTTCGGTTTATATCTGAGTTAAAGATTTATGATCACCAGAAATGTCGACGTTAATTTGACATTATAATGACACACTCGAATTCTCGAGAAAACGAGACTGTGTTGCAGATAATAAATAATAAATAGATTTGTTATCGTGCTTGTGTATAACAACGTAAATTGTGTTGTATCACGTTTGTGCCTTAAGTCTTTTGTTATAAGTACAAGCAATTAAAGTCAAAATTGTGATGGTATACTATTAATCAGTTGCAAATGCTGAAGATTTAGTATATTGGAAAATTATTGTTTTTTTTTATTACTCAACATTTTGTGTGTTTATATTGACTACACTATGAAACAAAATGAAAAAATGACGACATCAGTATTCCTATACAAAATTAGCCTATTTTGGAATAACTTCCAAATGGATAACTGTAGGATATTTAAATTTGGTCTAATTAATTATATTGTAATAGTAGACAAACCCTAAAAAAATCGAAACTTTTTCCACCACCATTATGGTAACTCCCATACAAATGACCGAATTTACCCTCGTAGTTTTACATACATATCTAAATTTGTTAAATTTTGCGTAAGATGTGCGCTTATATAAATTTGACTCAAGATTGAAATTGGACTACATCTGTAGACCCCTTCTGGTACATCCCATAGAAAATTACCTATGTTTGGAAAATTAATATTTCTCCCATCGCACAGTGGGTCAAACAGCAGTGCTAGCGGGATAAGATTAATAACTCGAGTAAATGAAGAGATATTTTAATGAAATCTTAAACTTAAGTTTTTCAACTCATATACCACTTATTCTCTTAATTTAATTATGTCATAGCTCCCATACAACTGACATTTTCTACAGTTCTTAACGTTTTACATTTTAAAGTAATTTATTTTAAGTATTTGAAGAAATATAAAGTATTTATTAAAATCCAGAAATTTCTTATTCCTCACTTCAAGAGCTTCTTCAGACATTATGCCAATAGGTAGATAGTATTTTATATAGTGTAGTATATTATTGATTCGGAAACTCTTGCAACACGGGCTACCAAATCTGGTTGGCTGAAAAAACGTCAGGTTATTTTGTATGAGTGGTACCAGAAGGGGTCGTCCCATATAGTCCATATTTCTTCCTATGTTAAATTTCAATAAGCTTATATCTTGTACAAAATATGACCGAATACAGTGTATCTACCAAAAAATTTATTTTAAACTATGAGGGTGAATTCGGCCACTTGTATGGGAGGTACCAGAAGGAGTGGGGAAAATGCTTTGGTTTTCTAAGTATTTGTTTACTATTGAAAGCTAATTAAACTGACAAAATTTTAATATCCTCCATTTGCCTGTTTGGAAGTTATTGAACAAATTTTATTTTTCAAAAATTGGTCATTTTGTATTGGAGGTACTAGAGATGGTGGGACTGTTCTCCATATATCTCCAATAGTTGAACGTAGTTGGTTATCATTTTGGATATTTTTTCACCACAAGAACTTTAAACAAATGCTAAATTTAGCTTGACCGAAAGTCCCATATACAATTGTTTACGCTCCAAAAAACAATCAAATAATGAAACATAAGTATTTTGAATTAAAAATCGGTTAATTTCAATAACACAAGACTTAAACAATATTTTATATTGGGTGATGGTATTTATCAGTCAGTTTACCTGACTGAAAATTCTGTACTGGTTTAGCTGCATTTTGAAATAATTTCCAATTTTGAAATCATTTTTCATAGATTTTATCATAACTCCGAAACATTGTTCGACTGTATCAGTAAATGTATCAAAATTTAATGAATTTATTTATTAAAAATCTGTCAAACGGTTTCCTTCGAAAAATAACAATATTTGGTATAAGAAATTTTACTTTTTGGTACAAAAAATTTTATTTTTTGGTACTTTTTAGTACAATAAATAAATACTTGTTGGTACCAAAATTTTTACTTTTTAGTACAAACAATTGTATTTTTAGTACAATAAATTTTTCTTTTTGGTACTAAAAATTTAAATTTTTGTATTTTATAGTATATAAATTACTTTTTGGTATCACCAACTGTACTTTTTGATACCATATATTGTACTTTTTGGAACCAAAATTTTTATATTTTGGTACTATAAACTGTACTTTTTGGTACCAAAAATTGAATTTTTTGTACAATAAATTGTTCTTTTTGGTGAAACAAGTTTTATTTTTTGGTACCAAATTTATTTATCAAATTTACTTTTTAGTACAATAAATAACATTTTAGTACCAACATTTTTTCTTTTTGGTACAATAAACTGTACTTTTTAGTAGTAAAAGTTTAACTTTGTAGTACAAACAATTGTACTTTTTAGTACAATAAATTTTACTTTTTGGTACCAAAAATTTTATTATTTTTATTTTTTGGAACAATAATTTGTACTTTTTTGTAAATTTTACTTTTTAGTACAATAAATTTTACATTTTGGTACCATACAGTGTAGTTTTTGGTTCCATATCTTTTATTTTTTTCTACAAAAATTTTACTTTTTAGTACAATAAGTCGTACTTTTTAGTACAATAAATTGCACTTTTTAGTACATTAAATTGTATTTTTAGTACAATATTGTTGTTTTTAGTACAAAAATTATAATTTTTACTTTTACCAAAAATTTTACTGTTTAGTACAAACTATTGTACTTTTTAGTACTATAAATTTTACTTTTTGGTACCAGAAAATACAATATTTTTTACTTTTTGGTAAAATAAATTGTTCTAATTGGTTCCATAACTTTTATTTCTTGGTACAAAAATTATACTGTTAAGTGCAATAAGTTGTACTTTTTAGTACAAAAAATTACTTTTAAGTACAAAAAATATTACTTTTTGATACCAAAGAAAAATTTATTGTGCCAAAAAATAAAACTTATTGCACTAAAATGTAAAATTTATTGTACAAAAAAAGTACAAATTACTGTACCAAAAAATACTTCATTTTTATTTTCAAAAAGTTTTATTTTTTGGTACAATAAATTTTTCTTTTTGGTACAAAAAATTTTACTTTTTGGTACAATAAATTGTTTTTTGGTTCTATAACATTAATTTTTTGGTACAATGAATTGCACAATAAATTGCACTTTTTAGTACAATAAACTGCAACTTTTAGTAATCTTGTATACCGTGGAAACATATCTGCAACAGTTGAATTGTCATACAACATTTTTGTATGGAAAAACTCTAATACAGTTTTACAACTATTGTACAATTTTAGCACATACGACACACACAACAGACACTCTTGTGAACACCCTAATTGAGATTTAGGAATTTATGTTGAAAATCGTCTCTGGCGGAATCACTCATAACCAAATTTCACCAGAGTTGAGACTTGAGTTGATTTAGCTGTGTTCACTTTAAAATGTAAATGCTCTCTCTTGTCAAAATGTCATTATTCACTTGATTGTGTAGAACATCGAAATTTCTCCATCGAGTTTCTTAGAAAATGCCTCATTTTATTCATATTGGTCCTGATTCTATAAACAGTTTTTAAAATACTCGGTTCTTTTATGAAATTAAAAAAAATGTTTTTTTGAAATTTTCCCTGAAAAGCTTATTTTTTCTGTACAACTTTTTAGATATCTGCAAATGTGTTGATCAGGATAAAAAATGACATTAGACAAACTTAAAGATAATCAAACTTAGAAACTTTTGGAACATTTGCTGATACAATCGATTAAACGGCTTGAGTTATGCTGAAATCTGTGAAACAATATTTTCAGAATTGAAAACGTTTACTTACAATTTTTTTCGAATATTTTTGTAATTGAACGACCATAATGCAACAAAAAACTGAATACATATAATGCATTTTTTGCTGAGTCCCTTGAAAAATAACATTTTTTTTGTTATTTTTGATAACTCAAATATATTTAGAGAATTTTCTAATTATTAACTTTATAACGCATCTGAAATTTAAATTTCTCTCGTTAGAACATGCAATGTTTAAACAGTGCTTCGGTGACGTCATTCATTAATATTTACATACGTGCTCTGGCATTCAGAGCTTAACAATCGATATTCAAATTGCAAACACTTGACCACAATGATCTTTATAGATCAATGCACTCCAGGTGCAGCCAAATGTTGAATATAAAATTATCTCGTTAATATTCTAAAAGCAAACGCGTGCTAACAAATGTTTTCTGTAAAAACCAAACAATGACTAATATATTACAAATTGTAATGAAAAAAAAACAAGCATAGACATGCAAAGTGTGATGAATTGTTAACAACAAGTTGAAAATAATTTAAATGAGATGAGAAATTATGCAACAAATGTCTATCAATATTAACTGTATATAAAAAAAAAACATTTTACAAATGCGTTTGCAAGGAAAATAAAGCAAAAACCACTTAACTTCGTCGTTACTATATAAATACAAATTAATTGATTTAGAAATACACATATGAGAAGAGAGTGACTGAGATGAGATGAAAGGGAGGAATCAACAAACATTTCACACGTGTGTGAACTTTTCATAGCGCTTATTGTTTTTTTAATATATGTATTTGTTTCGCATAGTAAAACAATTACACACATGTACTTAATATATTTTACAACTTATAGTAAGAAAATAACACATACGTACTAAGCTTACAAATTGAAATTCATTATCAAGGTCATAATTATTTGAGAGTTGTCTGTCTGTCTGTTTGTCTGTCTGTATACGAGTAAAAGTAAACGTAGTTAAACTAACGTTGATCACTTAAATTATCGCCTAAGATGTTTATAAACACGTTTTGTAGTGCCATAAATAATTTTGTTATGTACTGAATTATTTGCTTATTACATGCAAAATACAATCGACTATCACAACACAACCGTCAATTTGTCAAACACTGTCATTTAGATAATTCATGTGTGGCATTTCTTAGCCAAGTGCGGAACTTGTCGCCACTCGACCTTGAAGATATTTCAATAATAGCAACAAGTTTAGCCCGGCTATTAAATTGATTTACAGGTGTTGTTTGCTCGATTTTGTTTAAGCACAAGAAATATCTGTGCTATGTCACGTTACGAGTATTTTGAGTGTCCAGTTGCATTAATATGCAAGACACTGGGGCGTCTTTATAGTCTCATTAATGAATTTTCGCTCAATGTTAAGAGAATATAAATACGAATGTTAATGGTTCTCTGAGTAATCGCGACAGAAACACTCAAATGTATTGGTCATATAAGTAAGAGAGCTTACGAGAGAATTTGCAGTACTCATTATTCTCAATAAACAAAAGACTTAAGACACAAACACCTTGGCCGTAGGCTGTTAAGCAAATCATTGAATTGTCGTTTTGCACTCTTCAGTACAATTTGCATACGAAAGACTTAAGACACAAGCATCATTGGTTGAGGAATATTCCAATTGTCAAAGACTTAAGACACGAACTTGTTTTTTGTTTATAACTAAGGATTACAGGGCAATTTATTGCTGCAAGGCCATCGTGTTGTAAGGTTGTTTTGCATATTCATAAATCGATGTATTTTTTTTATAATAAATGTGAAAGTTTGACATGTTAGTTAGCATATTTTTTTTCTTAGGATTTATGCGTAACGAGGCATAAAATTTAATTCAAGTTTGAAACAATTAACAAGTTATAAGTTTAACATTATTTTATAATTAAGATAAAAACAAATTAATTTTGTATTCACCTCAAAATTAAGAAAAATGTTTCCGTGTTCACACTTGATCCAAATGTAAAAAGTGGTCTAGTTTATAAATATGTAGGTTTCCAAATAAGTCCAGTGAAGTTTAGCTGCTGTCAATTCATTTATGTTATAATTGTGGTGATAATTGATGAAAACGTTAACGGTTATCAATTCGTATTAATTAGAATTGAGGCTAACAAAATGTATGCTTCGTTCCGCCATACAAAGATTTTTAATGTACGCTCAGACCGAAGTGTGTATTCAGTTTATTCTGACAGGTATGACAATATGTATGTAATAATGATCAGCGTCGAATTCTGAGTCGATTTGAAGATGTCCGTCTGTCCCCACGCATACAGCCGTAGTTTAAGAGCCATCATTCTGAAATGTGATATGCAAGCTTCTATCCTTTAAATTTAATTCTAAGATGATGAAAATCGGACAAAAACTACTTCCACCTCCCATACAAACTCCGCCTTTTTTTGGGATTAACAAATTGATTAAACAAGAATTTAAAGAGAATTGGGTTATTCACGATATTAAGTGTCTGGAGAATTTGTAGTAAAAATTTTGAATAATTTGCGAGTATGTGTTTTGTTTCTGTAAATATTTGAAATTTACTTAAAATACTAAATTTATCCAAAATATTGCAAAACTTGAACAAATACATATGATCGTGTTGTCTACAATTGGTAAGGAGTATCTGACCTTTGGCCTTACTGAAGATAATAATTTTATATAGTTTAGTATAACGTGGTAATATAAACCAAGAACCGCAAATATTTGAGACAATATATGGTACTTTTTTGTACAATAAATTGTACTTTTTGTGTACAATGAATGCATTGTACGTTTTGGTACAGTAAATTGTAAAATGTACTTTTGGTGTACAAAATATATGAAAATTTTCGTATAATAAGTTAGACTTTTTATATGCAATGCACTATTTATGTACAACAAATTGTACTTTTTCTGTACTATAAATTACACCATTTGTACAATAAATTTTCTTTATACCATCACCCTTAGGGATGAGGGTATATATTATTTGATACGACCCAAAAGTGTAACACATAGAAGGAGTGACATTAGACCCTAGGTTTCTTTGAACCAAGTTCGATTCATGACTTTTTAAGTCGTTTGAGCCATGTCTGTCTGTCTGTCCGTCTGTCTGTCTGGCTGTCCGGCTGGTTCGCACGATAACTTTCGAAAGACGCAACCAAATGTTTTGAAATTTTTTCGTTAATATTTCCCCAGAACTACTTACGGTATTGCAAATGGGCTACATGGCCCCGCCCCTTCTGGCACCTCCCATACAAATACATCATTCCGCCCACTTTAGATACCGAGTAATAATACAAAAACATCCAACAGTATCGTACCCAAATTCTGTACTTAGTAAAGCTATTACAGGGTCAAGTTTTAGAAAAAAAATTGGAAGTCTAGCCACGCCCCTTCTGGTACCTCCCATACAAATGTATCTTTCCGCCCAATTTAGAGATGGAGTAATAATATCAATAAATCCAACGCGATCGTACCCAAATTCTTTTTTTAGTAATGCTATAGCAGGATACAGTTTTTAAGAAAAAAAAAATGGAAGTCTATCCACGCCCCATCTGGTACCTCCCATACACATCTGGTACCGCCCACTTTAGAAATCGATTAATATACCTAACGCGATCGTGCCCAAATTCTGTATTAAGTAAAGTTCTGGCAGGATAAAGTTTTAGAGAAAAAAATCTAGAAGTCTAGACACGCCCCTTCTGGTACCTCCCATACAAATGTATCACTCCGCCCATTTTAGAGATGGAGTAATAATATCAATACACTCGACACGATCGGGTCCAAATTCTGTATTTTGTTAAGTCATAACAGGATAAAATTTTGGAGAAAAAATCTGGAAGTCTAGATACGCCCCTTCTGGTACCTCGCATACAAATGTACCACTTCGCCCACTTTAGAAATCGAGTATTAATATAAATATAATAGATTGTTTTTGTTTCACTGAGGGTGATGGTATATGTAAGTCGGGTTGCCCGACTGAAACTTTCTTACTGGTTTTGTAAAAGAAATTAACTTCTTAGTACAAAAAAATTACTTTTTGGTATAATGAAAGTGCTTTTTGGTACAGTAAATTGTACTTTTTGGGTACAATGAATGGTACTTTTTGTACGATAAATTATACTTTTTGTGCGTAATGAATTGTTCGTATTGGTATAATAAATTGTACTTAAAGTACAGTAAATTGTACTTTTTGGTACAAAAAAAATGTACGTTTTGTGTGCAATATATTTTAGTTTATGGTACAATTAATTGTACTTTTTGGTACTTTCTGTTGACAAAAAAATTACAATATACTTTCTGCGTACAATAATTCCACTTTTTGGTAAGAACTGCACTCAATTTCAATGTAAGTACTTTTTGGTACAATATATTGGACTTTTTGTGTAAAATATATTATACCTTTTTGTACAATAACTTTACTTTTTTGAACAATAGAAGTACTTCTTGGAATAGTAAAAGTTTTTGTGGTACAATAAATTGTACTTTTCGCACAATAAAATGTATTTTTTTCGTACAATAAATTATATATTTTGGTACAATTAAAGTACTTTTTGTAAAATAATTCTACTTGTTGGGACAATAGTTGTACTTGTTGGTACAATTAATGTACTTTTTGGGTGCAATAAAATGTACTTTTGGGTACAATAAATTGTACTTTTTTGTGTACAGTAAAGAGTACTTTTTGGTACAATTAATTTGCTTTTTGTGAGTAATAAATTGTACTTTTTGCTACAAGAAATTGTAAAAATGTGCTTTTTTGTCGAACTGTGAAAGGTTGTTTAGTACCAAATGTGTACTTTTTGTTTACAATGAAGTGTAATTTTGTGTACAATAAAATTAATTATTTGATGCAGTAAATTGTACTTTTTAATATAATAAAAGTACTGTTTTGTGCAATCAAAGTACTTTAAGTACAATATAAGTACTTTTTATAGTAAAAGTATTTTTGGTACAATTAATTGTACTTTTTGCTACAGCAATTGTACTTGATGGTACTTTTTTGTGCTTTAAAAGTACTTTATGTACAATAAACTGTAAAAGTACTTTATGTACAATAATTGTACAATATATATAATTTTTGTGTACACTAAATTATACTATTTATGGACATTATATCGTACATTTTGGTAAAATTATTTGTACTTTTTGGTACAAAAAACGTACTTTTTGTGTGCAATAAGTACTTTTTGGTCAAACAAATGTACAGTACAGTAACAATAAAAGTACGTTTTTGTGCAATAAATTTTAGTTTTTTGTACAGTAAAATAACGTTTTTGTACAATAAAAGTACTTTTTGGTGCAGTAAAAGTACTTTTATTTATAATAAAAGAACTTTTTGTACAAGTAATGTGCATTTTAGAGCAAAAACGTACTTTTGGGTAAAAAAAAGTACTTTTTGATACAACATAAGTACTTCTTAGTATAGGGAAAGTACTTTTTGTTACAATAAATGTAAGTTTTTTACTCTGTGACACATAATAGACGTTATTGTCTGGGTGCGGAATAATTCCTTTACTGAAAGAAGGCCTTAATTGAGTATATTAAAATTCCAGGAGGATATTTTTTGTGAGGCCCGGTGAAGTTTTCAGTTGAAGTTGAAAGTAGGTCTAAAAACTATGTTTCTTATTGTTTTAGTGCATTTTCGATATCAGATGTCTTCAAAAAAATTTAATTTAATCTACCTCTACTCCAAACGTGTCCTTTTCGTCCTAATTTGGAGACAAGTCAGTGTTCTACAAAAATGTTGTTGTTTTCTAAGATCAACAATAGATATCTCCAAATTGTTACATATCATTTTGTCTTTTTTCAAAGCACTGGGTAAACAGCGACCTAAAATAGTAAGAGTATCCATATTTCTTATAGTTTTAATGTATTTTCGTTCAGACATCGAATTTGTCCTCCGGGAATTTTATTATACTCACTTAAGGATTTCGCGTAAAGTAATGATTCCGCCCTCAAAAAAGATGTTGCACTGTATTAATTAACGAATATTTACGATTCCGAAAATTTTTAAATTTTCTCTACTCTGGAAATGATATTTTTTTCAAAATGTTGTACCAGACCAGTCTTGATGTGCGTAACTTAATTGTTCCCTAACTCTTTTATAATTTCACTTAAATCAATCATCATTGTTTTTACTTTTTCTCTGAAATTTTTTTATATATCTTCTCATGGCTGTCATGTCCATGTCATACATGGGGTTTAAATATAGTAAAAGTTTATTTACTACATTAGGAAACTAGATGGAAGACAGATTTTGTGGCGACAATATTTTCTTTAAGATTTTTCGGCCCACTAACCAAACACAAATAAAATGTTTTCAAACTCTATTTTTTTATTGGCTTCCATTCGCAGTTTATAAATCATATGAATTTTTTTTAACCAATTTCAAATGTGAAAAAAAACTTTGCTTACCTTACAAAAATATTTTAACATTGTTTCAGCAGCCCAATACTGTGTGACGCCGGAAAACTACTACGGTCAATGTGTGCCGCTAAGCTATTGCCCCCAAATAGCCAATGTCTTCCAAACCACAAATCAAAGACAGGCCCAGCAATACATTATACAATCACAAAGAGCCTGTGGCATACAAAGTGTCAATGGAGATCCTGTGGTAAGTAGAAAACCATAAATTGCATTTCTAATTGAATCGTTTGCAAGAAATTAAATAATCTCTGTTTTTTAGGTATGCTGTACCAATCCCCGAAATGTGCCACAACAACAACAGCAACAACAACCAACATCCAGACCAGGACGTCAAACACAACGTCCCGTTACACAAAGACCAGCAAATCCCTTCTTCCCCACTGAGGGACCCAATAATAATAACAATCCATTCTTAAATCCAGGACCTACCCAAGCACCTCGTCCCACCCCAGCACCTATTACCACAACCACGACAACCACCACGACCCCACGACCAACTTCGGCGCCTGCCCTTGATGATAAGGGTGAATTCTGTAAAGGTCCTGATGGTCGTGAGGGCAATTGTGCACCCCTAATACAATGCAAAGAGCTAACGGATCAGCTACAGGCCCGACAAAATGATCAATCATTTATAAATTATTTGCGCTTATCCAATGAAGTGTGTAAACTGGGCGGCTCAGTGATATGTTGTCCTAACAAGATTCAGGGTGCAGGTCCCGCCACTTCGAGTCCTTTGATACGTAATAGCAACGAAATTCCGAGACGTTTGCCTACCATTGCAGACGGTTGTGGTTTCACCACTAATGCGTACAAGAAAATTGTGGGTGGAGAGGTTAGTAAGAAGGGGGCATGGCCCTGGATAGCTTTGATTGGTTACGACGATGAATTGTCGGCGTCGCCATTCAAATGTGGCGGAGCTCTGGTGACGGCACGACATGTGATAACGGCTGCTCATTGCTTGAGGAGAGATTTGTAAGTGGAAATAGATTTAAAAATTAAAAATTAAAAATTAAAAATTAAAAATTAAAAATTAAAAATTAAAAATTAAAAATTAAAAATTAAAAATTAAAAATTAAAAATTAAAAATTAAAAATTTAAAAATTAAAAATAAAAAATTAAAAATTAAAAATTAAAAATAAAAAATTAAAAATTTAAAATTTAAAATTTAAAATAAAAAATTAAAAATTTAAAATTTAAAATTTAAAATTAAAAATTAAAAATTAAAATTAAAAACTAAAAATTAAAAACTAAAAATTAAAAATTAAAAATTGAAAATTAAAAATTAAAAATTAAAAATTAAAAATTAAAAATTAAAAATTAAAAATTAAAAATTAAAAATTAAAAATTAAAAATTAAAAATTAAAAATTAAAAATTAAAAATTAAAAATTAAAAATTAAATATTAAAAATTAAAAATTAAAAATTAAAAATTAAAAATTAAAAATTAAAAATTAAAAATTAAAAATTAAAAATTAAAAATTTAAAATTAAAAATTTAAAATTAAAAAATAAAAATTAAAAATTAAAAATTAAAAATTAAAAATTAAAAATTAAAAATTAAAAATTAAAAATTAAAAATTAAAAATTAAAAATTAAAAATTAAAAATTAAAAATTAAAAATTAAAAATTAAAAATTAAAAATTAAAAATTAAAAATTAAAAATTTAAAATTAAAAATTAAAAATTAAAAATTAAAAATTAAAAATTAAAAATTAAAAATTAAAAATTAAAAATTAAAAATTAAAAATTAAAAATTAAAAATTAAAAATTAAAAATTAAAAATTAAAAATTAAAAATTAAAAATTAAAAATTAAAAATTAAAAATTAAAAATTAAAAATTAAAAATTAAAAATTAAAAATTAAAAATTAAAAATTAAAAATTAAAAATTAAAAATTAAAAATTAAAAATTAAAAATTAAAAATTAAAAATTAAAAACTAAAAATTAAAATTAATGTACATGTGTTTTATATGGTTATGTGTATTACATGTTTGTTTATATTTCCAGGACCTTCGTACGTTTGGGTGAACATGATTTGACTACGGATACGGAAGCTCGTCATGTAGATATTAAAGTTGTGCGGGTAAGTTATTAAATTATGATTTAGAAAATTTATTTAATTAAATTAGCTATAATATATTATTTATAATATTTATTACTAACAGTCGGAAAAACATCCCAATTATAATACTCGCAATGGACATAGTGACATCGCTATCCTGTACTTGGAACGCAATGTGGAGTTTACTGGTATGTATTGACATTTTCATGATCTTAGTATTATATCTACTAAAAAAATTATTAAAAATGTTAATATAATTAATGGCCATTTTTCAGAATTGATTTCACCCATTTGTTTACCCATCACACCGGAATTGCGAAGCAAAAGCTATGTGAAATTCGCCCCCTTCGTTGCAGGCTGGGGCAAGACCATGGAGGGCGGCATTTCGGCCAATGTTCTCCAAGAACTGCAAATACCCATTTATGACAATGCCGTGTGTCGAGATCGTTATGAAAAACAAAATCGTCTTTTTACCGAAAATCAATTTGATTCGGCTGTGATATGTGCCGGAGTACTTTCGGGTGGCAAGGATACGTGTCAGGGCGATTCAGGTGGTCCTCTAATGTTCCCAGAGGTAAGTGTGATGCGAGGTCAATGAATTACTTTGGTATTTTAATCATATCCCTTACATCCTTTAGCCCTACCAGGACAATGTGCGTTTTTATCTGATCGGTGTGGTGTCCTATGGTATCGGCTGTGCTCGTCCCGAAATTCCTGGTGTTTATTCGAGTGTACAATACTTTGTCGATTGGATTGCGCAAAAGGTAGCGGAGACGCAATAAACACACAGCGGTTGTCGTCCAGATGTGTAGAAGGTGTAAGCGAGATTATTTATACAGATATTAATTTTATTATTATTATTATTTTTTTTATGAGTGCGTTTTTTTATACTTTAAATAAACAATAACAAAGATTTGTAAAATGAATAGAAGCATGAGTGTGTTTTGTATTTGGTGGCAAATTGAATTGGTGATGAATGTAAAGAAAGCCTCAAAAGGGTTAGATTCGTGTGTGTGTGTGTATGTATATCGTGTCATGGCTGATTTAAATCAGTGGCATCTACTTTCGTTTCTTTTTATGTAAATCTCTTTACTTTCAACAGATGATTGTAACACATGCAAATAGAAATTTGTGGGGGGATCTTAATAGAGTTTTTTTAACAGCCTTTTGATTTTCCTAATGTTTGCTCTCATTGGAAGAACATTTGCTGTGTGTAGATGTTTAATTATTCACCCTCGCTTTTCATGTCAAATCACAGTTGTTAGGACAATAGTAGAAAATAATGTGCAAGATTATTATCTTGGTCATTTGAGGTTGTATAAAGACAGATGTGTTGTGGTGATACTTCAAAGGGTTCTTTGTAAACATATGTTTGTGGTTTTCTTGTGTTGATCTTTGATATTCAAATTTGTATTACTTTAAGTGAAAATAAGGAGTTGAAGGAAAAAATTGTAATATCGTTTTATGTTTTCATACATATATTTACTGTCATATTCATAAAACGTTAAAATAGGTTTATAAACCATTTTAAAGCAAATTTCGAGGAATCATAAACGATTCTCATCATCAGTAAGTTAAAGTAGGATTGTATTTACTTTAAGCATGCTATAACTTGACATTTGTACAATTTAGTGTATATTTATGAATTTGAGTTCTTTATTTTGCATTTTTCGGCATTTTTCCTGTTGGTAAGAGTTGTAGCATGTATTCATTGTGTAGGAAATTTTCTTCTCAAAATAAAATAATATTCGTGTAAAAAATGAAATAATTTTCGTGATGTATAAACAATCAAAATAAGGAAACATTGTAATCGGTGTCCGATTATTATTTCAACATGAGGAAAAGAAAATACAATTGTTTAATATAATTTTTACTTTAACGTCTTTCTTAGCGTCATGAGAATCGTAGACAATGAATAATTGAGCTACAATAATGTTCATAGTTAATATCAGTGCAAATACATGTTTGGTATCCGATTCTAAAGCTTTTGTATCCGATTATAAAGCTTTTTTTTAATACATCATTAAGCGACCAATAACAGTCGGCGTTGCTACCGTAACACATTAGGCCAAAGGACTGGTAAAAAACGTTTATGAATGCAATTTCTTATTAAAGGTTTTTTAGAGCCAAAGAATACATTAGCTAGAGAACGCATCAAATCCCTTTAGAATTTTTTTATGAATAAGGCCGCTAATATATAAAAATCTCGTGTCACGGTGTACGTCGGAGCAATCCTCCGAAACGGCTCGACCAATCTTTATGAAATTTTGGTCTGGGAATAGGTACCATAATATTTTCATACCGCTAGGTGGCGTTGGGGTGGATTAATATCGAAACTTTGAATGTATGGACCATTCAGAATGTATGTTTGTTTGATCATGAGAAAAAAATTGTATGTACAAATGGACCCTGTAGGTGGTGATGGGGTGGATTTATATCGTATATTTGAATGAATTGATCTATTAAACAAAAATTTAAAATGTATATTTTTTTGATGGCGACAAACAATTTTATATACAAGTAGAACCGGTAGGTGGCGCTGGAGTGAAATTCAGAATATATGTTTGTTTGATCATGAGAACAAAGTTTTTTTGTACATGCACCCGATATGTTAAACTGGAGTGGACTAATTTCGTAATTTTATATTGATAGTCTGATTTTACTCAAACCCAGTATGATAAAACATCTTTGTGTTGAACTTATGGACTTATTTACCTGCTATTTAGAATGTATATTTGTTTGATCATTAGAAAATTTGTATCTTCAAATTTACCCGGTATATAGTGCTGGGGTGGATTTATACCGAAAAATTTACCGAATGGATCAATTTAGGCTGGGACCACACTGGCGTTTTCTTGACGCGCGTTTTCAAGAGCTTTCGTAGAAGTATACACAATCAAATGGCGTTGAGTTTGTAGAACGCTCGCGTTTTGAAAAGCTCTCACATTGTGTGTGTTGGTGACGTTGTTGGTATTAACAAATATTTTTCTGAGGCAGAGAAATTGTTTGTGTTGTTTTGATCTGGGTACTGTTTGTTTTTATTTGTGCACAGTAATTTAGTTGTAAGATGGAAGCAGAACTAATAACACAGTGCAACAGTGAAAAAAATACAAGAACGAGACAGTATAGTTTTGATTCTACTATCGAAGGGTAATTAAACCCTATTCTCAGTTTGGCGAGATTGGTGACCAATTTTTTTTTATGGACCCCTAAAGATTCTTAAAATCAGTAAGCCCCATGAAAAAAGGTGTCAACAGTTTTTGTCCAACAGCTAACTCACACTTCGTGTTAGCGCTAAACTGTATTCGGCAATAATGTAGCTCAGAGTTTTTCGCACTAACTTTATTAACAAATTATGTCAAAAAGGTTGGTTATTCCTGCCTTTTTTCAAAAAAATGGAGGAAGAATTTATTATTTTTTCACTTTTTTGAGCATTTCTTTGAGGGAGTCCAAATTTTTCTCTAACAATGTTCGCCAATATTGTAGCCCTGGTAAAGATGAACAACTTTCTTGAACATATCAATACAATCTGAACGTGTCTACACTGAAGGAAATAGTTCGTTGCTCCCAAACGAAAAATTAGACAAATGAACTTCGTTTGAAGTTTTCATTTGCCGCAAAACAAAAGTTGTTTACCACAAGTAGTTGTGTCTATTGTGGGAATAAAATAAACGTTTATCGCAAACTCAATATACGTTTGTAACAAACGAAGAACGTCTACAGCAAACTATTATTTCGTTAGTCGTAAACGAAAAACTCTTTTGAGGCAAAATAAAATTTCTTTTGCCACAAATGAAAAGAACGTAGACACAAACTTTTATTTCGTTAGTCGCAAATGGAAAACTCGTTTGTAGCAAAAACAATTGTGTTTGCCTCAAATAAATCCACGTTTGCCACAAATGAAAAACTGGTAAAAACAAACGTTTATTTCGTTTGTCACAAAAACAATTGTATTTGCCGGAAAATAACCCACTTTTACCACAAAATAAATCCTCGTTCGCTGCAAACATACAAACTCGTTTGTTGCAAACGGTAAACGCCATTGGCCCAATCGGGATTTTTGCTTTAGCAAAAATTAAATACCAAATTTTTTTAAATAGGATTTTCATTTCTTTTATTATATTTATTTCTTTCACATACATTTATAATTGGTTAATTTTTTGTTCACTCTGAAGTTCTCAAAAATGATTAAGTGATTCCTTTCCAAAAATATTGTGAATTCCTGAAAAAAAACCAATTTAGTAAATGAATAAAATTAACAGACATATTTTAATATCATACCTTTTAGCATACAAATTTGCATTTGTGTCCAGGTGTAGTAGAGAACGACTGTGCCTGTGTTCGAATAAAAGAATTCCATATTCAATAATACGATTAATTCGCTTCTGTCTTTAGGGCCTGCAATAACATAAAAGTGTAAAATTTTCATAACCATATCAAAAATAATGAAGTTGCTCTTCAAATTTTATTTGGTGTTCAGATTCTTGAAAAAAAAATACTTATCCTTTATGTGTATACCCTTTCTGTGCAATAGCTTATATATTGTGAAATATATTCATAATATCTTCTTGCGCAAATTCCAAATTATTATTAGCGAATTATAACACCACTGATAGTTCAAACATTTTCTTTAATTTATTATTTAACTCGTCAAAAGTGTTAGTTTTTTCACTAGATTGTCTTTTCCATTGAAATTCACTTTTAAGAACATTGTCTTTACATAAAGAAAAAAACACCGACACGACGCCCAACAAAATGACGTTCACAATTCAACCACAATCAAAAAACTAAACACCATAACACTACACGATAGCGATCATTCTGGAACATCTCAATGATTGATATACTCCACTCACTCATTTGTCACAGTGAACGAACATTCGTTTGGGACTAACGTGGAAGACGTTTGTGCAAAATATAAAACTTGTGTTTAGGAGAGTTGAGAGAACAAAAAGCATGTTCTCTCAACTCTTCTAAACATAAAAGATTTGTTGCAGATTTATCTAATTTTTTTAAATTAAACATTTATTTCTTACTTTTGCCAGAAATTTTTATTTAAACAATAAAACACTACATATTGGCTGTCGTGTAGATTTTCGAAATAATATTTCGATATCGTGAAATTGCACTAATAAGTGAATGCCCAAATTGCATTCTCAGTTACATTACATGATCATATGTAACAATCCATGGGGTATTAATCAAATGTCAACTAATTGAACTCTCGATTATGGTGAGATTTACCATGGCAAGGTCCAAAGGTCGAGTTAGCGTTTTACGTTCTTTCTTTCTTGTGCCAACACCAAAGAAACTGGTTTGAACTCTAAACTCTCTAAAGTAATTCAAAGTCCGATTTAATCATTGTCAAAGTGAAAAGTAAAATCAAAGTCCATAAAAAAATTAAAAATTTTGTTGACGGACATTTATTTAATTGGATTTAGTCAATTCCATAAAAAAAAGAGGAAACTCAATTTAATGGGAATATGTTTATCACCATATATATATCATCGACAATAAAACCCGATAAATTCGGTAAGAATTATAAGTGAATGTAGTGACACAACATCATAATAAAAAAATTATATTTTATAGGGTTTTAGTATCAGACTTTTTGTCTACGCAAAAGTCTAAAGTCCTATGTGCCTGTGTGGAAATAATAAGTTTTAATGTGCAAATCCCAAGTGTCTAAATTGCCAAAAACTCATTGCCAGTAATTGGACAAAATTACATCGAGTTAATGATCATTAAGAGCAACATTAAAATCAGCACTATTCATCTTCGCAATTGAGAATATTAGACCACATGGTTTACGACATTAGAATGCTGATAGTGATCATCATCTTTCCCCTCATTTGACTCAAACTCCAGATCATACAACTTACGATACGCTCACCTAGTGTTACTGTTAACAATATTATTCTCCTAACAGTGAGAACTCACGTCAGAGTTAACTGATGATAACCAACAATATCGTAAAAGAGAGAGCTTAACAGAGCTTTACTCACTTACAATTACATATCGATAATCAACGATAAATGTGTAAAATATAACATTGTAATCTTTTTAAAATAATGAAATAATTCCCCTATTTTTGTAGTTAACATATCTATCCACTTAACATTTCTTTTTACGGTATATACATTTGACAACTGAATTTTGTATACAGAAGCGAATATTGTCGTGTTATGTTATAAAACTTTAAGACTTAGTTTAACATAATAATTACATAGCATGTACCAAATATCATAATTAATGTGCAAGTTTGACTTAATGTTGATAATTGTACTAATTTAAAAAAAAAAAGGATAAAAACAAATATTAATCTCTTTCCTATGAAAATTTTACAGAGACATAACCGGATGGATTGAGCTCAATGCATTTTCGGAGCCAGCAACGATATTAAATTTGCATTGTTACAAACAAATAAATTACACATCATCAAGTCATTCAAGCACATCATCATCCTTACATAAAAAAGGATTTCAGAATGTAAGTCATTATAAACAAAATAAGACATGCGATCGTTTTAAATATAACACAGAAAGGTATAAACTAACTTTATTCGACGTTAAATATTATTATTTTCACTTCATTTATATTATAAATGCAATTAGCTTATAGCTTAACGAATAATTATGAATTTTTTTTTTATTTTTAAGATACTTTTATTTTAATTAATGATTTATAAAATGGTTGAAATGAAATAAGTAATCTTTAAGTGAGGGGACGTTAAACATAAGTATTGGGATGAAAACGTAAGTAGCAAAGTTCAAAAGGGAGTGACCGATGGGAATGTTGTGTGGATACGAGGTCACTGTAGTGCAGCGGTGAGGGAATAACATATGTATCCCAATTGATCATAAGATCTGATCACATAATCAAATGAAAATATTCGTATAATTTTTTTTTTGTGTTTTGGTTCCTGTTAGTTTCTTACTATTTTATTTGTTCTGTCTTCACCAAAATCTTGGAATGTGTAAGATTCATTCTTGAGTTTCAGCATTATCTTTAGTATATTCAAAAAACCCCACCCAATCCGGCGAGCTAAGCCCTATTTCAAGCATTCCAAGTCCGAATATCCTAAAGTAGAAAAGGAAATACAATTTCTAACAATTATTAAAACAGGCTGTTACAGATTTAAATATTCCCCAAAAATCTTCTACGGTTGTCCCAAACGAATGTTCGCTTGCTGTTAGAAATAAGTAACGCTCTTTGTTCTCTCAACTCTCCCAAATATAAAGGTTTTATATTTTGCACAAACGTTTCCCATCGTTGTCCCAAACGAAAAATTAAACGATGTAGGAGTAAACAAATGTTCGTGTACTGTAAAAAAAGCAATGTTGATGGCAACTGTTTCATTTTGCATCGAATACTTCAACGATTGTGGTAAACGTTGAATTTTCAAAACAAAACAACTTTTTTTGCAGCAAGCGAGCAACAAATGAGTTTTTTTTTTGAGTGTAGGCAACTTAAATATCTCATAAAGTCCAACCTTTGTGTCACATTCTTATATTTTACAAAAAGTCTTCATTTGTTGCATAGTGTAATAAGTGAAGTAGAGAAGAGAAGAATTCTATGGGATTCAAGCGTCATGGATTCTTTTTTAATATATTTTTTAGCTAATGCGCAAAACACAACGACATCCTGTGCTTCCATTGTTTTTTAAGCACAATGTATTCCTCACATGAACCACAGTACCAAAACAACAATGAGCTTTTCAAAACTTGCGTTAACAAAACGCCAGTGTGGCACTCCAGAAACGCATTTGACGTTAAGATTTTTTTTTGGCGTTCGAGCTTTTGAAGACGCGCGTCAACAAAACGCCAGTGTGGCCCCAGCCTTAAGTGAAATTTAGATTGTAATTTTGTTTGATCATACGAACAATTTTTTTTTCTTAAATTGACCCAGAAGTTGGCGTAGACTGTATTATGTTTGATTATAGGGCGGAATTGGCGTGACAAATATATTTATTTATCCACAAAGCAAAAATATTAACTGCTAGCTGACCGGGCAAACTTCGTTCTGCCTACAGAAGTATTGACTTAAATGTAACTTTTAATGGGTGGAATAAATCTTCGAGTGCGTTAGTTTCTTTTGATATTCTTATCGAAATTAAACAAAAAATTTCAAGGAATATTATAGGATAATATTTTTTTAATGACAGAAATAGGGATTCCAACGATTTTCTGTGTGCTGTAGTACACACGGGACCGGCCGTGGCATAGTGGTTAGAACGCGCAACTACCATGCGGGAGATCGCAGGTTCAAACCTGGCTCCAGTCATCTTAAAAAAAATTGTTCTTTCATTGTCGGCTCCCCTCGAATGTTGTTGACAGCAACTTCGCAGTATAAGTGTCGAGTCAATCGGCGTGTCTAGTAAGAGCTTCTCAAACAGTGACGTTCGCCTTCGTCGATAAACAAGTAGGTGCCGTTGGTTGTGAATCTAAAATAGAAAGCGTGTTAATTCACAACAACGCGAGAAGCTATCCCATACCTCATTCATGGGGTGCAAAGAGAAATTAAGTTTAAGTAGTACACTCTTGCCTTATTGTGATTTAAAATTTTTGCAACATTGTATTTTGATATTACATGTGCGGTTCTCAGGAAATTGCAATTTATTGCGCTATTCTGCAACATTTTGCGGTTCCAAAATCAACAATATCAAAACCAATGTGTACATCAAAGAAATAAAATCCTCCGCACTCATTCGTAATTGCTAATATTACACTGTTGTATGACGTTCGTCGCTCTAATTGTAATAGATACAGATATGAGAAATGTTTCAATTCGTGAGTAATCGGTTTTTTTTTCTACAGTAGATCTCTGTCATATACACAACTTTGAGACTAGTACCATACCAAAAATCAAGACGAATGGTGCTACAGTCCTCCAGCTATTGCTATTGGGAAACAAAATTGGGTAGTGCCTCCCATTTTTTGTTTGAGCACGCATATTGGTGTTTACTCCACACCCTTTTTCAAGACCCACCCCTTTTTTTAGAACATGTATATAAGGCTTAATTGAATCCACACCAAATCTCGTGACAATTTACAAAATTACGTAAAATGGACGGGGCCACGCCTAATGATCTCGTATTTCAGATATCGCACTACTACAAATTCGTTTCTATGGGCAAGGTCATTCCTTCTAATCTAGTACTTCAGATACCGCACTTTAACAAATTTGCTTCTGTAGGCGGGACCACGCCTAATAATCTTATCCCGACAGTTTTTGACCTGATCATATTGCATCCACACCTGATTGTAATAGTACGCCAGATATTGCATTTTTGTTAAAGGGGAAGAAATGGGTTGGCCACAGCTCAAGAACATCGGTTGAGTGCTGTAGCATACACTACGCTTCAAACAAACTAAATTTAAATTTTGTTAATATGCATAAATGTACTATTTGTCGGTGCCATTTGAAAATTCAAATATTGATAAATTTAAACATTGGCATATTTAAATTTTCACAATTTAAAACTTTTGGATAATTTTTGTATGGGTAAAATCGAAAATAGACTCAATAAATGGACCAAATGTTCAAATGTAATGTTTACGTAGCCTATAACTATCCTCGGAAGAATGCTTTTCTATTGAAGCCGGTTTTTTGCACATCGGTTGAATGGTTTTAAAGTCTATAGCGGTCATAGGTAGAAACAAATGTTCACTTTTATATATATAGATGGTACAAAAACGACTACTACTACTTAGCTTTATGCTCTGATACATTCGGAGATCGAAAGTATGAACTTTAATATACCAGCGGTAAATGAATCGAAGTACCTATTTCGTAAGCCAAGACATCAGTATGACATTGTAAGCGATCGATCTAAGTACTTAGAATGACACGCGTGTGTAATGTAAAAATCATTGTCCACTCATTATAACTCCGATTGAAAAAGCACCCACTTACTTCGTCGCTTACTTCGTAATCAGGCGTGTTATCAAGCTCGCTTAACTCCTTTTACAACGTAATTTCCACTTACAAAAATTTTGTATTTGGGCTCCGTCAGAATCCGCTCCTGGCCGTTTGAAAAATATTAAAAAAGTTCATCAAAATCTGTTGACAAAATACATTTGTGACAAATTTTAAATTTGGGCTTTAAAAAAAAGTCATCAAAATCTGTTAACAACTCGCAGAGTTCTGCGAACAGAAAGAAGTCACTTACGACAGATTTATGATTAAACATGATTAAACACATTTACTGATCTGGACATGGGTAAATCACCAATAATTTTAATATTGGCCTGTCATAGGAATGGTGTAGAAAATTTCAGCATACCCTGGAGGATGGTACCACTTTTTCACTTTTGGGGGGCATAACTCAAAAACGACTAGTCCAATTTTTACATATATCAGTTTTGGTACAATTTAAGTACATTATTGTACAATGAAATAATTTTTGTAGAATAAAAGTAATTTTTATTACGATTGAAGTACTTTTTGGTACAGCAAATGCACGACTGGGTACACTAAAACAATTTTTAGTGCAATAAAAGTAATAAAAAAGAAATTTAAGTCAAAGAAAATTTTTGATAATAAAATAAAAGTTATTTTTGGTACAATAAAAATCCTTTATGGTACAATAAAATTAATTTTTATACAATAAAGGTACTATTTTTTACAACAAAAGTACGATTGGGACAACTAAAAATACGTTTTGTGTAATAAAAATATTTGTTGGTAAAATAAAATTTATTTTTTAATACAATAAAAGTCTTTTTGGTACAAGAAAAGTACAGGTTGACCTCGCTTAACACGTTCTTCTTAAAACACGTAGGCATACCAGCTTCTTATACAGCAATAAAATAGACTTCCACATATCTCAGACATATCATCCTTTGACAGCTTGTTCTAAAAGTCCTAAAGGACATATCAAAAAATAACAATTTAAAAACAACCTCAACTCAAACAACTTTTATCAAACGGTATAGAAATTTACATAGTGCAAACCATTACATTTGGTACTATTACGCTTTATAATGACCTATATGAAGTTCTTAAAAAGTTTTTTTTTCGATAGTTCTTGTACTTTAAAAGTGATTATTTGGGAATTACTTCTCAACAATTTGACAATTACACTTAAACAAAAATTAATTTTCTTTTAGATTTCATGAATGAAATATTTTACCTACTCATTAAATGTGGTAAGCCCTTTCCCTATCACGTCCATGAACAGCAAAAATATAAAAAAAATCCTTAATATGCAAAAAGTATCATCACATACAAAACAAATTCTTAGTAACTCATTTATTTTTAACAAATTTTGAACTATACATTGAAAACATATATTTTTTTCTTTTTCGGCGATCACAGTACTTAATATTTAAATAGATATGTAATTGAAATATCAACATATTAAATACTTCATAAAATTAATTATTCATATAACTATTAAACAAATTGCACTTTAATTATTTAAATACTAATATTTAAAAGTAATAATAAATACAAATAAATTATACATTTAGTCCACCGGCTACAGATCCGGTGTTGTTGACTCCCTCTTCAAACTAATTGCTGCCTCCTGCAGAGTGGGACTCATTGCCAAGGCAGGATTTGCTACAGCTATAATATGACTGCCGGCAGCTGATATAACCTGGACATCTCCAGATAATGAGCGCGATTTTGTAGCATTCAGCGGTGACTCGCTGCTCAAGTGTATCGTCGTAGTATTGGGCATTTCCAAGGAATTGTTATTGGCACAATCACTGGATTTCAGTAAGATTTTATCCAGTGAATTTTGATTACGATCCTCTTCCGGACCATTGTTCTAGTGCGGTGAAGGGGAGGTGAAACAGAGGGTGTGTGAGAGAGAGAGAGGAGGGAGAGAAAAAAAGGGAAACAATGGTTAACGATGCGACATTGTGGTAAAATAGTAAATAATAATTTAAAAGTATCTAAACACATACTCACTGGTATTGATGGAGAGCTCGAGTTGCTGAATGAAAATCGGGATTCCTGATCTTGATCATCAAAGTCGCTCGGTTTATTTAAGCTGGGAAATATTAATAAAGTAATTAGGCTATTATCGATAGAAACGTTAATATTTAAATCGAATTTAAATGTAAAAGAATTGATTGTTTGATGAATAAGGTTTTTTTTGTGTAGTTTCTGGGAAATAAAGTTTGTCACATAAACAAGTACTTCTAAAGCTAAAAAAATAGGCATTATATAAAAATGCTAAACTAAAACTTACTTAGAATGCCAACAACCAAAATTACCTTAAACTTCACTAAATTGAAACATAACTATTTTGTTTGGAAAAAAATGTACATCGAAAAGTTGCTTAGGCATCAGAGACTTGTCTTCAATGGATATGGAAATTTGATAATAATTGACTTCGGAATCAAAAGTGACCACAACGATAAATAGAGTCTTTAACAAAATTTAAACAAGCATCGTTTATATAGGATATTAAATAGAAATCTGGGAAATAAAATCTAGTAGGTCTACAGGTAGGGTGAACTGATCAAAAATTGAGAAATTTCAAGTATTCTAGACCGCTGTTTTGTGTAGATTAAAAATTAAAAAAAAAAACTCACAAATATCAAGAAGTTATGAAAACACATTGTTTTCGTACAATGAAAGTACGCTTTGGTACACTGATATTACTTTTTGATACAATGAAACTACTTCGTGTAACAATAATGATAATTTTTGGTATATTTTAATTAATTTTATTGTAACATATAAAAGTACTTTTAGGTACAATTAAAGTACTTTTTTAGTTACAAAGGGTACTTTCATTTTAATAAGTAGTTACAATAAATGTACTTTCTGTACTACGACAAATCATGGAAAAAACTCATGAAAAGCAGATCGACACCTACCACCTCTTTGTCGACTACAAAGCTGTCTTCGAATCTCCGATAAGGAATAAGCTATATGAAACCATGTCTGAGTTTGGTATTCCTGCAAAGCTAATTCGACTTTGCAGATATACCTTGGAAAAAACCAAATCCTCGGTTAAGATTGGTAAGGATCACTCTTAAACATTCTACACAGAAAGAGGTCTCAGGCAGGGTGATAGCCTGTCCTGTACACTATTTAATATAGTTATGGAGAAGGTGATGATGTTGTCTATGGTACAATTAAAGTACCTTTGATATACTAATATTACATTTTGTTACAATAAATATTGTTTTTGGTACAAATAGTACAGCAAATGTCCTTTTTGGTACATTCAAAGAAATTTTCTTGTAACTACATGTTTTTGTAAAAAGTACTTTATAGGATAATAGCACTAAAAGCACTTTCTAAAAGTTATTTTTGGTATAACAAATGTACTTTTTAGTACAATTAAAGTACTTTTTGATACAGAAAATGTACTTTTTAATATAATAATAGTACTTTTAGGTACAATAAATTTACTTTTTGGTACAGTAAATGTACTCTTTGGTACAATAAAATTACGTATTGGAATAATAAATGTACAATGAAAATACTTTTTAATAAAAAAGTACTTTTTAGAAGACTTAAAGTACTTTTATGGTAACAAAAATAACTTTCACTGAACAAATTACTTTTTAGGTACAATAAAAGTATTTTCTGGTAATATATGTACTTTTTAATACAACTAAGTATTTTTTTATACAAAAAATTAACTCTTTGATACACTTAAAGTACCTTTTGTTACAAATAAATTACTTTTTGAAATAATAAATATACTTTTTGGTACAATAAAGGTACTTTGTGGTACAGAACATTTTATTTTTGGTAAATAAGTACATTTGATATTCTGGTATATGTTCTTTTTGGTCAATAAATGTACCTTTTGGTACAATAAAAGTACTTTTTGGTATATTAAATGTACTTTTTGGTAAATATTCTTTTTGTACAATAAAAGTACTTTTTGGTACAAGAAATGTTCTTTTTGATACAATAAATGGTTGTAATAAAAGTACTTTGTGGAACAATAAACAAAACAACAACAAAAAGAGACAACCTGTACATTAGGGTAATAACTTTTTTTGGACAACATTCTCCCCAGGGCTTTTCTAATGGCAAATATTGTATTAATGATAAAAAAAACTATTTCAGTTCAATTTGCTGAAAAAACCTTACGCACCGACAGCGATTTCTAAAATGCCTTTTATATACGTTTTTTCAATTTTTTTTCATAAAATTTTTTTTAAATATGGTTTATACATTTGTAGGTATGTAAAAAAATAATAACAATAAATGATTAAAAGTAGGTATTGTTAGATATAAACTTTAGGTTTAAAATACGCGATGTTTTGTACTATTTTTATTTCAATAAATTTTTTTTAAACTTTGTTTGATTCGAAACTTTAACGCGTTTGGTGCGTAACCTTTTTTAACGATAGCGAAAAACTAAAAACGCAGTTCTTAATATTTTTCCATGCCCTACACGATTTCGTCTGGGGAGATTTGATATTTGCAAAAAATGCAAAAAGTTATTACCCTACTGTACATGTTTACATACTTTGTATGTACAGGGTGGAGCGCGGTAATTTGCTTTTTTGTACTGTAGGCTGTGGCGGCACTGTTGGTCGAAGAGAGTGCTGAGTGTGCGTGACTTATAGTGGCTGACGGGAGATATGTATTCGTAAGCCTTTCAGTCGCCATCATGCATTAGACACGTGGGGAGAGGATATTTTGTGTTGAAGTGTATTTTTTAAATACGCGGTACAGGAGTGAAACAAACCCCAAAGAACTTCACCAGAGACCTCTGCATTCGGACCGCGTCACTGTGTGGTGCGCCATATCACGAGTAGGCATCATTGGCCCTTAGAGTTCATGAAAACTTCAGAAAACGTATACAGGGATAGAGGTGAGGTCCGAAAGTTCTACCAAAAGGTAAAAAGTAAAGGTAAAAAGTAAAGTAAAGGATCCCCACCTGTAAGGACAGAGACGGAAATCTGGTCACGGACACTCAGAGTGTGCTGCAAATATGGAGGGAAAACTTTTAATCTCTTCTCGTTCCCGAAGACAGCATAAGTGACGAAATCGCACCAATCATCGGCGATGGAGTAGACTGTCCACCACCGAGCCAAAACGAGATCTGCATGGCAATTGCGCGGCTTAAAAATAATAAAGCTGCGGGAGCCGATGGACTGCCGGCAGAGCTTTTTAAAGGCTCAGGGAGTGCATGCCCGATGATTGGAACCTGAGTGTCCTATGTCCCGTGCTTAAGAAAGGCGATCCTAGTGTGTGTACCAACTATCGCGGGATTAGCCTTTTACCAATCGCATACAAGGTCCTGTCTAGTGCATTATGTGAAAGACTAAAGCCCATTCTGGCGAACCTGATTGGACCTTATCAGTGTGGCTTTAGACCTGGTAAATCCACCACCGACCAGATATTCACACTACGACAAATCCTGGAGAAGACCCAAGAAATCGATTACAAAGCTGCATTCGACAGTCCGATACGACAGAAATTGTTGGATGCTATGGCTGAGTTTGGTATCCCCGCAAAACTAATTTGACTCTGCGGGATGACACTGACTGACACGAAGTCTTCAGTGAAAATTGGCAAAAATCTGTCAGAGCCATTTTCTACCAAGCGAGGCTTTAGACAAGGTGATAGTCTGTCATGCGATCTCTTTAACATCGTAATGGAGATGATCATGCGGAAAGCAGCAGTAAACAGGAATGGGACCATATTTAACAAAAGCCACATGTTGTTCGCGTATGCTGATGATATAGATATTATTGGACATGGATTGCGAGATGTTACGGCGGCTTTTTCGAGCATTGAAAAGCACTCGGCTGAAATGGGTCTGGTGATACACGATGACAAAACCAAGTTATTTGTTTCAACGAACAAAGAGTCCATTCGTCTGGGACGCTGCGTGAACGTTGACAACTATAACTTTGAGGTGGTAGATGATTTTGTATACCTTGGCTCCGCCATAAACAAAAATAATAATGTCAGCCTCGAAATCAAAAGACGAATATTGATCGCAAACCGCTGCTACTATGAGCTAAGCAAGCGATTTAACGACAAAGCGCTCTCTCGAAAAACAAAGATCCAGCTCTACCAGACTCTGATCCTACCTGTCTTGCTCTACAGCGCAGAATCGTGGGTAATGACACAAGCAGATCAATCTATTCTGGGAGTCTTCGAGAGAAAAATATTCCTCAAAATATTTGGACCCATCATTGTGAACGGCGAGTACCGTCGTCGAATGAATCATGAGCTGTACAACGACATCCATGAGGTCAAGGGCGTTCAAATAAACCTAATGCGCTGGATTGGACACGTTGTACGAATGGACGAAAACGCTCCGGCTCAGAAGTCTTCGGCAATAAAATCGATGGGCCGCGCAGGAGTTGGCGACCAAAACTCTAATGGATGGACCAGGTGAAAGAGCTGTTAACTAAGTTTGGTGTGACGAACTATCTACGGTGCGCAAAAGACCGAAGCGCTTGGAATACTTTTCTACGTGTGGCTACTTATAGATAAATTTCTGTTGTTGCTGCCATTAAAGAAGAAGAAGAATTTTTGCGACCCTATTTAGAGTCCACCTCGGCTTAATTTACTGATTCGATAAAATTCCTTCATACATTTTTAACGGAATTGCATCGAGACTGTAAACATTGCAATAAACAATCTAGATAAAGTTTGTACTTTATATGCTGTATTGTTTGTACCCACGCAAGCGGCCTTAGCTTAACAAATGTATATTGGAGAAGTATTGAGAAGACCACAGTACCTCTGCCTAGTTTGTATACTACAAATACGAATGCGAACAAGTATAGTATACTGGTCCAATCAACATATTTGACTGTGTAGATGTTTGATTTTACACCTTGATAAATTGTTTTATCTAAAATATTGAAAAAAATCAATTTTTTTGAAAATGCTTTCTTACTAGAGCCCCCTAACATTTTAAAATAAAATAAATTAAAATAAGATAAAAATAGTCTTATAAGATTTTTTAATTTACTAAACTAATAAATCCTCTCAAAATACTAATTTTTATTTTCAAGAAGTTTTTTACTTCCTCTTTTATTTATATTGTTATTATTATTATATTGTTTTATAATTATTTCTATATTTCCATTTAATTTTACTATTCTTTTATTATTGCTAAAATATTTTTTTTTAAATGTCACTTCCATTTATTTTTATTTTTTTTTAAATATATATTTAATTTTAATTTTATTTTTTGTACTACTGAATTAGTTTTCTATATTTTTATGTATTATTATTATTTTCATAATCCGATTTTTTTTCGCATTTGTATTATAATTTTAAATTTATTTTTATACTTATTTTTGATTCCAATTTAATCCTTTTGCTCTACATTTAAATTCGATTACAAATGTTATATTATTCAATTTCAATACTCACGTAAACTTGGCAATATCCGATAAATCGAATGGTGGTTTCGCCGCAAACTTCTGGTACATCGCAAATAGATTGTAACGGGGATCTTCCATAGAATCCTTTAAAGGATTATTTTTAATAAACATTTTCTATAAGTGTTTTTTTTGTTCTCTTTGCATTTTAAAATCTATGCAATTTTGTTTAAGCTTTATGAAATAAATACGCAGCAGGTTTTGTTTTTTAGGTTTTTATAGCAGTCGGTGGAATTTTATTTGAAACGATTAAAAGCATAAAAGCGAAATACAGTAAACGTAACATAAGCTAGGCTAAGATTAACTCAACGCACTACAAAACTAATAACAAAAAAAAAAATAGAAAAGAAAGTCAAATAAAAAAATAATAAAAAAGCTTTACACTAAATGTTAACTAAAAAGCTTTAAAACTAATTACAAATACAAAAAGAGATAAACATTAAACTTAATAGGAAACAGAGGAAGAGAGAGTGAGGAGACCAATGTAATGAGTAACCATAAGGTAACAGTTTTATGAGATGACAGTTAAAATTTATAAAGTTTTTGATACAGAAACTTCTTGGTAGTAAGAGAGTTATAAACGATGTTGGTGTAACAAATGATGATAGTTTGTGCAAATAACCTGAAAATTATAAGTTTTCAAAGAGCCGGCTTACACATGATGCTACAGTTACACACTTAATAACAACAACTTTTTTGTTATACTGGAAGCTTTGGCATTTCTATGCCTACGACGAAAAGCTGCAATTAATTTAAATAAAAAAGCTTACCCCACCAGCAAAGCTTAGCTAAAAATTAATAAAATAGCGTCCATTGCTTTTGCCTGTAAAGCCATAACCATTTGGGGGTGAAAAAAAAAGCGTTGAATAAAGCTTTTGTAAGCTTAGAAGCCTTATAACTGTCTTAATGTTCTTTCTTTGTCACTCTTACCCGATTGCTATCCGCCGTCGACAGCGAGGCATCCGATGACGCCACTCGCGCTCTTTTCATAGGCGTCGTGTTTGTCGTCGCCGCCGACTCACCCATTTCACACTCGAGCATTGCTGAAGCCGAACGCATTTGGGCGGCCGAGGTTTGATTGCTAACCATTTGTGAGAGCAAATTACCATAGCGTGCTATAGAGGCCGAGTGACCGAAACCGGCATCTTTTACAATTTGTCGTGCCAAGGGGAACAGCTCATCGCGTCGGGTGAGAAGAGCGGGTACCAAGCGGCACAGTTGGGCGGCAGCCTCATTTACACATACCTCGTGAAGGGTCAAGGGTTTCTCAGGACGACGTTTGCAATCGAAACGACCATAGATGGCCGAATACTTACGAATTTCATCCATGCGCCGAGGATCATTCTCACTCATGGCTATGACCTGTTCCAGTTCACGGCTAGTGCGTTTCTTGGAGGTATGGGCCCGGGGTTCACGTTGAGGTAGCTGGGCAGCTATTTTCTCGGCACCCAAGGTAATGCGGGCCACCTGCATTTCACTTAGCACAGGGGTTAGTTGGGGAGAACTAGAGGTAACTTGGTGAGCAGCATTGGAAACTCCTAAGGCAGGGGGCATAGTAATCAGGGGTTGGGTTCTTTCTTGTGGCAAGGAAGGGGGTAACACATGGGGAGGGTTATGAGGGGCCAAAGAGGGTAGGGAGCAGATTTGAGACAACAAATGGGCCGAAGCAGTGGGGGGAGCGGTGCTGACCAAGGGGGTGGGATTAAAAGCGGCCGAGGGATTAAAGTGAGGAAATTTAGGGCGTACAGGGCCGGGGGAACGAGACAACTCGGGGTTGTACAAGGGAGTCATCGACTTAGCAGGGGTGTCAAATTGGGCTGTAAAGAGAAAAATAAAGAGAAAAAAACCAACATTAATAAAAATAATTCTGATCCTTGTGCTAAATTATTCCAAAACTTACCGGTATTACTGGTGAGCGGCTGCTGGAATTGCGCAGGATTCAAGGCCCACTCATGCAAAGCTTTTTGTAAACGCCTGACATGCAAAGGCTTAGAGGCCATACCCACCAGGGCCATGATCTCTAGGAATTCCTCTTCGCCCGCCTCATACAGTTGCTGTACATCATCACCACCCATTTCTAGCAGAGTATCATAGTAGGCCAACAGACTGGCTTTCTGCAGAACACGATACAATTGAACCTCAGCTTCGTTAGTAGGACGGGAAGTAGCCACCACTAAAAAAAGGGAGAAAAAACCACACACAAAAAATCCTTTAGAAACCGGTTAAGCAACAGAAAAAAAGCAGTAAAGTAAATCTAAATAAATACGAGTTATTTATCTGTTTTGTCGACCAAAAAAAAAAGGTTCTCATCATTATAAAACACATAAAGAAAAAAAAAAAATCAACGATTTTTTCCCCAAAAAAAAATCAAATACTTTTTACCTAACCCTTTCACGGTACACACAGAAAAAAAACTTAATTTCAAAAAAAAAAAACATACACAAAATTAAATCCTTGACAGGATTGAGAGAAAAAAAACTGGCCCTTGCCTCACCAACTCTACCCCCATGATTACACAAACAACCGAACAGCGACCATGGCCAAACTAATTTGCATAAGGACCTGAGAGCATAGGTTTTTTTGTGTAGACGTTAAGTTGTTGCGAGACGCGCAAACGTCCGTTCTGGGGTTTCTCTACCATACCACGTCACACAACTGAGATTCATTCACATTAGGGGAGGATAAGCCAGCCAGCAACGCCTTTGTGAGTGAGTCAGTGAGTGTTTGTGTCTGTCTGTCAGCCACAATTTCTATAGTGATCATGATGATCACAATGCTAAGAAACGAGTTGCAAACGCCAGCAAACAAAAAGGATCATTGTCATCATCAAAACAACATTCGATACGCTCAAGAAAGTCTTTTAGTCTGACGGTTGAATAAGTAAACTTATTTTTTTTTTTGAGTAGTTTTTTGTCTCATTTTTTATCACTTTCAGTTTTTAATAAGATTTGTAGATGGTTTTTTTGTTTGTCAATCTTTTGATTTGATGCAGCAAAAAAAATACAGCAAATTGTATCAGCGGATATTCAAATTTGTAGCGTGAGAATTTTTCCTTAAACTTAAGAGAAATCTATCATACACACATGGCGAAGATGATGATGCCGATGCTTAGGTGGTCTTATGTTAAAAATGTGCGAGTATAAGCAAAAAAAAAAAACGTAAAATTCTTGTTTCCTTTTTGGCTGCATTACTATAAGCTTTTGCTTCGTTTCTTGCCAAGTAGAGGAGGGAAAAAAAGATTAGTTTAAGGTATCTGCTTGTTAACGTGTTGTTAAATTGCCAACTCACAGACTTGTAACATACATGTATGTTACTTGGATGCTGGTAAGAGGCAAGCTGAAGGTGGCAAAAAGTGTGTTAAGTAGCAGAGGTGCCCAAACGGCGGGGGAGGGGGTAGTTAATACAGGTATGTATTGGGAATGAAAACAAAAAACTCTATTGCCTAATTGTAAGTTGTAAGAGAGTAACAAATTGTGTTAGGTAACAGGGAAGTGCTATCTTGGGTGCGGTAGTAAGATATAAGTATTTGTATTGTTTAAAAATTTGGTTTGATTTAAAACAGAGCTTTTAAAACGTTTTGACAAATATTTATTTATAATGGCTTTAAAGTTCATTTTAATTAGTTTTCTACCTGAAGAAATATATATATTATATATACGGCATACATGGTTGGCCTTTGCAGGAGTGACCTGAAACTGACCTGTGGATTTCTTATAGGTCATTGCAATATCAGGCACCTGATAGGCAAACGGGGGTAAATCCATACCGAACTACTGCCGTGAGTGTGAGGACGAAAAGGAGTCCGAGACTTTGGAACATCTTCTTTGTAGGAGTCTAAGATTCTTAGAGGAAATTTATATAGAAGACATAGAGTCTCTCTCCTCAGTCCAAATGGACGATTTAAAATATTGCATTAGAATCATTCCATGACTAACTGGGCCATCATGGCATTTGGGATGCTCACGTTGTTCTCTTCTTTCTCTATCCCTTCCCTCTCTCCTTTATCCTCTCTCCCCCCCCCCCCCCCCCCCTTCCCATACTCATTTTTCACGGACAATCACAATGGTTCAACAGATCTTAGTGTGTAGTGTGATCGACTTTTTAACAGATTACACGTGTCCACAACCTAATCTAACCTAAGGAATATATCAGCATTCCGTTTTGAGATTTATCTTATAGTGGAGCAGAAATCTCAGAGAAATTATAATTTTGAGAGTATAATATTTGAAATTAAGCTTATTGTGTTACTATGGCCGAATTCTTTAAACCAGTCAACGGCGTAAGGTAGCCCATGGGCGTGAGAGACACATACGCATTCGCTCACACATTGAACGAAAACAAACAAATGCATTTAATCTCGTTTGGGCATTCGTCCGACGCGGTTGTGTCGACGCTTGTTGTCAGCACGATAATAAAAGAAATGAATTTTTTCGGTAAAAATTAATTATAATATGTTGATGTACGTTGCCACGAGTACGGCAGTGATATTTATCAATTATTTCCTGGATTTTTATATTATAATTTTGTTCATTACAATATAACAATTTCATTTACTGCAGTGAGAGAGGAAAGAGAGCAACTCACCAACACAAACTTATATTGTGGTTGTATTGGCCTGCCGTTCACTATTTTAAAATTTTAAACAGTTACCAATTTCTATATCTCTCAATTAATCTCTCTACACAATGTTCAATGACCTCCGTAAACAATTTACTTATGAACTGCTAATGAGACAACTCATAAATCACATTTTACTATAAATTAGACAAAATGTGTCTGTGTGTTTAACGCTAACTTAGTAATTAAGCATAATAATGTCTTGAAACTTCGGCAGGTTATTATTTACTAAATTCGGAAGGTTTATAAGGTCAAAGAGTTAATAAGGAGACATAGGATTACAATTTTTGTTTATCCATACTATAATTTCACTAAATTTATTAAGAAGAACTTTTGTTAATCATAAAATCATAAACTTTCGAAAGAGTTCCAGTGTGAAAAGTGTTAATGAATTCGTCAACGAATGAAAACGTTAAATTTCATATTTCTGGTCATATGGTTATGGGTGTATGGGGGTACCAAAAGGATCTTTGGTACCAACTGAGAACTAAATCTCAAAAGAAATCATTATATGTAAAGGGTGGGTAAACCTCTTAATTTCTTAAGTTTCAATTATGAATACAAAATATGCACAGTAAAGTATTTTCAACGTTTTGAGGGTTATTTTTAAGAAATTTTTAAAAAAATATAAATTTTCGGGAAATGGGCTAATTTGTATAGGAGGTACCACTAGAAGGGGCAGCACAACGTGTTGGAAGTCAATGTTTCAAAAACATACAAAAAAGATATGTGTGTAGAACTATGAGGTAGAATTCGGTCATTTGTATAGGAGGTACCTAAAGGGGTATATCAAGTATTTTAGTTTTCTAAGTTTTTGCGTACTTTGACAAGATAATTAAACTGACCCAATTCGAACATCCTCCAGTTGTACGGTTTGAAGTTAGCGGAAAAATATGAATTTTCCAAAAATAGGTCATTTTGTTTGGGAGGTACCAGAAGGGGTTGACCGATATAGTACATATACATTCCCAACTGAAATTTCAAGAAGCCTTCTTCTTTCGCAAAATATAGCTGTATTCGGTGTACTAACAAAAAAGATATGCATATAAAACTATCAGGGTGAAATCGGTCATTTGTATTTGAAATACCAGAAGGAGTGTGGCAAATGTTGCGATTTACTGAGGTTGTGTCTACTATTAAAAAATAATTAAACTGACTCAATTAGAAAATCTTCCAGTTGTTCGTTTGGAAGTTATGGGAGAAATATTAATTTTCTAAAAATAGGTCATATTGAATGGGAGGTACCAGAAGGGGTTAGCCAATATAGTCCATATTCATTTCTAAGTTAAATTTTTATATGGGTACATCTTACGCAAAATATGACTAAATTCAGTGTACTTTGCAATAGAGATATAGATGTAGAACTTTAAGGGTAATTTCGGTCATTTGTATGGGAAGTACCAGAAGGGGTGTTGCAACTGTTAAAATTTTCTTAAGTTTTGTTTGTTATATTAAGTTAATAAAACTGACGAAATTTTAATGTCCGCGAACTGTCCGTTTGGAAGTTATGGGGGAAATATTATTTTTCAAAAATTAGGCCATTTTGTATGGTAGGCACCAGGAAGTGTGGTCCTTATCTGCCCATTTTCAGTCGCATTACTTCCTTTTGAAAAAACTTAATTCTGAAAATTTTTTATAAGGGCCAGTTAAGGTTTCCTCGAGTTATCCTGCCCACCAGTCAGACAGACGGACATGACTCAATTGTCACAAAAAATGCCTAAAACGAATTTGGTCTTAAGATTCTTGAGGTCTAAAACGGCTTCTTTAAACGTTTTCTCGTATCACATGATATAAAAAATAACATTAACATATCTTGAATTTATGACAAATTTGGTATCTAAGGGCAGTCAAAGAAATGGAGTATGACCCCAATTAATTTGAATTTTTTTAATATTACAAATACATATTTTTGTTTTAAATTTTAATTTCAATTTTTTGCCCTTAGATATTTTTTTTGAGTTCGCTTATAGTCAATTTAAATTTTCCTTCCTTCCTTCCTTCAAAAACAATATGGTCTGTGTGTTCTCAACAAACTTATATGTTATACAACATATTGCATTAAAATTTAAGCAAATTAAAGCTGATGTATTTGCCAAGGTTTCTGTAATAAAATACTTTTTGAATGTCTCCTCCTTTAATGTCTAACATAGTCAAGAAAACAACAATCAATAGCCAATGTTGTCCCTCTGGTAAATTTAAGCAAACTATAACCCTTGGTGTTCCCCGGTGTATTAAAAGATTTTACCTTGTTAGCAAAGCCCCGTCTTTGAATACCCGCATTTACTATTAGTTTAAAGTCTTTTTTTTTGCAAATACCCAAAAAAAACCCTTAACAACCCTAAATGCTACACATAAGTTTGCTGCCCCCAACATTTGTTTGATTTTGACTGGGAATCTAAAAAAAAAAGTTAAATTTCTTTGGGTTTTAAAGTGACAAAGTGAAATGAAATTGAAGGGGCGAATACGACAGGTAACACAAGAAGTTGAAGGGACAACAACAAAAACCAAAACGGAATGTATTTTGCAGCAATAAATAAATGATACGTGATTTCAATACTAAATACCATCGGGCAGCAGAGAGCAGGAGCTGGACAGTGAGAGAGAGCGAGACCCAACAGCAATTGAATAATGTGAAAAGCGAACAGTCAGCAACAACAACAACAAAAACGCAACGACCATTGACAGTGACATTAACAATAATGCAAGATTCGAAAAAACACACACTCGCACACCAATGTAGCCAGCTAATGCTGGCTTGGCTGTTGGCGTTTTTATCATGATCATGATTATTGGTTTCATTAAAATTTACTACACCAACCAAGTGATGAGGTAGTTTTTTTTTTGCTAACACATCTTTACTTCATTACTTAATGTAATGTAATGATTACGCTTATGATGATGACGATGATGGTGGTGGTGTTGCTGGTACTGTTGCTGAGTTGATGCAGCAGGACAACCAAGACGTTAGTGGCTGTAAATGCGTTGGTGACATTTTAGACGACGGCCGGCCTATTTAACAATACTGCTTTGCTTGCTGATGCTGCCACAAAATGTTGTAGCATTTTGCTAACATTGTCATTTGCTAAATATGTTGTTGTTTTTGCGCCACAACGCTTCCATTTTAAAGCGCGCGCGCGCTCTCCCTCCCAGTCATTGTTAGTCTCACAAGTAAAATGTGAAAATGAGCGTAAACATGTTGGGGCAAGTGAAAGAAACACAATTGTTCGCCGGTGGTGGAGCAAATGAAAACGGCGCGTAAATAAAGTTAAGGCGAAAAAACGCTTAAGAATCAGTTTCTTTAGCACTTGCCACAACACAACACACACACATAGCACAACACAGCACAGAGCGAAGGCCTATAAACCATCAGGAACAGGAGCCAGAGAAGCTGGAGGAGCAGTCAAACAACAGTATTTATAATGACATACGACGCCACATGCCTAAGTACCCGCCAACATTTGCAATATGACAAACAAACAAACCAACAAACAAAAAACGAGCGCAGAATGGACAAAATGCTAAGCAAAAGGCAAAAAAGACCCACAAACACACACGGGAACACACAATGACCACAAATGATATATGTGTGTGTTGCCCATGATGCTGCAGCATCATTGAGGTAGCTACGGGTGCTGATGACTTGAGCCCCCTCTTTGTTGCTGCTCTGCATGTGTAATATTAAATGAGCCTTGATCATGGCCAGAGAGGGGGACACAGGAAAGGCAGTAAAAATTACCACAACGATTGGTCATTTAAAGCAATTGATTATTGCCAACCCAAACAAGCGATGGTTACGGTGCTGCCAAAGAGCAAGAAAACCTCACAACACTTACACCACAACAACAACAGCGGCGGCACCAGCAACAACTCAGGCAGTCGAACAAAAAACCCTATAGTCCTATACCAGCAGCAGCAGCACCACCAGCAACAACAGCAGTCACAACATCAGCTCTTGGTTAACTGAAACTATTTCTCATATATATACGAGCAGTACGCACGTTGCAACGTTTGCGTTTGTAGTTTTTATGAGTCCTCAAATGATAAATTAAAAAAGAAAATGTTTTTCTTAAATGACCAAATTCTTGTCGATCAAAATTCCTTTGGAGCCACCACCACCAGCAGTACCAGGGATCTGAGAGAAGGATAAAACAACAACTACAAAAAAAAAAAACACACCAAAACAAGAACTCTAGAAAAACCATTGGCGGCAGCAACATCATCACTTGGACGTGCTAATGGCCGGCCAATGATGATGGCCCAATGAGTATTGACCAATATCGTTACTGTTTTACTCTTCAGTCCAGGGTGGTGGTGGTGATGGTTGAAGCTTAAGCAAAAAAAAACCCACAGCAAATGTTGCTGAATTTACACAAAAATACTTTGGAATTTATAAAGTTTGCAAAAGGGGAAAAAGATACAAATCTTTAGTTTTTTTTTCATCTGACAATTGTTTTTAATTTTACTTTTTGTCCCTGCCCAATAATAAAAAAGCTATAAAAATTGCAAAAAAGGGAATTATGTTTAACGTTTTAAGAAGACGTTATTGTTACAAAAAGAAAAACAAAAAACACGCTTCAAAGCTAACTTATGTATATAAAAATGAATTGCATACTTTTAAGGAATAGCTTGAAAAATCTCAAGGGAGACAGTTTTTAATAAATAAAAGAGAGGAGTAAGAGAGGCGGCAGCATTATGGCAAAGTTAAGCAGAAAATAACTTGTATGTGATGAATGTCCTTTAAGGACAACAGTACAGTATTGCTTATGATAATAAAAGAGAATACAAAAAAAATATATTTTTGACTTGGTGGATACAAATACATATTATATTTTACCAATTGACGAATGTCCTTTAAGGACTACAATGAAATGATGCTTTTGATAATAAAAGACATTAAAAAAAAATTTAAAATAAAAATGATGGTTACAACATATTATATTCTACCAATATTTCCAAATATAGATAATAAAAACAATTTCAAATATTTAAATTAATGTCTTAAATATTTTTAAAATTATTTTATATATAAAAAACAATTAAGGTAAAAAATATTTGCTAAAAATTATTATATCACTTTTTATAAAATATTCTTCTTTTTAACGAAAAAGACCAAATATAGAAAACAAAATATTAAAAATGAAAATAATATTTTTTATTATATACTTAACTTTAAATTAATGTTGCTTAGCGTAAAAGAGCTAAGGTTCAGTTTTATATTTTTCGGAATTATTTCACTTGTTTTATTGATTTTTCGTTATGTTATGATTATTTTTATTTTTAATATTTTCTTTCCTAAATTTAGTCTTATTCACATAAAAGAATATTAAATTATAGGTGATATAACAATTTTTTTTTAAACAGCATTAACAGATAATTTTTTTAACTAAAAATTTTGTTTAAAATGTCTAAAATAATTATTAAAATTTTTGAGACATTTTTTATAATATATGAAATTTTTTTATTATTTATATTTGAAATATTGGTAAAATACAATAACATCAAAGACAAGTAAAAGAAACAATTTTAAATATTTAAAAAAAAATTTAAATACAATAAAATGAATTCAAAAATTTAAAAAAATTTTAGTTAAAAAAAATATTTGCTGAAACATATAAAATTTTTGAAAAAATAAAATGAAAATTATATTTTTTTATTAAATAATTAGTTTAAAAATTTTGCTCAAGTAATAACAATAAAAGCACTAAGGTGAAGTTTTATATTTTTCGGAATTATTACACTTTTTTGATTGATTTTTCGTCATGTTTAGATTATTCTCATTTTTAATATTTTCTTTCCTAAATTTAGTCTTATTCATATAAAAGAATATTAATAAGAGGGGGTATAATAATTTTTGTTTATTTAGCTTTAGCAATTAATATTTTTAACTAAAAATTTTGTTTAAAATATTTAAAATAGTTATTAAAATATTTGAGACGTTATTTAAATTATTTAAAATTTTTATTATTTATATTTTAAATATCAAAAATATAAATATTATATTATATTTTTTTTATTATTTAAATTATTGGAATTTTTTTTATTATTTATATATGAAATATTAATAAAATATAATATTGTATTGTAATATTGTTGCCATCAGCACTATTCTCAATTTTATTTATTCTCTTTTAACATTAAAAGCAACACTTCATTGTTGCCCTCTCTTACTCTTACTGGAATTCTTTAAGGTCCAATGCTTACTTAAATTTCCACTTCTGACATGAACAAAATCATTCTCACCTTACAACTACTATAATTAATTAATTCTAATTTCTATAAATACCCTTTTAATATTATATTCCAACATATTTAATATTATTCCTATATTTGCAAATAATTTTCTTATTAAATCCCATTAAAATCATTATTTCCTTTCATCTACCTCTTAATCATCAATAGTTTACTAGTGAATTACTTATTCAACTAAAACAACTCATATGGCAACACTCTCTTATTCTCATATGTATTTCTCCCACTCCCAACTGCACAACAGTATGATGGACGGCAGGCAATTGTATGCAAATTAACTAAAGCGGCAGGTTGAACTATTTTGTTCTCCCCCCAAAAGTGTTAATAACGTTCATTGAACTTTAATAAAACGTTTGAAATAATTAAAGTACATAACATTTCAGAAAATTATCAAATAATTTATGCGAAAACTTGTCAATTTCTTAAAGAAAAAAGTAACACAAAATGGTGATGAAAAGCATAAGTATTGTGAGAATTGTTGTTGGTGGCACAAAACAAATGTTCGTGCATGTGCAGTTGTGATGGATGAATGGCCAATGGGAAAGAGATCAGTGTTTTGGTGTTGAATGAGAGTTACTGGTGAGAATGTAAAGAAGAGATAACATTGACAATTATAGACAATTATGATAGAAGTTAATAATACAATATCATGCGAATTGAATAATAAAAATCACAAACAGTGTTTGGAAATTGTTACAGAATCTTTGACAAATTAATCAGAAAAAATTTTTGTGAATACTTGTCAATATCTTAAAGAAAAAAGTAACGCAAAATGGTGATGAAAAGAATGAGTATTGTAAGAATTGTTGTTGGTGGCTAAGAACAAATGTTCGTGCATGTGCAGTCGTGATGGATGGCCAATGGGCAAGAGATCAGTGTTGGTGTTGAATGAGAGTTAGTGGTGAGAATATAAAGAATAGATAACTTTGACAAATAGATGACAATTAAAAAGAAATATGATTTAATGAGATTGTTATCAGTAGTAATGCGATTATTAGCAAAGGGATATGATAGAAATAATAAAATATTAGATTTTTATCAGTATCATAAATAAAAAATGTTATTAAAATCGAAATTAAATAATAAAAAATCGCAAACAGTGCCTGCAAATTGTTACAGAATCTTTAACAAATAAATCAATTAATGTAAAAACTTGTTAAAACCTTAAAGAAAGAAAAAAGTAACGCGAAATTGCAATGGAAAGAGGAAATAAAGCATGATCTACAAGAATTATTAATGTTGGCAAAAAACAAATGTATTGTTAGTTGTAATGGCTGGGCAATGGGAGAGATCGGTGTTGGTGTTTGAAGAAAGTTAGTAGTGCGAAAATAAAGAAAAGATAAATTTAACGCAGTACATACATACATACATTGCGAAATATTAGTATAGAGGTCCTAATGACATAATAAAAAAGTAATAACAAAAAAAGTAATCATACACAAAAGTATTTAAAATTGAAATTAAATTACTAATACAGAAATAACAGACCGTGCCTGAAAATTGTAATCTATTTGATAAAACTCACAGAGAGTACCTTGAAATAGTATTTGCATTAAAGGCATATTGTGCTGCGCTGCTGTTATCATTGTCAAGGTAAGGTAAGTTGAAATTTGGTAATTTTTGTTATTTGTTTTTATAAAATGATAAATCAACTGATTTCCACTGTAATTTTTATTTTGCAGAAAAATATGTTAGGTATACGGTAGAAAATAAACCTATGACAGAATTTTACCAAGTGAAGCATAACTGCGAATAACGCTTTAAACGACAATAGTCCAATTGTTCCGCATGCGTAGGAATGGTTTTAATAGTAGCTCACACCTTCTAAAATATTTGTTACTTATGGCGGGTATAAAATTTACAAAAAAAAATATATTTAAGTTAAAAAAAAAAAAAATTATTAATAATGATATTTTTTGTAATAAATTGTAAATTATTTCTGTTTAAAGTGTGAAAAAACGTTGTATATCCAAAAATTTATTGCTAAATAAAACGTTATTCGACATTAAAACCTAGATAATCCAACGGCTTTAAAAATGTTTTTTGCACAATGAAATCATTCCTTTTTATGAAAATTTTGTATAATCTGCATCGTTCTTCCACTGAGTAAAACTTTCTAATTACATCTTAAGAGCGCTAACGTACATAAAATCGGCTGATTAAGTGTTTAAGCATGTCAAAGATTTTTGTAAAACATAATCTGTAAAAAATAGTTTTGCAAAAAAAGGCTTTGAAATGTTATTCACGTTTATGCTTCAACGAAATTTTCCGTTTAATCATAAAATTAATTATAACCAAGTGATTACAATGACAAAACACAATGTACCTCAATATTAAACAGACGTCAACAATCACTTTGGTCAATACGTCATCATGTCATGTGAAACAGTTCCATATTGCTGGCAACCAAACAAACGAAAAAAACCCTCTTGCCACATATTCACACCACTCACCTCATGATATTTGAAACTTTGTTGTTTTTAATTTTTGAAAAATTAAAAATGTTTCCTTAACGATCTTTTTTGCACTAAACAATTTTTCAATAGCTTTTTGCTAAAAACGGTCAGCTAAAACAACAACACAGCTTGAGGTGACAACAAGTTTTTCCGGTTCTATAGAAATTATGGAGTTGTCATCAACGGTTATAAAAGTTTCCAAAGACATCTTTTTTTGTATACAAATCACTTTACGCAATTCATGTAGTATCAACGGCAATATAACGTATTTCATCTTTTTTTTTTGTTTGTACTTTTAAATCACCCCTAAATATTTCATTTTCATTACTATCTCAAACAAAAAGAAAAAAAAACACGCACGGGGACACTATCCAATCACAATTCTTGATTAAAAACTGGTTATCTTGTGAAAACAAAACGTGGTATATTCATGTAGCCTTGCTATAGGTTGAACAAGAAAAAAAAATACAACACCAAAAAAATTACTCACCCTCAAAATGAGGAAGTGAAGAAAAAAACTACCCCCTAAAGTAAATAAATAACTCGAATAGTATATAAAGAAAGATAGAAATATATAAATGATGAAGATGTCTAATTAGAATTTTTTGATATAAGATTGGTTTATAGGGGAAGATGTTTAATGCGATTTTTTGATATGAAATTTGTTATGTGTAAGATTTGTCTTATGAGTTGATAGTTTTAGCTTAAAGAAATAGCGAACGAGCGATCTTGTTAGGAGATGAATTGTGTGATGATTTAAGGGTCGTTTGGACAATCAACAGTTGGTGTTTTTTATAGGCTTAAAATGTAGGCTTTTTTGTGTGTACAGTTTATAGAAATTCGCTAAGACATAGGATTGTGAGGAATTGAAAGAATTTTGTTGCATAACAAAATCAAGAAAATAATAAGAAAGTCAAGGACATTTATCTTTAAAATTTTGTATTTTAAGTATGAGAATAAAAATGCTTTTGAAGAGAAGAGAAATACTTGCATGTAGATTTTAAAAGTAATCACCTTGTTTTGGGCTTTTTATAGTAAAGACAGAAGTGCAATATCTTGGTTTAAGTTTTTGGCATTATAAGTGGACGGTATCTGAATAAATTGTTACTTGGTAGTATATGACCATTGCCTATTGTATGTAGTTAGTCTAGAGGACTCTGATGTTGGTAATGTTTTTATATTTTATTTTTTTAGAAATATAGAAATATTTTTTTATTATATTTTTTTTTTAAATTGTAAAATATTTTAAATTCCGGAAATATACAAATTTTTTTAGCAGTTCTTGTTTATAATTTTTTATATAAATTCGGCTTTTCAGGCAACAAAAAAATATTTTTCGATTGTAAGATAAGCTTAACATATGAAAGATTTCTCATCACACTAAACCTGAAGTCCTTAAAATTGTTGTGTTAAATAAGGGGACAGTTTAAAAAGTACGTTGGCTGACCTCAATGGAACATTAATACTTTTGAATTGGTTTCATTGTAAATCAAACCGGCTTAAAGTTCAAATCCAAGTCCAATTATGTAGCAAAAGTTAGAATTAAGAATTTTTTTAATAAGTTCTTCATTTTAGACTACAGAAAAACAGATTTATTGATTGTATCATAACTTTTTCAGATGAAACTTCTTTAAAAATACATTACTATCAAAAATATGTAACTGTTAAAAAATATCATCCTAAACGTTTAGTCCTTTATATCATTGATCTGTAAAATAAGAAGGCACTGAATAAATAACTTCGATTGACCTCATTTGAACGTCAATAACTTTGAATTGCTTTCATTGCCTAAAAGTATAGAGATCCTTATTTAAACCAACTTTTTTCTTGAAATTCCCTTTACACCCCATGAATGTGAATTTGTGAATTTACTCGCTTCTGTTTTTTGATTTACTCACAAAGGGACCTACATTTCATAGGTAAATCCGCTATTTAAGAATCTTCAACTAGACATTTACTGCGAAGTTATTGTCGAAAACATCGAGCGGACCGCCAATAAAAGAAATGTTTACCTAATTTTGACTTTGAACTATCTGATTTTTTGAACTATACCATCGGTTAAGTTTACAGACCCACTTATACTAAGTAACTATGCTTGAAGTACTCTTTAGCTGAATCACATTCTGGCAAGCGAAGGTAACTTAAAGTATGACCTTACTTAGTGTAATATGTATGACCCAACGTGTTTGATGCAACCTTTGATTGGCTATGTTAATTATTCAAGGATTAAACCGGATTTATATGGAACCCTTATAGGGAAGGGTTGTTTTGGTCAATTAGGAAATTATGTAAATTAGACAGGGCATTAGAATATTAAGTGATCATCCCTTTACTGTATGAAAGTAGACAAAATGTGCATCTTTAAGTAAAGTATAAGAAAGGTGTGATATTTAATGAAAAATTTAAATCAGAAATTTTATTCAAACTTTTACATAATTTTTTGAATAATATAAACAAAAATTATATAATATAAGAAAATTACAACATTTTTAAATTTTACTCATTTGTCCTTTTAAGAGGATATGATATTTATGAATTTAAATTTTCCATTGATTTTTAGGTAAAAATATTTATGATGATGTCCTCAGATTTTTTTTATGGAATTTTATTAAAGTTTCAACATAATTCGCAGTAATGTTAAAATTCAAAAAATCACGAAAATTAATATAAAAAAATTCCACAAAATACTTTAAACATAAACATTATGGATTGTTGGCGAGTTCGAATTGAATGTGATATTTAATAATTTTTTTTTTAAAATAATGCAAATTATATAAAACACTGAAATCTTGGGAAACGATTTCATGTATTATTAACTCCCTCATAAGTTTCAATCACAATTTCCACTGAATATCCTAACAACAAATAATTAGTTTTTTTTTGCATAAAATTAAGACCTTTGAGTTTTCATAGAAAAAATGTTTAACTAACATTTTTCAAAGTTTACAACAAGTGTCCTAACAAAAAAAAAATTCTTGTTCACCGTTTTTTTTTTTAACTTTTAATTTTGTAACACTCCGTTGTAATATTAATTCATTCAAGAACTTTAAATAAATTTTATGATGAGAACCCTTTTATAATCCCACGCATAGTATTTTCAATTAACAATAATACATTTATAATAATAATACAAATATCAAAAGTACTCACTTGTTCCATTTGCATTGCGTCCAAATATCTTATTTGGCGGACTCAGTATGGGACTCGATGAAGCCGACGGTGCTGCAGACAATGAACGTTGACCTTCCGATATGCCACTGGCCAAGGATAAATTATTACTATCCTCGTGTTTGCCAGTGTCCAAAGGAAGAATCTGCAGCAAAGGCGTATGTTGAAAGGCCGAACTTATGGCAGATGTTAGGGATGGGGGTAAACTTCCTGTAGCAGAGGCGGCGGCCGCACTACAACTACTGCTAATCGCGGCTGTATTAACTGTAGAACAGGCCACGGTGGCTAGTGAAGCTGAGGTTGGCATTAAAGACGAAGATGATGATGATGACGTTATTGAGATGGTGCCAGATGATGGATTTGTACTAGTGGTCGCCGCGGATGTTGTTAAACACTGAGCTGAACTTCCGTTTGAGGATTCCATTTTTTTTTATTTTTTGCAAACGAACGAATTTAAAATTTACGCAATAAATCACACAACAAACACAACGACGACGACAATAACAACAACACCGATAACAAAACGACCAAACTTAACACAACAAATAGTACAAACAGGACGAAGGATAAGTGAACAAAAACACACCAAACGAACTCATGCAAATGAACACTACTTGTATTCTCAAGGGAAATGAAAAGCAAAACTACTTAATATTAAAACAAACAAAAAAAACAACTAAATAAAAATGTTTTAACTAAACACAAATTCTCTTCAAAATTAAACTTGTTTTTCTTATATTCTTTGCTTAGTTCTTTACGTATTTTTTCTTAAAGATTTTCGTATGTCTTTGATATGAGAAAATTAAATTCTTTTTTCTACGCGTTTGTGTCACAACGTTTAAAGTCTTTATTTCTCTGGTTGTATAGAATAAAGTTGATCTGCTCTTGTCGAGACCAGCCAGCGTTCTGTTGAGTCTCAGCTAGAGTGGACACTTTCGTAACCCTTGCACGACGCTGCAAACACCCAGCACACGCGTTACACAGCCACATACAATGGTAGCAGCACACACACACACACACACTGACACATAGGCACAGATCCAGTCGTTGTGCCAAGGAAATCTTGTAGATCTTCTTTTTTGTCTTAAGGGAAGGACACACGTAGTGTTCTGTATGTTACGCATGCGCATAAGCACATGTACACACACACACATGCACTCTTGTATTTCATGTGTACGAGGTGATGAGGTTTAAACTAACGAAAGGGTTAAAGGCTAACAACAAATCTCAGTGTGCGTTCTCGCGCCAGCATAGTTCTCGTTTGTGAGCAAAGGTGCCAAGGGTGACTTTTTTTTGCTCACAAAGGATCTTATTGGAATTCTTTTAGGATTCTCTTCTCTAAAATGCAATGTCTATGGCTGGTTAACCTTACTCTCAACTCCGCCTTTGGAGAGTGTATATATGTTTTTTATATACCTTTTAGTTTTTAGTTCATTCCCGTGTTGATCCTTGTTGTCCTTGTTGAAAACATAGGCAATTGTTTTTATCATTTGCATAACAATGTCCTGTTGGATTTTTTTTTATTTCTACTACTCTTACATAGGCCGTTATTGTATGGGTGCTGCTATTTTCTATAACATTTCTTATAGTTTTATGTACATAAAAACTATTTAGCTTATTTTGTTTAGATTTTAGAGGTTCTTTTGTTTCTTTCATGCGTAAGATATCCTGATGTTAAGGAATTTAAATTTTTTTTTTGTTAGGTAAATAGTTCTAAAGTTTCAGGAAGCTGCCATTAGATTTTGGCGCAAATATTTTTTTTTGTTTGGTAATTTTTTGATAGAAATATAACGGATTCACATTTCTTAAGGCTAATAAATTATTGTTTTTTTTGTAATGCAGTTCTAACGTATTTTTTGATATACTGAATATGTTGTCAGTGTAGTGACTACGCCGTTTTCTTTGAGAATTTGTATTGTATTTTTTTTTGTATGACACGTTTGCCAGTTTTATGCGATTTATGTGGCATCCGTAATTTTTTAAGAGCTATTCGACTGCCTCGTAACGCTGCTGCGCACAAAGTGATGTAAATGTTTTATTAAAGCTACTTGTATGTTAGCAAAATTGAAGTACAATATAGTTTAGATTTGTTTTGCTAAATTTAATCTGATTGGTGGTGAAAAGAGAGTTCAGTTATCCTTCCTACATTTGTCACTAGTATAAACTTAATTTCCCTTAACAACTAAGGAATACGATTTAGAAGAAACTCATACATTTAGTAAATGTTTACTTGCTTTACTTGCGGTGGATATAAGATTAGGTTACATAAGTTAGATTGGAAAGAGAAGAGCTATCCTTACTTACTTACTTACTTACTTAAGTGGCCAATCACAACTTACGAAACGTAGTTCATAAATTTGAGGCCTGAAGTAATAAAGAATTTCACACGCTTCGGTCTTCTGCGTGTGTTCTCCAGTTGGTCCTACAAGATGATGGCACGTCGCCTACCACTTGGTCCTTCCAACGAAGTTTGGGTCTCCCTGATCTGCGCCGTCCTTCAGGTTCGCCTTCAAACACCTTTCTCGCTGAAGCATTTACATCCATCCTGGCAACATGTTCCAGCCATCGAAGTCGTTGGATTCTAACTCTTTTAGCTACGTCGATTTCGTGGTAAAGCTCACACAGCTCATGGTTCATCCGATGGCGAAACTCGCCTTCGACACAGATAGGTCCATATATTTGTCGGTGTACTTTTCTCTCGAAAGCTCCCAGGTTTTGTGTGTTAGTTGTAGTAAGCATACAACAGAACAGGTAAGATTAGCACCTGGTATAGCTGTTTCTTACTATTAAGGTGATAAGGTGGTTTTACTAAAGTGCTGCCGAAGTCCGTAGAAACATGTATTGGCTAGCACTATTCTCCGTTTAATTTCTTGGCTGACATTATATTTCTTGGCTGACATTATTCTCTCTTTATTCGTCGAAATCATTATTATTGTTTTGTCCTCGTTGACCGCTAAACCCATTTTTGCTGACTCCTTTTCTAGTGATGAGAAAACTGCAGTAACATCCCGCAGATTTCGGCCAATGATGTCTATATCATCGGCATAGGCTAGTGGCATGTGGCTCTTGAGGTATATGGTGCCAGACATGTTGACACCAGCCTTTTTCATCACCTTCTCCATAACTATATTAAATAGTGTACAGGACAGGCTATCGCCCTGCCTGAGACCTCTTTCCGTGTTGAATGGTTCAGACTGATCCTTACCAATCTTAACCGAGGATTTGGTGTTGTCTAAGGTACATTTGCAAAGTCGAATCAGCTTTGCAGGAATACCAAACTCAGACATGACCTCATAAAACCTATTCCTTATCGGAGAGTCGAAGGCAGCTTTATAGTCGACAAAGAGGTGGTAGGTGTCGATCTGCTTTTCGTGTGCTTACGACAACGGACATACAAAACCTGGTAGTTCGAGAAAAAAGTAGTACTCCGAAAAATATATGGACCTATCTGTGTCGACGACGAGTTTCGCCATCGGATAAACCATGAGCTGTATGAACTTTACCACGACATCGACTTAGCTAAAAGAGTCAGAATCCAACGACTTCGATGGCTGGTACATGTTGCAGATGTATCCAGATGGATCCAGCGAGAATAGTGTTTGAAGTCGAACCTAAAGGACGGCGCAGAGCAGGGAGACCCAAACTCCGTTGGAAGGACCAAGGGGTAGGCTACGTGCCATCATCTGGTAGGACTAACTGGAGAACACATCCAGTGTGGAATTCTTTATTACTTCAGGCCTCAAATTTATGATCCACGTTCGTAAGTTGTAATTGGCCACTTAAGTAAGTAAGTAAGTAGTAATAGATAGAGTAGAAGACTTTCTTCGATCAGTCTTTGTACGTTTATATTGTACATTTTGATAAAAAAAAAACACTGGCGACATACACCATGTCAAAATCCAAATTGGATCAAAGGGCCGTTACATAATTCTTCCATCTGGACTTACATTCCAGTTTCTATGATTTCGGATTCCAATAACTTTCTCCATGTATTGGTTCTAAGGGTCGCACAGTGGTCCATTTGCCTGATCTATCGTAACGAAATTATTAACATAAAAAATAATAAAACTGTCGTCAAAAGGAAAATTTTCTAGAATAATAAACCAAAAAGGAACAAAACGAAAAAAAAATTTTTCACAAAAAAAATTACTTTTAATTTTGAAATTTTTTCTTAATTTTTTTTTTTTAATTTGTAGACGTATTAAATTGTATTATTGAATTATTTCGCGTCAATACTCCATTCTGACTCGGACTGCTTTACTAAAAAAAGGTTGCAGTTGCAGACCGACATGATGCTTAAAATTGCGGCATAGTGAGCAAAAGCAACTGAAAGCAGCAAATGTTGGGCATTTCATAAAGTAGCCAAAATATATTAACATAAAAGAACAGTTTCTTCACCGGCCGATACCGGCTAACTTAGTTCTACTCCACAGAATTTAAATTCGGTTACAAAAAGGGTTAAACAAAAGTTTTGATTTCTACCACAATTTTCTAGCAAACTACATACTTTATCTTTTAAAAAAATCCAAAATATGTTTAGCTATATGAGTGTTCCCAATTTTTCAGCACAATCTGCACACTTGTAAAAAAGGGGTTAAAACGTTTTTGTTGCAGCTGTTTTGACATGTGTTATGTTTGAAAGCCGACAGTTAATTAATTATAGCAAATCTGTAAATTTGGAAGTTATCGACTTGCTAAATGAACAGTTAGTTATCGTCGGGAAATCAAATTTTGGTAGATTTCGAATGTCGAAAATTTTAATTTCGTTACGCTAGATCAGGGAAATGGACCACTGTGGGTCATCTCATAATATGGCCATTCGAGCTTTATTTTCTCTTCGTAATATCGTTGAGGATTAGAGTTTCGATACGTCTTTGCCAGAGATCTTGATTGGAACCAACATTTGAAATTAATGTACTAAACTGTTGAACCAACGAATAAAGCCAATAGTAACGGCTTATTCATAGACTTTAGGTGGTACATAAAGTGAAACCTTCCTCCTCCCTAAACATTGTTAATAACAATTCATTACAATTTAATATTTTTTTTTTATAAATTTATATTTATTTTCATATACTTAAAATATATACAAATCTTGATCTGTTTGTTTGATTTTTTTTTTGTGTGTCATCTCTTGCATTTTCTTTGAATACTATAAAGAAATTGTAAATTCCGCAATAATAAATTTACATCTGTTGTCAATGAAAGTCTTAAACATAATACAATATATTTAGATTAAATAACATTAGTAATAATTATTCGTTGTAGTAGTAAATAGTAGTAGTAGTAACGTACTAAAAGAATGGGAAAAAAATATTATCATAATTAAATTACTAATAAAAATAACAGTCATATTCAAAGAAATATATATATGTAGATATATAGTTAGTATAGTTTGTAAATATATACTATTTATGGATATAGCATTCAGTTTTCAGAATCATTTAATCGAAGATTACTCTCATACATACATTGTGATATATTTAGTATGAGAGTAAACTACAAGTCTAACAATTCATTGTTAAATGTTACTGTTCGGGGGTTTTTAATTAATAATTTGTGCTGAGTCAAACCATTTTATCGCATCGCATTAATGGATTATACATATGAGCACTGGGCTTTCACTAAAAGCAAAATATCTACTATTCTCTTAAGTTATAGAATTTAAGCTGACTATAAATTATTGACACTGATTATCTGATTAATCCAACCGATGAACGATGAAACTTTTACATAGACACCCGGCACATCGACACGTCCACAACCAAAGCCCCAGGAAACTAGACCGGCCAACTCAAAGAAACCATCATCTTGACAGACCAGAGGACCACCGCCATCACCTTGACAGGCATCGTTGCCTTCTTCGCCACCGGCACAGAAACTAGAGGCGGGTAGAATGAATATTTTCTCGGTGACGGCATTAACTTTACGTATGCACTCAGTGTCACTGACAATGGGGATTTCGGCTTCACGCACACGCAGTGGTATGGGACCAGCTAGAAGAGAAATGAAATGTTGTTATTAGTCTTCGACATGAATTAATGTTGGAAGAAGTATTAAAATACCCAGCAAAAACAAATTTGTCAAAAAAAGGGATTTCTAATAACTTCTTAGGATAAAGAAATACATTAAATGTGATAAAGAACTTATTAAGAGATTTTGAGATAGTAAGAGTTCATTTGCTCTAGAGCGATTTCAATAATTTGAAGAATTTTATTTGAGAATTTTATTTTTTAAATTTTAGCCGAGATATTCAATTTTATTTACGCCGATTGGCAAATTAGTTTTAATCTGACATGTTCGCTCTGAAGTTCCTAAAATTTTTTCATAATATGTATTTCCAACATATCTTGGTACTTACCTTCTCCCATATAACCATAACCCGTTACTGTGCAACGTTTTCCGGCCGCATGACTGACACCTCGAGCCGGCAGACAAACCTACAAGAAATTTTGTATTAAAAACCAATTCTCAACTATTTTAATTAATTTAATTACAACTTACCAAACAAACACCATCTCTTAATTCAGCTTGGCCATGCAATTTCAACAGAGCTATATCATTATCCAATGTCTGACTGTTGTGATTATGATGTATATAAGTGGTAGCAACTCTTAAAGTTTGGGCACCAGGACTGCCATACTTGCGGGTCAAATCATAATCACCTACGCGTACATAAATAGCATCACCCGAGCGTACAATGCTAAAAGAAAGAACAAGAAAAATACAAATTTTTATATCTACAATTTCATGCACATATTCCCTTTTTACTCACTTGGTCACACAATGGGCTGCCGTCAATACCCATTGGGTACCGATTAAAGCGGCACCACATAAATACTGATTCATGGAATTAATCAACGCCACTTGCCAGCACCATTCGCCATTGTCACCATCTTCACCGCCCACTACACGGGCACGTCTGCGTCCCGATGTATAGTTGCCAAAATAGGGTTGTGCAAACACCGTGGTGGGGAAATTATCTGGGTACGATCGAACCTGATTGAGATCCATGACATCATTTTGTATCAGATCACCCAGTTTATCATTGTGTATCTGAATGGGCACAATGTCGGTGCCCAAAATAAGGCGTTCATTTGTTTTTTGCATACCCGTGGGCATGACATAATCTTCATTTAGTTGTCGTGACTCGCGATGGACACCATATTTGGCACGCACATAGGAGACGAGCGATAATGCTGGCGACGAGCGTCCTGTGCGTAGGGTACCTTTAACGCCACACACATATTTGGAATAGACATGAGGACGAGCTGTGGTCGTCGTCGTTGTTGTCGTAGTTGTTGGTGGTGTAGTGCTAGGCATGTGGGGATGTTGATGTTGTGGTGGCATTTGGGGAGCCAAACCAGGTTGGTGGGCGACTGTAAAGGAAGAAAATAAGGAATGAGATGAGATTTTGGGCTACGAAATTGTTTAAAACTTATGTATGTGGGTTTTTTTTGATAAATAATTTTAAATTTAAGTTACCAAAAATTACAATAAGTGTATTGATATTATTACTCCATCTCTAAAGTGAGCGGAGTGATACATTTGTATGGGAGGTACCAGAAGGGGCGTGTCTAGACTTCCACATTTTTTCTCCAAAACTTTACCCTGTTATAACTTAACAAAATACAGAATTTGGGCACGATCGTGTCGAGTGTAATGATATTATTACTCCATCTCTAAAGTGAGCGGAGTGATATCCCAGCAAAATATGTTGTTGCAAAGAAACAATTGCAGAACAGCTTTTTCTGATAAGGAACAAGATCCACTTTCGGTTGCACAATATATTATTTTTGTTTGAAATTGTCCCAAAACCAACAGGTTCTTTGGAATCTGTTATGAAATAAATTGCTTCATAACTTAATTTCATATGCTGGTTTTTGAAATGTAATTGGTTCTCAATTGGGTACTAACTGAAAATATATTTCAGCTCCGATTTTTGAGTTTTTGTTAATTAATACCATCTAAAAACATACTAATTTCGAATACCATCGGTTTAATAAGCTTTAACAATGATCCGATGGATGTAAAATTTCATTAACGCACAAATTGGATCTTGTTTTTATGTAATCTATACACAAATTATAATGGACAGGGCTAGTCACAGCAAGTTTTATTAATTTTCTGTTCTACGGAATCTGTAGTGCAACATGTTGTACATAACCGGTTATATGGAACCAGAAACAGAATAGAAGGTCGATTAAAAAAGAAACGATTCTAGTATCAATACCATTCGCAACAAGTTCTGAAAAATTTTCCTGGGACATTTGTATGGGAGGTACCAGAAGGGGCGTGTCTAGACTTCTAGATTTTTTTCTCTTGAACTTTATTTTGCCTGAACTTTACTAAATTCAGAATTTGGGAACGATCGCGTTAGGCATATTAATAATATTAATCGGTACCAGATGGGGCGTGGCTAGACTTCCAGTTTTTTTTTTCCTAAAAAACTGTATCCTGCTATAGCTTTACCAAATAAAGAATTTGGGTACGATCGCGTTGGATTTATAGATATTAATACTCCATCTCTAAAGTGGGCGGAAAGGTACATTTGTATGGGAGGTACCAGAAGAGGCGTGGCTAGACTTCCAATTTTTTTTCAAAAACTTTAAACTGTTATAGCTTTACTAAGTACAGAATTTGGGTGCGATACCGTTGGGTGTATTGATATTATTACTCGATTTTTAAAGTGGACGGAATGATGTATTTGCATGAGAGGTACCAAAAGGGGCAGACAGACAGACAGACGGACATGGCTCAAACGACTTAAAAAGTCATGAATCGAATTTGGTTCAAAGAAACCTAGGGTCTAAAGTGACTCCTTCTATGTGTTACACTTTTGGGTCGTATCAAATGATATATACCCTCATCCCTAAGGGTGATGGTATAATTATACCATTTTCTTCCTCTTGGTCTTCAAACGTCGTAGTTCAAAGTTGGGGTTGAGGCCCAATGGGCTCCAGGTAGCCCAAAAAAAGGGCTCTCTTCAGTTCTTTGATGGCCCATATATGTGGGTACCATAGAGAATAAATAAAATCACTCTTTGAAGGGAATAATCAGCAAAAATGTGCGAGAAGAAGAAGCATTTTTTTGTGAATTTTGTTTTTACATCTAGTGAGCATCACAACTAATTTCGTAGCCCAGAGCGATTTGGTTAGGCACTGGTGGGTACTCAAATGGAAAATATTTTCGAAACGAATCTAGTGGTTCGAATGTTTGCATAAATTAAGGCGCATAGGGTCCTTGGGCATTAGGGGTGCGATAGTGCACGAGTTTTCCAATTCAATACGAACAACCAGCTAATTTTGTGTGGTTGGATAAAAAATGCATGAGTCAAAATTTGGGGGAGGTGGGAGTGGGGTTTAAATGATAGCTCATCAAAGTTGTGGGAAAAGGGGAAAAAAATTCACATCAAGCCCCACAACAGCCTTTGTTTCGACTATATAATATAATATCTTCAACCCTAAGGGTGGTCCCCATACAATTATTTTTATTTTTTATAGTTTTTTAATAAATCAGCTCCTGCCGCTCTTTTTAAGTCTCCTAGAGGGGTAAAATGTATGACCGATCCTTAGTCATTTTTTCCTCCCAACATTTTCCCCAAACATTCCTACCCTACATCTCCACCCCTTAAGGGGCTCCCATACAACAATTGAATTTTTATAAATTTTGCTCCCACCGCTTTAACTGCCCTAAACGTGTCCTAAGCGGAGTCAAATGTATGGCCGACCCCCAATATTTTTGCAACCCAAACAGTTTTTTAGAACATATCTATCCTCCAACTCCCTATAAATTTTTTTTGGTATTTTCATAACCTGCTGCTCCGACGATGCCTCCTAAAGGAGTAAAATGTATGACCGACCGCCACTATTATTTCCCTCCTAACATTTTTCCCGAACATACCTATCCCCTATCTTCACCCCCTAAGGAGGATCCCAAAAGACCCCTTTATTTATTCTTCCGATATTCGGCGACGACCTGAAGCAACAACACGTTGCAGTGGTCCTCTATTAATTTCACACCTCTTTCGGCAGCGTCATTGACAACATGTAATTTACACAACATTTATTGGGCTTGCTGGTAGTCTTCTCGCTAATGCACTCAAGAAAGAATTCTCATTTTGTTGTGAATTCTGGTGCATACGACTTGCTAAACAATTTGCAATCATTATACCAAATTCTGCTGATGAGGATTCGTGGCTGAATCCGAAACAGCTGCACAGAATGGCTGGCATAATGATAATATCATTCTGCTATGAACTTCTTTCAAAAATCACCGGTCTTGAGCTTGAAATAAATACTAAATCAATGGTAATTCTTTTTGCTATTCTCCACATCATCTTCTTCATCTATATCATCGTCTTCTTCATCCTTAATTCTCGCTCTCTTCGCCGCACGATTCATCCATCTTATCGTCACATAATTCAGACTCGTATCCCTCCTTCTCTTCTTCAAATATACGAATTACATTTGACATTTTCCGCTTTATGTCAAAGGGGGTATTCGGTTCGAATAATGCAAGAGCAACGGCTTCACAACGTAGATACCAGAGATGTCCACAGTATCACTTTACCAATCGTTGCGACACAATGCGATCAATTGCAATAGCTTTCAAACAATTTAAATCATTATTTGGAGCTTTAATTGCTCGAGTGGTGCTAAACCAACCTTTCACTGAAAATGTTTCGATGAAAATGGAAACGTCGCGAAGTCCATTCAATTCTATTTTGCTCAAACCTTTGGCCATCCATCGAGCATTACTGGGTGGGCTATAATGATGATTGTGAATATTTTCACCAAGGAACAATAAAACGATCCTCCAATTAAGCCAAACAAATTAACTTCATATTAATTTTGACCTGGACTGGTATTTTCGCTGCGACTCTATCATCTTCTATCCCAGGCCATTATGGTTTGTCTTTAATATGTTCCCATTGCTCAACCATTGGCAACCCTGGCTCTTGGCTTTGCCATCCCAGTGTACGTTGAAAAATTTCGCTTTAAACAACTATGGGTTTCCTTCAAAAATGCAGTAACCTGCTGTCGATTTTGTGTACCGGCATCTCGAAGGGACTTCCGATTTATTATATACTTTGTTGGGTTAATTTGAAAAGCTCGTGCCGCAGCAATCAATGTACGCACTGCTGCTACGTCCTATGTCTTACATCTGTCAAAAATAAACACCAGATGCGGAGTAATGTATTTGACGCTGCCCCTTGTTCCCTTTGAACTTGCTTATACAAAATCATTCTGTCCTTGCATCATTCTGTCCTTGGTGACAAGTATCTAACTCATTCGATTCGGTGGATACAAATATTCACCTGATGTTTCATCTCTGTTTTGAAGTTAACACATAACATCAAGAAAAGTTTTTAGAAATCCTTCAATTCAAATAAAAACATTAATACTCATTATAAGGAAGGGTGGAACCAAATTTTATAACATTTTGATTTTTGTATGAAATACAGTCATACAATTTAACTCCTACAAGGCATCATCAGAGCAGCAGGAGCTATATTCATAAAAAAATTTTGGAAATACCAAAAAACTGTTGGGGTTACAAAAATATTGGGGTTAGGTCAAACATTTGACTCCTTTAGGCGCACGTTTGGGGCAGTTAGAGTGGTGGGAGAAATATTTATAAAAATTTCATTTTTGTATGCGAGCCCCCTTAGGGGGTGGATATGGGGGTAGGTATGTTTGGGGAAAATGTTAGGAGGAATAAATGACTGGTGGTCGGTCATACATTTTACCCCTCTAGGTGGTTTAAAGGGATCTGCATAAGCTGAATTATTAAAAAAAAAATATAAAAAATTCAAAAAAAAATTGTATGGGGACCACCCTTAGGGTTGAAGATATTATATTATAGAGACGATTCAAAGGCTGTTGCGGGTCTTGATGTGAATTTTTTTCCCTTTCCCCCCAACTTTGACTCATGCTCCAAGTTTTGGCTCAAGCTTTATTTTCAACAACGACATAGGCCAAATCGTATCCTGTTACTAAGGATCTCCATATAATTGGGCATATTGGATCCGGCCTCAACTTTAACATACCATACCAATGTTTGGGGACCCAAAACGAAGAGAATGTTATACCCATTTCACCCATTTCAAGATGAGAGTAAACAGTCATTTAGCTAAATTTTCCTCTTAGAACTACCATGGACATGTTATGTGGAAACATTTCCCAAGTAACTCTATCCACAAAATAGTGATTTTACTCCCTGTTTGAAAAACCGGTTAACCGACATCAAAAAACCCGTTAAATCGAGTATTCGAAAATGGAATTTTTGAAATAACCGGCATACGTTTTCGGAGAAAAAACCGTTTAGACGTGTTTCGGTTTTGGTTTTAAACTCTGTAAACACTAAGTACATTTGGTATACCAAAAACTTTTTTTATACCAAAAACTACTTTTGTTGTATTAAAAAGTACAAAAGTATTACAAAAAATTATACAAAAGTATTAAAATTGTGCCAAAAGGTACTTTTAGTGCAACTAGTATGAACTACGAAGAATTTCCATTCATTATACCATCACCCTTAGGGATGAGGGTATATATCATTGGATACGAAAAAAAAGTGTAACGCATTGAAGGAGACGAGTTAGACCCCAAGTATCTTAAGAACCAATTCGTATCAGGACTTTTTAAGACGATTGAGCTATGTCCGTCTGTCTGGCAGGCTGGCTGGATGGCTGGTCAGCAGGATAACTTGAGTAAACCTTAACGGATCAGTATGAAAATTTACCAGTATTAATATTTTTCAAAACGAACTTATGGGATTGAAAATGGGCAGAATAGCCCCACCCCTTCTGGTACCTCCCATACAAAATTACCTATTTTTGGATAATTTATTTTTCTTTCATAACTTCCCAACGGACGATCGTAGGATATTTAAATTTGGTCACTTTATTAATTTTGCAAAAGTAGACAAACACTACGAAAACCGAAACCTTTGCCATACCCCTTCTGGTACCTCCCATACAAAATTATCTATTTTTGGATAATTTATATTTCTTTCATAACTTCCAAACGGACGAACGGATGCCATACCGCTTCTGGTACCTCCCATACAAATGACCTAATTGACCCTCATAGTTGTACATACATATCTTTTTTGTAATTAAACTGAATTCACTCAAATTATGCATATGATGTTTGCTTATGAAAAATGGACTCAGGAATGAATATGAACTATATCGGTTCACGCCTTCTGGTACCTCCCATACAAAATGACCTATTTTTGCAAATTTAAAATTTCTCCCATAACTTCCAAACGGACACTTGGAGGATAATGCAAATTGGTCGGTTAATTTATCTTGTGATAGGAAGCAAAACCTCAGAAAACCTTACTATTTGACGCACCCCTTCTGGTACCTCCCATACAAATGCCCGAATTCACCTTCATAGTCCTATATACATATCTTTTTTGTAATTACATTGAATTCACTCAAATTTGGCGTAACTTGTACGGTTATAAAAATTTGAATCAGGAATGTATATGGATTATATCGGATCACCCCTTCTGGTACCTCCCATACAAAATGACCTATTTTTGCAAATCTAATATTTCTCCCATAACTTCCAAACGGACACTTGGAGGATAATGAAATATGGTCGGTTAAGTTATATTGTGATAAGAAGCAGAACCTTACAAAACATAACTATTTGACGCACCCCTTCTGGTACCTCCCATACAAAAGATCGAACTCACCCCCATAGTTTTAAATACATATATTTTTGTAAGTACACTAAATACAGTCGAATTTTGCGTAAGTTGTACAGTTATCATAATTTGAATAAGGATTATACCGGATCAACCTCTGGTACCTCCCATACAAAATGACCTTGTTTGGAAAATTAATATTTCTGCCATAATTTCTAAACCGGCACTTGGATAATAATCAAATTTGGTAATTAATTATCTTGTAATAGGAATTGTTATTGGGTGATGGTATTTATCAGTCAGTTTACCTGACTGAAATTTCTGTACTGGTTTGTTAACATATTTCTATTAAAAACAATGAATTAAAATAAAAATATTTAATTAAAAAAAAACTTATATTTTACACTGTCTCCTAGCCTCATACAACACGTTTTCCTACAACACGCCGTTTTATAGATATTTATAGTTTTGTATGAGGTATTTGTGCCTGTATTTACATTTTTTTTATATTTGTTCACCCGACCATCCACCCATACACAACAACACAAAAAGAACAAGTCCAATCGATACAATTGAATATGAACAATAACCGTTTGTTAACTTCATCATGTCAAATAAATCGAAATGAATGGTATCAACACTTCATATGGTTTTTTAAAAAGCAATAAACCCGGGGATATGTGTCAATTTGCAACCCTTTTAGTGTATACGCACGCACATTGTTTTCCAATATATGTTTGTATTTGCGAAAAACAATTTTGCAAACCAAAATCAAATAAGATGATCTTCTTACAACAAAGCATTCATTCATTCATCTAGAAGTCATGTTGATTTACACCTAATTTACCCCTGTTGAAAATAAGGGATATCCTGTATGGCATCCTTTTTTTCGATTAGTGCAAAAATACGCAAGATTAATGATCTTGCGGTATTTAAACCCTTTTCGAAATCGATCAATTGGATGTTTGATCTCTCGTTGCTTTGTGCCACATGTGTCTGTCTTACTATAGATTAAATTCATTATGCAAATTTCTTAAATTTTACTAAAAAAGATATGTAAATTTTCGTAAGATGTAATAAAGGACAATGAGTGATGATGAAATATGCAAAATATGTATATGGTGAATGGGTATGGTATTTGGCACAACAGTGGGAGGGTGCCCGTAACTAGGTCAGCAATTTAAAAGCAAATACTGATGAAATATGTAAAATGCAGCAAAATGCAGTGGTGATATTGTTATACATCATTGACGTATTTGTAAAAGATTGATGACATCGAAAGTGATCTTAAACTTTATTTTAGGTACGTTCTTGTTGTACAATCAGTTTTTATAAATTTCCTACAATGCACAGTGGGGAAAAAAAAGTTTTTTTGGACATTTGAAATTTTAGGCCGCAATTCTTGACCGATTTTCAAAATTCTTTTTTTGTATTTTTGAAAACAAAATTGTGCACAGAATGTACGTTTTTTTTATTCTGAATTCCTTACCGTTATTTTTTTTAAATTTGTCAAAGTCGAATAAAAAATAATTTCTGACTGTAATGTCAAATATTTTTTGGAATACGTGCCATAAAAATTTCGAACTGACCTTAACTAATGTGAACATATGTTACGAATTAAAATCAGTGAAAAAATAAGACTAAACAATTTTTTTGGCTCAACTGCAAGCAAATATATGGAGGCACTATTTTCACACTTTAACTCGGTGTCTTGCTCATAATTATTATCTGTTTAGAACAAAACTTAATTTACAACCTGGAAAAGTTTTAAGAAAGTCGTCTGTAAAAAATAAGCTAAATCGGTGAAGGTCACCATGCAATTTTTTTGCATATGTACCAAAATAATGCATTTTTAAAATTCCAATAAAATAATATTTTGTGTTTACAAGTAGCCTAAGTGGTGTGCTATTCATTTAAAAAACCAATACCATTATACGTTACACCATCTGTCAAAATAAGGAAATTTGTTAAACGCATATACAAAATTCAAATATATTTGCAATATATGAGGCTTAAAATCGCAATATAAACATTTCATATGTATTAGTAGGCTTAATTATGTATGCCTCATGATATTTTGATACATAAATGAAAATAAGAGAGTGTAACTAAAATTTTTCCAATTTCTTCAGGAAATATATCAATTTTTGGGTTAACTTTAGTATTGAAATTTAAAAAGTTTTTAAGCCTTTTACAAATTTCCTTATTTTGACAGATGATGTAACATATTAAGGTGTTAGACTTTTTAAATAAAAAGCACACCACTTAGCCCTTCTTGTAAACACAAAACTGTACTTTATCAAAGATTAAAACTGCATTATTTTGATACATATGCAAAAAAATTGCATGGCGACCTTAACCAATTTGGCTTATTTTTTACAGACTACTTTCTTAAAACTTTTCCAGGTTGTAAATTAAGTTTTGTTCTAATCGGATAATAATTATGAGCAAGACACCGAGGTAAAGTGTGAAAATAGTGCCTCCATATATTTGCTTGCAGTTTTGTCAAAAAAAATTTTTAGTTTTATTTTATCACTGATTTTAATTCGTAACATATGTTCACATTAACTGAGGTCAGTTCGAAATTTTTAGGACACGTAATCCAAGAAATATTTGACATTAAAGTCAAAAATTATTTTTTTATCGACTTTGACAAATTTTTAAAAATTTACGGTAAGGAATTCAGAATAAAAAAAACGTACATTCTGTGCAGAATTTTGTTTCCAATAATACAAAAAAAGAATTTTTAAAATCGGTCGAGAATTGCGGCCTAAAATTTCAAATGTCCAAAAAAACTTTTTTTTCCCCACTGTGCAATGTTAGAAATTACAGAAATTTGGCCGGTTGTGAAACACTCTATGCTCGATTATACGACATACTAGAATGTGATCAATTTTGGGATAATTTCAAAAATATAAAAAATTCTCCAATTTTAAATTTTTTATAGTAATCTTAATGTTCTTACCTTCAATAGGGTTTTCACAATTAACAGAAAAATCCTACTAAAACAAGTACTAACAAATATTGGCTTTCATAATAAACTATTTTTGTCACAAAATGAGCCACAGCTGATTCATTTGCTGTCCCATAATTGCGTTGAAAGCGTTTCTTTGCACGCTAATGTTTTTAGTCTCACACAAAGGGACCTACAGATTAACGACGAATCTGAACGTCAAGCTCTTTGAGACACTTTTACTAGATATGCCTATTGACTCTTCTCCTTAAAAGTTGCTGTCGACAACATGAAGACAGCCGGCAATCAAAGAAATGTAGATGCCCGTGTAAGGGCTCGAACAGAGGTCACTCGAATGGTAACGGATTCTAACATGCCTGAGATTACTACCGCCGATTTGAAGTACTCTCATATAGATATTCTTTTAGGTGGAGACATATACTCAAAAACCAGTACAGAAATTTCAGTCAGGTAAACTGACTGATAAATACCATCACCCAATAATAATTCCTATTACAAGATAACACTATGTCACAAAATTTCAAAAGTTTCTGTATCCGGGACATTTAATAATACATTTTAATGTAAAATTTCACGCTGAATTCAAATCTGCTCTCAGATATGTGAAAAGTAGAACAGATTTTGAGGTATGGTCAAATTTCCATTTTTAGTGTTTTGAAAAAAGGTAGGTCTACTAAAATGGCATTTTCTCTGGCTTTAATTCACCGATTTTACTGAATTGTGACAAAAATAAAAGATAATAAAATTATTTCTTAAAAAAACGATATTTGATTAAAATCCAATCATTAATGACGAAGTTACGGCACTTTAAAGTTGGATTTTTGTAAAAATTGTATTGATTTTTCAAGTTTTCGCTACCTTTAATTAAGTTTTTTTCTGTGTTTCCGTAAAAATTGCTCCGGTTTCAGACTTTTACATGATAGAATAATATGTTACAAAAATTGTTTGCCCTTTGGCAGTAAAATCGGTGAATTAAAGCCAGAGAAAATGGCATTTTAGTAGAATTACCTTTTTTCAAAACATATCTCAAAATCTGTTCTACTTTTCACATATCTGAGAGCAGATTTGAATTCAGCGTGAAATTTTACATTAAAATGAATTATTAAATGTCCCGGATACAGAAACTTTTGAAATTTTGTGACATAGTGAAATAGGTAATTTTGTATGGGAGGTACCAGAAGGGGTGGGCCTATTCTGCCCATTTTCAATCCCATAAGTTCGTTTTGAAAAATATTAATACTGGTAAATTTTCATACTGATCCGTTAAGGTTTACTCAAGTTATCCTGCTGACCAGCCATCTAGCCAGCCAGCCAGACAGACGGACATAGCTCAATCGTCTTAAAAAGTCCTGAAACGAATTTGGTCTTAAGATACTTGGGGTCTAACTCGTCTCCTTTAATGCGTTACACTTTTTTTCGTATCAAATGATATATACCCTCATCCCTAAGGGTGATGGTATAATAATGATGGTGAGTTAATAGTCCAAAGTAAAGTCTTTGGTTGGATAGTTACAGGCAAGGTCTCCCAACCCAAACCAATCCACACAGTTGTGTCATTTTTTAATAAAATAAGGATAAATAAACAACTTACTTGTTCTTGGGAGATTGAAGTGCCTCATGGTAATAAGATGTCAGAAGGAAATAAATATTGTAAGAATTTGTATCGGACAATATTTAGAAATGAAGATAGTCGAAATTTTGTTTCGCTCCCTGATTAACCTGCTTACCCCTTGAAGATTCAACTATGTTCCACTCGTAATATGGCAGATTCTCAATTTTGTCGTAATGAGGTACATTTGTTAAAAACCCCTGATATCCAAACCCAATACGATGAAGTAATTGAAAAATACTCTTCTCGATGTCTTACAAAAAAGGTTTGTTCAGACCAATTTTCGGTTCCCTACACTTTAAGTACCCAAGGGTATCTAAAACATGTATCACTAGATCATTTTTTGGATTCAGAATTCCTGAAAATCTCGGATACCAGTAACACGAAAACGCTTCGTTTACGTTGCAATGCTGGAAAAGATTATTTCAAGCCTAATTCCACTGCCGATAAATCGGTTGTGACCATGCGAAATGTCTTGTCGAAAAATGCTAAATTGTTTGATCCAGCCGGTTGGTTGGCCCCGAAAATTATCGTTGCTAAGATAATTATGCAGCCAATATGGAAAGACAAGACTTTTCGAAATCCTTAACTCAATTGGCTCGCTTTTCAGGATGATTACGCTGAAATTGAACGGATAGGTATCCCCCGACGGGTTTGTATGAACACTGACCACATTGCACAGCTTCACTCCTTTTGTAATGCTTGTGAAAAAGCGTACGCCGCCAAATTGTATATTCGCATTCATAACCCGTTCGGTATTAATACCACCCATTTACTTGCAGCAAAAACTAAAGTGACGCCAATTAAGGTGGAAACCTTATCCCGTTTAGAGCTCTGCTGTGCAACTCTTTTGGCAAAAGCTGTAAGTTCTCTAATATCTGACTTGAACCTATCTTCCATGAAAGCTTAACTTTTGGCGGATTTGACAGTAGTCTTATCCTGGTTTCAAAAACCCCCGTGCCACTGGCCCACTTTTGTAGCAAGCAGAGTTGCGTTAAATTCTGAAAAAGTATGTACTAAAAACTGTCATCCTGTCGTTTCACACTATAACGCTGTCGGCATTCTTGCGCACGATTTGTTGTCAAATGATCTGTGTTGGAAAGGGCCGAATTGGTTAATTCTACATCGGGAGAATTATCTATTTCTAGTTTTGACAAACTTGGAAACCCAAAAAATTCAAACCCATTAGTATTCAGTGTCTGAAGACATTCTATATCGTTTTTCAAGTTTGGTCAAACTTATTTAGTATGTATTTCGTTTCAATCATCGTCTTCATCCTAAGTTCAAGACCTCTTATTTATACTCTTTGTTAGATTTGAAACGAGAGATAAGTCTCGTAAAAACTCGTATTGTGGTGTTTTGTAAAAATACTACTACTTCGAGTACTCTCGATTGGAAATTAAGGAGGTTTTACCCCGTATAATAAATTATATATTTTTTTCACTTTCCCCCTTTTTTGTGTTTCTTGTTCTCTGTTTTTTTTTCTCCTCAGAATTAGGTCTTCCCCACCACGACTCCTGGTTAACGACCGCTTCCAAAACGATGAAGAATCAGCCAAACTGTTCCTAGAGCGTCCGTCATCGTCCAAGTGCCTTCTTTGCAAGCAGACTCATCCATATCGTCACTGCCCTGAATTTCAGAAGATAAAGCCCCGTACCATTGAATTCTTGTCTTCCCTCATAATAGCTCTCTCTTACTCTGTAGTTGCAGTCGTGCAAGGGTAACCCTAGATTTAAGTTAGTCTAAGTACTAAAATGAATTGTTAGTTTTAAGGATTGAAGAAAAAGAAGAAGAAGAATACTAATAAAACCACCCGAAAACCCGAAGGTACAATTTTTAATAAACTCGCTTAAAACCCATAAAATCCTAATTGTGTTTTTATTTTTCCCTAATTTGCCGGAGTTATTATTTTGATAATTTGCCCCGCAACCCAACAACCGGTCGGCCCACTAGGGCGATTTAAATTAATAAATTCTTGTACCAAAGAGTACAGTTATTGCACTAAAAAAGTACTTTTGTTTAACCAAAAAGTGTTATTATTATAAATAACTTTAATTTTACCAAAAACTAAATTTCTTGTACCAACAAGTACTTTTATTATACTAAAAACTACTTTTATTGTACAAAAAAGTACATTTATTGTACCAAAAATAACTTTTATTACACTTAAAAGTACATTTATTGTACCAAAGGGCACACTCCTTACACCAAAAAGTACTTTTATTGTAACTAGAAGTACATTAATCGTACCAACAAGTACGTCTATCCTTCTAAAAAAATAATTCTTGTACGAAAAAGTACATTTATTGTACCACAAAGTACTTTAATTGTACCAAAAATTACTTTTAATGTACCATAAAGTACTTTTACTGTGCCAAGTTGTAACAAAAAGTACTTTTATTTTTTATTGTACCACAATGTTCATTTATTCTACCAACAAGCGCACTCCTAATACTAAAAAGAACTTTTATTGTAACTAGAAGTACATTAATCGTACCAAAAAGTACTTTTATCCTTCCAAAAAAAAATAATTCTTGTACGAAAAAGTACATTTATTGTACCACAAAGTACTTTAATTGTATCAAAAAGATCTATTTCTGTACCAAAAAGTACTTTTATTGTACCAGAAAGAACTTTCATGGTACCAAAAATATCTTTTAATGTACCACAAAGTACTTTTACTGTCCCAAGTTGTACCAAAAAGTACTTTTACTGAGCCAAAAAGTACTTCAGTCTCCCAGAAAGTTCTTTTATTGTGCCAAAAAAGGTTTTTATAACATGGATTCTATCTAAAAGTTCTAACCCCCCCATGCCACGGTCGGCCCCACTTGTCCAAAACTTGGGCGATTTGAATTAATAGTTAATAACACTTGTTCTACTTACCGATTCCAGGACCATACAATGAATAATCATAGCTCGGTTGCTGCTGTGGTGGCACTTGCATTGGTGGCGGTGGTGGATAATGATGATGCTGCTGCTGCAACTGCAATTGTGGTGGCTGTGTTGGCATATAAGCCGAAGGTGGTGGTGGTGGATATGCTGACTGGGGAGGATATTGTTGCACACCCAATTGAGGTGGTGGTGGAGGTGGTGGATAATGACCGTAGGCAGTATCATTACGTGTCTGGAATTGTTGTTTCTCCAATATCTTACTCTTGGGAGCACAACATGTTTGACCGGAACGCTTGCACTTGAACAAATCGGTCATCTCAGCATTTTTGAAGCAGGTGAAACTAAGCAAACTGACTATACAAGAGCCGGGACATTCTTCTCGCGGATCAGGTAAAGGTGTATTCGGTATAACATAAGGAGGCTGGGTGGGTGGTGGTGGAGCTTGTGGTGTGGGTGGATATCTGGTCTGTGGTGGTGGTTTGGGTGATCCAGCGCGGGAATTGTCACAACAAACGGAACCCTTGGAACAGGTGGTGGGCGCTGATATTAACACAGAAGGTCTCTCACAGAATGCTGCCATGATATTGAGTAAACAAAAACCTGGACATCTGGGCACTTTGGGAGGTGCTTGCGAAGTGGGTGCTGGTGGCGGAGGTCCTCCAGTGCCACCTAAAGTATTTTCAGCAAACGATAGAATTTGTGAGAATAAATCATTGCCGCCTGATTGGGAAGGCGGAGGTGGTGGTGGTGGCGGTTGTTTTACTGCAGGCTTGGAAGAAGGCTTTGAGGAGATTTTCGTGGCAGGCTTGGTGGCGTGAATTTTGGTAGCTGGCGAAGTAGCTTGTGGTTGAGTACCTGTTATACAGCAACTGCCTTCGTTGGGGCAGAAGGCATCGGTATCGATGTCATCACAGAATATGGCCAATATACCATTCATGCATTCGCCCTCGCACTCTTTTAACACTTGACCATTAGAGTTTTCAGTTTTCTCATTGGTGTTAGCCGCCTCCTCGTCGTCTTGTTGTTCTTCGTTGTCTTCCTCTTCTTCGACGGGCTCCTCGGTCGTTGTGGTGGTTGTGGCGGCCGTGGGTTGAGTCTTTTTGTGTTTCACCGGTTTATTTTGACTTGAACTGCTGCTTATGATTTTGGTACGAGCCGGTTCGGGTGTTGTACTGGTCGTGGTGGTCGTCGTGGAAGTAGAGGTTGTTGACACTTTTGAAGCTGCGGCTGTTTTGGTGGCACTGGCAGTTTTAGTTTTATTATGTTGACTGCTCAAGTTGGTCATGTGTTCTGGAAATAAGAAATCATATGATATAAATCGATGTGTTATTTAGATAAAGTTTATCACTTACTTGCTGGTATATAGATATCCTTGGGCAATTTGGTATTAGCATAATCATCTAGGGAGACACAACACTTTGTACCTTCTTTGCACAAATCATCACTAGTCAAATAGGCTTCACAGTATTCGGCTATTCTGTCGGCCACACAGACGCCTTGGCAATTTTCGGCTGTGGGGGAAAGAAAGTGGAAATTTGTAAAAAAAAAAGTATAAAAATTTTAATATGTATTTAGAAATTTTTTTTGTGGCATAGTGGTTAGAACACGCGACTACCATGCGGGAGATCGCAGGTTCAAACCTGGCTCCAGTCATCTTAAAAGAAAAAAATAAATAAAATTTTCTTTCATTGTCGGCTCCCCTCGAATGTTGTTTGACAGCAACTTCGCAGTATTAAGCGTCGATTCAATCGTCGTGTCTAGTAAGAGCTTCTCAAACAGTGACGTTCGCATTCGTCGATAAACAAGTAGGTGCCGTTAGTTGTGAATCTAAAAATAGAAAGCGTGTTAATTCACAACAACGCGAGAAGCTATCCCATACCTCATTCATGGGGTGCAAAGGGAATTTAAGTTTTTTTTTTTTTTAAGTTATATAATTTTTTAAAACGAGTTTTTATTTTTACAAAAAAAAATAATTTAAAGGAAATTTCTTTCAGAAATTACAGAATATTAAAACTATTGTTTTCGAAGCAAAATTATGAACTTAAGGAAATCTTTCCAATTACACTTTATTTTGTTAAATTTTGTTCAAAAGTTGGAAATTTCTTGACATTGCAAATTTTTCTGAAAGTATTATATATTTTTCGGAAACATTGGGACAAAGTCTGGCAAATAGTATATGCTTTTTACTATAAAGTGCTTTAATTGTACCAAAATAAACTTTTTTTAATGTACTACAAAGTACTTTCTTATATAAAAAAAAGTACTTTTATTTTCTCAAAAAGAATATTTTTTCTTCCAAAAACTACTTTTATTGTACCTACAATTTTTACTATTGTACCTAAATGTACATTTATTACACCAAAAAGTAAATTTTTATTGTACCAAAAACCACTTTAATTGTACCAAATATAGTTACAATATACCGGAAAGTACATTTATTGTGGCAATAAGTACTTTTATTGCTCCGAAAAATACTTTTGATGAGAACATTTTTTGTACCAAAAAGTACTTTAATAGTACTTTACTGTACAAAATATAGTTTCACAATATAAAAGTATAATAATTGAGCCAATAAGTACTTTTATTGTACCAAAAAATACTTTCGATGAGAAGTATTGTGCCAAAAAAGAACTTTAATTGCTCCAAAAAGTCCATATATTGTACCAAAAAGTACTCTTATTGCAACATAAATGACTTATTTTGTACAAAAAAACTCATTTTTTATGTACCACAAAGTACTTTTATTGCATCGAAAAGAACATTTCTTGACCTAAAAGTACTTTTATTGAATCAAAATTTCAATGTATTTTCCTTGTGACAAAGTACTTTTATTGCATCTAAAACTATTTTTGTTGTACCAAAAAGTACATTTCAGAAGGTACTTTTATTGTAGCAAACAGTACTTCTATTGTACCAAAAAGTACCTTGTAATACTTATAATCTAAATGAAAGTACCTAAATATACTTTTTTACAATTGTACCGAAAAGTAAATTTGATATACCAAAAAGTACATTAATTTGGCAAAGTGTATTTTCATTATACTTTTATTGTACATAAAAGTTAGTTTTTGTAACTAAAAGTAAATTTTTTATACCAAAAACTTAATTTTTTGTACCAAAAAGTACTTTTTTCGTACCATTTATTGTACCTTGAAGTACTTATATAGTACAAAAAATAACTTTTGTTGTACCAAAAAGTACATTTATGTTGCAAAAAAGTATTTTGGTCATTCAAAAAAGTATTTTTTATACAAAAGGTACATTTATTGTACCAACGAGTACTATTATTATGCCATCAAGTACTTTTACAGTACCACAAAACTACATTTATTATACTAAAAAAGCAAATTTTTTGTACCAAAAAGTACTTTTACTATACATAAAAGTACATATATTGTACGAAAAATCACTTTTTTCACCAAAGGTACTTTTATTGTGCCTTTAAGTACTAATACAGTACAAAAACAACTTTTATTGTACCAAAAAGTACATTTATAGTGCAAAAAAGTATTTTTATTTTTTTTTATACAAAAATAACATTAATTGTACCAAAAAGTACTTTTATTACACCATAAAGTACTTTTTCGGTACCTAAAATAACTTCTATTGTCTTTTTTAAAACAAAAATATTGTACCCAAACTACATTTATTGTCCCAAAACTACATTTATTGTACCAAAGAGTACTTTTATTGCAGAAAAAATACTTTTATTATATGAAGAAGTACATTTATTGTACCATTTACTGTGGAAAAAAGTATTTGATTGTACCAAAAAGTACTTTAATTGTACCAAAAAAGTACATTTATTTTACCAAAAAGTACTTTCATTGTTCCAAAAGTTACTTTTATATCAAATGTTACTTTTATATACCAAAAAGTACATTTATTGTAACAAAACATACATTTCTTGTACCAAAAAGTACTTTTGTTGTACCTAAATGCACGGTTTTGTTTTAAGTGATTCTTTTGTAAAGTTTTCCCAACCACTTGTCCGCCAAATATTTCCCTACTACCCATTGTTCACCAACATCTCATCCCATCTCACCCTCCCGCTCTTGTACTTACTTGATTTTTCCTCTTCATTCTTCTCCTTAACCACCTTCTTGGTAGCCGCCGCCGCTGCTGCTGTCGTTGACGTCGTAGTTGGCCTCTTCGTTGTCGTCTTACTAGCCGCTGTCGTGGTGGGTTTCTTTGGCGTTGGCTTCGGCTTATGCGTAGTCGTCGCTGTCGGCTTTGCTTTTGTAGTCGTCGTAGTGGGACGTTTTGTACTCGTCGTGGTCGTCGTCGTCGTTGTGGTAGTGGTGCTGGTGGTCGCACTACCGCTGCTGCTGCCGCTGCTGTTGAATGTAACATTTTTCGAGGGAGCACTTTCTATGCAACATTTCATGCTGGGTGATGGACAGGGTACATCTTCCAACACCTCGTAACAGATAAGCGTGGCCAGAGTGTGCACACAAACACCGGGACAATCTTTAGAATCTGCAGTACTGGTTATGGTGTCCAAGAGACCGGATAGAAAACTACCTGCCAGTGATTCATCTTGGGCTGCTGCCTGTGGCACAGCGGTGCCCAGCAGTAGTAGTATTGTCGTTAGTCCTAAGACTAACAACGATGGCGTTTTGTGTTTGATCATTACGCTAGCGTTGTGGCGGCACACAATGCGGTGCGGTGCGGTAGCTAAGCTGGAGCTTTAGTTTCTTATCTGATCCACGTTCGGTTTAGATAAAACTTTCGCTTAATGACATATCATTGATTTCCCTTTAAACGGATGAATAACCTGTAAGAGTGTTGATTAAATACCGATACAAATGAGTAAAAGTGTATAAAATTATTATTATTTAAAAGTAAATTAGCACATCTTCGTACGTTGGTAGCAGCAGTCGGTGAGACCGTAATAAAAAGGCACGTTTATTTTTTGTGTGATACTCGTATTGTCATTGAATTGGAGCAAACGATGATTCGTTTAGCATCAGCGAAATGTTGATGAGTGTTTGATACGAATATGTGGTCTTTTTAATTGTATATTTAAATACGTAATAAATTAATTTGATCTGACTGTAACTGCTTTGTCAAGTAATTAATTTGTTATTGCGGTTGATGTGGTAAGATTGTCAATTAGCAGAAGAGATAATCTCAGTTCTCACGGTTGAAGCAACAGATGTTTGATATAAGCTGATAGTGTTTGTGACAAAAGTATTACATTTTATAATTTTTGAAAGATAAGTTGTTTTAAACATTATACATGTGAGCAAAATTGTGAACGACCGACACAGTGGCGTAGGATTGAATTCCATTATCCATAAAATATTATCTAAGGATTTGCATTACATTCTAGTCATAACCAATTTATAAAAAAAAACAATTTTTAGATTTTTTTGTTTCAAATTTGGAAGTTAAATTCACAATTATGCTAAAGCCTCTCCCATATTTCATTCATGGGATGTGTAGGAAAAGTAAGTTTTTTATAGTTTAAATTTGATTTTTGTTCTACTTTGTGCTTATATAACTTATTCCTTTAAAAGATTTTAACACATGTTAGGTCGGTTCTAAAAGGTCAAAGTGTCCACTTTTTTAGGATGGTTCTTCCTGCGAATCACTGGACCTAACTCAACTTTTTTGGCATAACTACCTCCTATATAAGTAAACTCTTCATGTAGAGTATGGACATAAATACTTACTTAATTTCCCTTTACACTACATGAATGAGGTATGGGATATCTTCTCGCGTTGTTGTGAATTAACAAGCTCTCTATTTTAGATACATAACAAACAAGTAGGTGCCTTGTTTATCGACGTATGCGAACGTCACTGTTTGAGAAGCTTTTACTAGACTAGTCGATTATCTCGACACTTATACTGCGAAGTTTTTGAGGACAACATCCAGGGGGCTGGCAATAAAAGAAAAATGTAGATGACTGGAGACGGAAATCGAATCACGAATCACTCGCATGGTAGTAGCGTGTTGTAACCAATATGCCACGGCTGGTCCCATGAGCCGGGAATCGAATCACGAATATCTCGCATGGTAGTCGCATGTTCTAACCAATATGCCACGGCTGGTCCCATGGGCATAAATCACAATTGGAAAATATGGTCCGATAGCAGCAAAATTTAACTGCAGCCGAAACTTGTCGATATTTTTGATGCAGAGGTGTAAATTTGCCTTTCTTCATACTTTCATACTTCTATTCACCCAAATGGTACTTTGTTTGTACTAAAAAGTACTTGCATTGTACGAATAAGAAATTTTATTGTTGCATAATTCACTTTTATTTTACCAAAAATTTCTTTTATTGGCCCAAACTTTACTTTTAGTATTTCACATTACTTTTTGGTACAGCATCAGTTGAAATAATAAAGAAGAACTTTTGGGGTATCAAAAAGTACTTTTAGAGTATAAAAAAGTACTTCTATTGTATCAGAAAGTACTTTTATTGTACCAAAGAGTACGTTTTTGCACTTAATTTTACAATAAAATTACGTTTGAGTACATTGAAAGTAATTTTTGATACAATAAAAGTACTCTTTAGTACAACAAATGTACTTTTTATTGTATTATTGTTTTGTCTTATATCAAATAGTACTTTTTTTGAACAAAAAAAACATTTATTGTACTAACGAGTACTTTCATTGTATCAAAATGTACTTTTATTGTACTAAAAAGTACTTTTATGGTATCAAAATGTAATTTTATTATTCTAAAGAGTGTTTTTATTGTATCAAAAAACAAAAGTACTTTTATTGTATTAAAGAGTACTTTTATGGTCTTGAAGGCACTTTTATTTTATGGTTTTATTGTATAAAATGTACTTTTATTGTACAAAAAGTACTTTTTTGTACTAAAGAATACTTTTATTGTACTTAAGAGTACTTTTATTGTACTTAAGTGTACTTTTACTTTACTAAAGAGTACTTTTATGGCAACCTAAAAGTACTTTTATTGTACAAAAGAGTGGTTTTATTGTAAGAAAAAGTACCTTTATTGTACTTCAGAGTACTTTTATTGTACTAAAGAGTACTTTTATTGCACTAAAGAGTACTTTTATGGTATCAAAAAGAACTTTTTTTGTGTTGTTATTGTATCAAAAAGCATTTGATTATAACTAAAAAGTACTTTTATTGCACTAAAGAGTACTTTTGGGGTATCAAAAATTAATTTTATTGTATTTTTATTGTATCAAAAATCACTTTATTTTACTAAAAAGTACTTTTATTGTACTAAAGAGCACTTTAATGGTATTTTACTTAAGTGTACTTTTAATTTACTAAAGAGTACTTTTATGGCAACCAAAAAGTACTTTTATTGTACAAAAGAGTGGTTTTATTGTAAGAAAAAGTACCTTTATTGTACTTAAGAGTACTTTTATTGCACTAAAGAGTATTTTTATGGTATCACAAAGAACTTTTTTTGTGTTGTTATTGTATCAAAAAGCATTTGATTATAACTAAAAAGTACTTTTATTGCAATAAAGAGTACTTTTGGGGTATCAAAAAGTAATTTTATTGTGTTTTTATTGTATCAAAAATCACTTTATTTTACTAAAAAGTACTTTTATTGTACTAAAGAGCACTTTAATGGTATTGAAAGTACTTTTATTGCACTAAAGAGTACTTTTATTATATCAAAAAGCACTTTATTGTACTAAAACGTATTTTTATTGTACTAAAGAGTACTTTAATTGTATCAAAAAGTAATTTTATTGTACTAAAGAGTACTTTTATGCCAACCAAAAAGTACCTTTATTGTACAAAAGAGTGGTTTTATTGTAAAAAAAGTACTTTTATTGTACTAAAGAGTACTTTTATGGCAACCAAAAAGTACTTTTATTGTACAAAAGAGTGGTTTTATTGTAAGAAAAACTACTTTTCAAACATCACTTTAATTTTTAGTATTATATTTTTTTAAAAAGTACTTTTATTTTTGTACTAAAGAACACTTTTATTGATCAAAAAGTACTTTTATTGTACCAAAAATTACTTTTAATGTACCAAAAAATAGTTTTATTGTATCAAAAAGTACTTTTGTTATAGAAAAAAGTACATTTATTGTATAAAATAGACATTTTGTTATATCAACAAGAAGTTCTTAAACGTACAAAAGCTTACTTTTACAAAAAAGTAATTTTATTGTATCAGAAATTATTATTACTATACCCAAAAAGTACTTTTGTTATTTGACAGATATTTTTACTGTACCAAAAAGTACTTTCATTGTACCCGAAAGTATTTTCATTATATCTTTAAGGTATTTTTATTAAAAAAAAGTACTTTTATTATAGCAAAAAATTTTTTTACCATACTACAAAGTAATTTTCTTGCATCAAAAAGTACTTTAATTTTTTCAAGATGTACTTTTACTTTAACAAAAAGAACATACACAAAAAAGTACTTTGAGTGTACCAAAAAGTAATGAAATCACTATCAATAATTACTTTATTATACCCAAGAAGTAATTTAAATATTTCAATACGTCTTTTTACTGTACCTAAAGGTACTTTTATTGTACCCAAAAAGTTATTTTATTTTCCAACACGTACTTTTACCAAAAAGCTCTTTTAGTGTACCAAAAAGTACTTTTATTGTTTCAAAAAGTATTTTTGTTGTTCCCAAAACGTACTTTTACTATTTCAACAAGTACTTTTACTATGCCAAAAAAATTACTTTTATTGTGTCACAAAGCACGTTTACTGTTTAAAAAAAGTTATTTTCTCCTTCGTCTTATTTGACAGTGACAACAGAATTACCCATCAGTTGCCAAACGTAGAAAAGAATACCAAGCGCTACGGTATTATATCCCGGGCAGTTATATACAAAACCCTTTATGAACACCTCTTTTCGATTCACGAATTACATTGCAATTTCTGCCCACTCCGAAAATCGTCAATTCAATACCGCAATCTTTCACATACTCATATATTCACTTATGTTATAACCATAAAAGCCAATTGCAGTTATGGTAATATGCAATACAAAACTGTTATCAATTGCGGAAAGTACTTTAGCTTCCGTTCCAATAATTTCAATTTGTTTATTAAGTGAAAGTCTTTCCCGCATGCCAAGAAATCAGCGTGCGTACGAAATCGTCTCTATACACTACGAGCACACACACACAGCAACACAGCACGACACGCGCATGCGCAACACCCTGTATGGAGTTGTCGTTGGTTTTTTGACTGTCTGCTGGTGATTTGGGTGTAAGCCAACTCTACTTCTTTGTCTCTGGATGATGAGGCCAGGCCAAAACAATTTACGGTTTGCGGTGCAAAAAAAAAAACAAACTAAACGCTAAACAAAAAAACTACGACTACAAAAACCAGTAGAGAAGTAAATACAATATTTAAACTGTGTCAGTGCTGCCTGCTGCTGTCATGCTGTAATGGCCAATGAATGACGATTATGATGAGCCATGATCATTATGATGATGCACGATGTTGGCCGTTATGATTGAAATCAATAACGGTAGAATCTCATTCATAGAAATACAACTTGGCCAAACATGAATGACAAGAGTGAATTATCAAGATTGACAGCGGCGGCAGCAGAAGCAGCAGCTTTAAGAGTCACTTGTGGTAATGCCATCACCCTCCCCTCCGTGATGCTGTGTGCAAAGACATTGTGACAAGTGACATAACCAGGTGCACGTTCTTTCTCTTGGCTTGTATTGTACAGCCAAGAGATAAAGAACGCTTCTCACCCAGTCCAAACATGTTAGACGCTTATGTTGTACGATGCTCAAAGCACAAGATGAAGTTGAAAATGCTATTCACACCTGAAAAGATGAGAAGCATGAAAGAAATTTTATGCTAATACATTTTTTCAATGTTTATTTATTTACATTTCGGTTTCCCCGCACCCAGCACCCAGCAAAGCGCAAAGACATATTGAGAATGACACGAAAAGTAGTTGTGGCAGAACAAGTATTTTGGTGTGGCTTTTCTTTCTCATCTCCCTAATGTTGTTGTTGTGTGTTGTGCTTCTTTGGCGTTCCCAAAGTTGAACGAAAGTTATCTGCGTTGAATGCTAATTAAAAATGTTAACACTTTTTCTTCCCTCCAACCCTCTGGTAAACGCATAAGGTCCAACGTTACGTTTTACGCAGCCATCACTATTAGAATTCAGTTAAAGTCTTGTTATTGTTATGGCCAATGTTTATATATGGCCATAAACCCAAATAACCTGTTAATGAATGGATTTGGGTCAAAATATGTCACACATTGTATGCGTGTGTGTGCGTGCGTGTGTGTTAAAGATTCTCGTTTTGTTCTTTATCCATGGCTAGGGAGGTATTTGAATGATTTTGTGAAATTTAGAATATGGTTTGAATTTATTTTCAGTTTTTTTTTCTCTTTTTTTAAATAGCTTTGAGGTAGGAGTGGTCGCGGCAATGGTAATGGTGAAATTAATTTTAGAAATGGATATTGACGTCAGGGATTCTTGCTAACTACAACTACCGGCTGGCATTTAATATAAGTAAAATGTATTCTACTTAGTTTTTTGTACCAAAGTGTAAGTTTATTGCACCAAATAATACAATTGATTGTAACAAAGAGTACGAAAAAGTACTTTTATTGTACCAAAAGGCACTTTATTTTACCAAATAACATTTTAATTGTACCAAAAATCACTTCTTTTGTACCAAATTGTACAATTTACTGTACACCGAAAAGTACTTTTATTTTGCCTAATAGTACAATCTACTGTACACCAAAAATTACTATTTATTGCACCAAAAATAAAATTTTTGGTACCCAATAGCATAATTTATAGCAATAAAGTATTTTTATTGTACTAAAAATGATTTTTTTTTTACCCAAAAGAAAAATGTATTGTACCAAAGTACAACTTTTTGTGATCAAAAGTACAATTTATGATACCAATAACTAAATTTTATTGAACAAAAATGTATGATTTATTGCATCAAAAAGTTAAATTTGTGGTACCCAATAGTACAATTAATTGTAACAAAAAAATACATTTATTGTACCAAAAAGTACAATTTATTGTACAAAGTACAATTATGGTACAATTTATGGTACCAGATAATACTTTTATTTCACCAAAAAATACAATTTATTGTAACAATATGTACAATTTATGGTACCAAAAAGTACAATTTATTGTATAAAAAGTACTTTTTTCTGCATAATAAATACACTTTATTGTACCAAAAAGTACAACTTATTATTCCAAAAAATACAGTTCATTATTCCAAAAAGTACAAACAAGTGTAATTCGTTGTACCAAAAATCACTTTTATTGTACCAAAAAGTACAAGTTATTGTACCAAAAGGCATAATTTATGTTACCAAATACATAATACAATTAATTGTACAGAAAAGTACTATTAATTGTAGCAAATAAATACATTGTATTGTAAAAAAAACTACAATTTATTTTACACAAAAGTACAATTTATAGTACCAAATAGTACAATTCATTGTACCAAATAGTACAATTTAAGGTACCAAAGATTATAGTTTATTGTGGCAAAAAGTAGAATTTATTGTATCAAATAGTACTTTTATTTTACTAAATAGTATAATTTTGGTACCAAATAGTACAATTTACGGTAGAAAAGGTACTATTTGTTGTACTAAAAAGTATAATTTATTATACCATAAGGTACAATTTATGGTACCAAATAAATATAGTTTTTGTTACCAAAATGAACTCTTAATGTACCAAATAATACAATCTGTAGTAGTAAAAAGTACAATTTATGGTACCAAACAGTACAATGTATGGTACCAAATAGAACAATTTATGGTACCAAACAGTACAATGTATTGTACCAAATAAAACAATTTATTGTTCCAAATAGAACCAAAAAGTATAATTTATTGTACCGAAATGTACTATTTATGGTACCTAATAATAAAACATGTGGTACCAAACATTACAATTTATTGTACGAAATATTACCATTTATTGTAACAAAAAGTATAATTCATTGTGCCAAAAAGTAGAATTTATTGAACGAATAAGTACAATTTATTGTACCGAAAAAGTACAATTTATTGTACCGAAATGTACAATTTATAGTACCAAACAGTACAATTTATTGAACGAAATGGTACCATTTATTGTACCCATTTTACCAAAAAGTACAATTTGTTGTACAAAAAGTACATTTATTGTATCAAAAAGTACTTATACGAGTATTGTCCCAAAATATACTTTTAATGTATCAACTAGTACAGTTTAATGTACCAAAAAGTTAAATTTATTTCAACAAAAAGTACAATTTATTGTACTAAAAATCACTTAAAAGTACTTTCATTGCACCATAAACTACTTTTTTGCACTCAAATTACTTTAATAATCAAAAAATACTTTTTATATTAAATCTAAATGTGCTTTTATTGTATCCAAAAATTTTACTTAAACTTAAAAAATCTTAATTTCCCTTTACACCCTATGAATGAGGTATAGGATAGCTTCTCGCGTTGTTGTGAATTAACATGCTTTGTGTTTGGATGCACAACAAACGGCACCTACTTGTTTATCGACGAATACGAACGTCACTGTTTGAGAAGCTCATACTAGACATGCCGATTGACTCGACACTAATACTGCGAAGTTGCTGTCGACAACCTTCGAGGGGAGCCGACAATGAAAGAAAATTTTTCTTTTAAGATGACTGGAGCTAGGAGTTGAACCTGTAATCTCCCACATTGTAGTCGCGTGTTCTAACTACTATGCCACTATCAAATTGACTGGTTCAAAAATGACAAATTTGGCAGCAAAATTTCAAGGTCGATCCTTAAAGAAATTCTACCAATTCATTCTTGCTACTTGTACTACTTCATGCCACACGTGTCTGTCTCTAATAGCAACTGCATATGCAACGTCAACTAACATACAACTTTTGCTCACAAGCACAACTTAAACTTATTTCGGCCATTAAAGCGAAAGTAATCAGAAATAAAAACAAATCTGACTGACATCTTGTTTTCATCTCACCATTAGCGCTGCTCGTCATTGTTGTCATTATATTTCCGTAACTGTGTGGCGTTTTTGTGCATTTCTACAATTTTGTTTATTTATTTTGGTTGTATTTTTTTATTTTCTATTAAAAATTACCTGCAATTAATGTTACAGCTGATGGTCGCATAATTGTAGATATAAATCTTCTTTGCCTTTGCAGATATTTCTCAAGTGTCAACTTTCTTATTGAGAAAACCAAAAAAAAATAGACTTCTATAACTGTAGGTAGGTAATTGTTAAAACTTTCATTTTTTAAAGAGTGGTTGTCTGTCAGATCTTGTTGTTGTCGATCATTGATATATGTAATTAATGCATTAAATGTTTAAATTACACTTATTTTCTGTTATCTTTATTTTTCGCCGAATACGCTATTAATAGCCATTATGAGACAATCAGAGAGACAGAGAGGGGGAGAGATGTTTTCAAGCTTAATCATTTGATTGAATCATTTTTTTTGCAGCAGGTGTGTAATACACACTGTGTATGTGTGTGCGGAGGTAAAGATATGAGTGAACTGAGCTAACCATTACGTTAGGTTACTCATGATTGTTTGAAGAGAAGAAAACTAAGATTACACAATCGAAGAGGAACTAATTACATTACTGCTGCACGGCATTTAATACAATCATTTGCAAACAGAATTTAAGACTGATACAAATTTTAGAATGTTCATGAAACTCATATGTTATCAGTACAGAAATTTTTGGCAAATGATCTGACTTATAAATAGCCTCACCCTATGTCTGATATTGTTTTACTCTCGATTTTTAGAAATTTACCGATTTTGAAGTAAAATTACTTATTTATTGTTCTTTGGCTCCTTTTTGAACATAAACTTTTGGTTGTATGATCAGACGTTTACCGAAATGTTGTATTATTGTATTACTGTATTACTGGGACCGGCCGTGGCATAGTGGTTAGAACACGTGGCTACATTGAGTCGATAAACAAGTAGGTGTCGTTAGAAAGAAAGCGTGTTAATTACAACAACGCGAAAAGCTATCCCATACCTCATTCATTGGGTGCAAAGGGAAATAAAGATTTTTTTTAGTATTACTGTAGAGAAGGTACAAATGTAAAAAGTGAATTTCAATATCTCTAGGGAAACTAAAGGGGTCTTTTACGGTACCAACTGAGAACTAAAGAAAAAATCTGTAACTAAATCGCACAAAAATCATTATTTTAAATAGGAAAGGGTAAACCTTCCGATTGTTAAGGTTTCACCTATAAATACAAAATATTTCTTTAAGATATTAAGATAGGAAAATTAGCTTATTTGTATAGGAGACACCAGTAGGAACCGCAGAACGTGTCCGATTTGTTTTCCTAGTAAACGTTCAATAAACGTTAATCTTGTGTGATACCATAAGGGGTGTGGCAAATGTTTCGGTTTTCTGAGGATTTGTTTACTATTGTTATATAATTAAACTGACTAAATTAAAATATCCTCCAGTTTTTCGTTTGGGAACATGGGAGTTATTAGAAGGGGTAGCACAATATACAGGGATAGGGATAGAGGTGAGGCCCGAAAATTTTACCAGAAAGTAAGAGCAAAGGAATACGGTAATGGCCTCCCCATCTATAAGGACAGTAATGGAAATCTGGTCACGGATGCGCAGAGTGTGCTGCACATATGGAGAGAACACTTCCAGCAACTGCTGGTTCCAGAAGGCAGCGCACGTGAAGTTATCACGCCAATTGTCGACGACGGCTTAGATTGCCCACCACCAAGTCAAGCCGAGGTAAGAAGAGCAATATCGCGGCTGTAAAACAACAAAGCAGCCGGTGCCGACGGTCTGCCCGCAGAGCTCATCAAGTCCGGTGGCGAGGAGTTGAACGAGCATGCACCAGCTCCTGCGCACGGTTTGGCTTAAAGAGTGCATGCCCGACGATTGGAATGTAAGCGTATTATGTCCTGTGCTGAAAAAAGGTGATCCAAGTGTGTGCTCCAACTACCGCGGGATCAGCCTTTTACCCATCGCATATAAGGTCCTGTCGAGTGTGCTATGTGAAAGACTAAAGCCAGTGTTATCCAACCTGATCAGGCCTTATCAGTGTGGCTTTAGACCTGGAAAATCAACAACTGACCAGATTTTCACACTTCGGCAAATCCTGGAAAAGACCCAAGAGAAACAGATCGACACTTACCATCTTTTTGTCGACTATAAAGCTGCCTTCGACAGCCCCATACGGCAGAAATTACTTGAAGCCATGGCTGAGTTTGGTATTTCAGCGAAGCTGATACGTCTTTGCGGAATGACGCTGACTGACACGAAGTCTTTAGTGAAGATTGGCAAGGACCTTACGGAGCCATTCTATACCAGACATTGTGATGGAGATGATAATGAGAAAAGCATTCAGTAAACACGAGTGGCACCATATTTAACAAAAGCCACATGCTACTCGCGTACGCTGATGACGTAGACATCATCGGTCGAAAACTGCGGGATGTGACTGCAGCCTTCTCAGGTATTCAGAAGGAATCAGCGAAAATGGGCCTAACGGTAAACGAGGACAAAACGAAGTTATTAGTTTCAACGAACAAAGAATCTACTCGTTTGGGAAACTGCGTGAACGTTGACAACTATAATTTTGAGGTGGTAGATAATTTTGTCTACCTAGGCTCCGCCATTAACAAAGCAAATAATGTCAGCCTAGAAATCCGGAGAAGAATCCTGCTTGTAAATAAATGCTACTACGGACTAAGCAAGCGATTCAATGACAGAGCCCTCTCTCGACGAACAAAACTCCAGCTATACCAGATACTGGTTCTACCTGTCTTAATGTATGGCTCAGAATCCTGGGTTATGACACAAGCGGATGAATCGGTTCTGGCGGTATTCGAGAGAAAAATACTCCATAAAATATATGGGCCCATCATCGTTAACGGAGAGTATCGGCGTCGTATGAATCATGAGCTGTACGAGCTGTACACTGACATTGACGTGGTCAAACGCAGTGAGGTGCAACGGTTGCGTTGGCTAGGTCATGTTGTACGCATGGACGAAAATGTTCCAGCTCGAAAAGTCTTTGACAATGAACTCGATGGACGGCGCAGAAGAGGGCGACCAAAACTCCGTAGGAAAGACCAGGTTACTGAGAACCTTACAGAACTCGGTGTGACTAACTGGAGAAGAAGCGCAGAAGATCGAGGCGCTTATAATATTTTTCTACGTGCGGTTTATAATCCACTGGGATTGCATAGAAGTATCAGCTAAGTAAGTAAGTAAGCACAATATTGCCCGTATTCATTCCTAAGACAGATTTAAAAAATCCTTGGGCACAATTTGACTGAATTCAGTGTACTCCCAAAAAATATATGCACTTGCCTGAGAGATGAGAGGTGTTTTCTCTATTTTTATAATGTTATTGATCTGACCTAATGCAAATATCCTTCAGTTTTCCGTTTGGAAGTTGCGGAAAAAATATTAGTTATCCAAAAATTAGTTAATTTGTATGGAAGGTACCAGAAGGGGTGGGGCTACTCGCCCTATTAACAATATACTCACGAGTATAGGTTAAGGTTTACTCGTGTTATCTTGGCCACCAGCCAGCCAGCTAGCCAGACAGACGGACATAGCTTAAAAAGTCCTGAAACGAATTTCGGAAATTTTCAGTTTAAGAAGAATTTCCTGTATATATGACCAAAAAACCATTTTGGTTGTATGGGCGATTGACAGTGGTCTTTGTCCGATTTTGTTGAAACTTGCCAAGCATTTGTTGTTTATTCTAGAAAGTATAGTTTGATACACTTTTCGTAAGATAGGAAACATTTTATGCGAAAAATTCGAGTGATCGGGCAAATTCGATAAAAATTCCACTTTGCTTAATTTAGTTTATATAGTGCTCAGTGCTAACTTTCAATTATCTATGACACCTCCTTTAGTTTTTGCACAAAAAATTTATGAAGCCATCCCACTGTGGGGGGAGTGGGCGTGACCAATTTTTTTTTAGCCCTAGGGACATACAGTTTGATGGACAGATAGTTTTCGGCACTATATGATCAGTGAGCGAGGATAAAAGCGAAGATATAAAAAGGAAATGTGGCATGCCTACTAAGACTCTCACGATCATACTTCTTCTGATATCTTACAGGAAATATTTATTTTATACTATTTTTACTATATTAAAAAATTAACTTAATATAACATATCTCACGGAATTGCCTCGCCATTTTAAGTGCTGACATAATCCACTTTAAAAAATACTTTTGGAACGTACGCTCACTTGTCGATATTGCAAATTCATCTCTATACGAGTGGTGCCGAATGCTATCCATTTGAATACTAATCGAAAATAAAAATTTCGTCACCAAATTTGAACCTGTTGTTGACGGAAGATCCGAGTTAGGTAAACTCATCGACTACCTCAAGACAATAATTGTGAACGTTCACGTTGCGTCCCCATCGAGAGGACTCTTTGTTTGTCGAAAACATTATTTTTGTTTTGTCCTCGTTGACCGCTAAACCCATTTTTGCTGACTCTTTTTCTAGTGATGAGAAAACTGCAGTAACATCCCGCAGATTTCGGCCACTGATGTCTATATCATCGGCATCGGTTATCTGCATACCAAAAAACATATTTCTCCAAGGCTAAAATACAGTTTGGCCAAGCCTACTACGCCCACTGATTGAAAACTTGTAATTGTTGTGTCCTGGTACTATCTATATATCAAGTTTTATCTGTCTAGGTCTAAAATACAGTTTTACCACGCTCTCTCCACCCACTTATATTAAAAATAAAAATTCCTTCTGCAAATTACAACCAATCCTAACGCGTACTATCTGTATACCAAATTGCATATCTCTCTAGGGCTAAAATACAGTTGGGCCACGCCCACTAAGCCCACTGATTGAAAATCATCATCATTTTGTCTTTATATTCATAATTGTGTTGCAGAATACTATGAGAATTATCTCTCTAGGGCTAAAATACAGATTTTGCCTCTAGAACTTGAATACGGTTTTGTTACGCCCCCTCCGCCAACTTATTGAAAATAAAAATGTCGTCTGCAAATTTCCCGACAAGTACTATCTGTGTACCGAATTGTATTTCTCTAGGGCTAAAATATAGTTTTGCCACGCCCCCACCGTCCACTGTTTGAAAACTAAAATTTTGTCAGTATATTCATAATTGTGTTGCAGAATAGCAGTACATCAATCCTGCCGATTACTATCTGTATACAAAATGTTATCCCTCTAGGGCTAACATATAGTTTTGCCACGCCCCCACCGCCCACTGATTGAAAATCAAAATTTTGTCCACATATTCTTAATTGTGTTGCAGAATACTAGCAGTATATCAAATTTTATCTCTCTAGGGCTAAAATATAGTTTTGCCACGCCCCCACCGCCCACTGATTGAATATAATAATTTTATCTGCAAATTACAACCAATCCTGCCGAGTACTTTCTGTATACCAAATTTTATCTCTCTAAGGCTAAAATATAGTTTTGCCACGCCCCCACCGCCCAAAATTTTTTTCCACTTATATAAAATTGTGCTGCAGAATACTGTGAGAATATTAAATTGTATCTCTCTAGGACTTAAATACAGTTTGGCCACGCCTCCTCCGCTCTCTGTTCGAAAATAAAAATTTCGACCGCATATTCATTATTGTGTTGCCGCATACTATCAGTATATGAAAATGTATCTCTCTAGAACTCAAATACAGTTTAACCCTGCCCCCTGTACCCACTGTTCGAAAATAAAAATTTCGTCTGCACTTTTGAACTAGCAGTGCCGAGTACTATGTGTGTACCAAATTTTATGACTCTAGCTCTAAATAAAAGTTTTGCCACGCCCACTCCGCCCATTGGATCAGAGATATAATAATTTCTAAAATTTAATTTTTATATACATTTTCAAAAATTAGGGAACATTTTTTTTATAAAAAAATTCGTAAATCGACTTTACGAATGGAACGAATATTTTTCTCCTATATTTTATGATTTTACCTAAAGAAATTCCATTAAAGTTAAAAATAAATTAATTTAGCAATTATCACCGATTCCCAAACTAGAATTTCCGCCTAAAATTCACCACAAAACATTAAAGCAACTCTCATACCCAAATGCCAAAAAAAAAGTTAGCATCTTAAGTCTTTCGTTTTAAACACTGCTTCTTGATATAAGAAAATACGCACACTTCATTAAATTATTCAAACCTGAAGTTTCAATTGTTCTTGCGCCTTATTAATGCCCACACTTAAACACTCCTCCTCTAGCCAGAATTTATACATTAACTCAATTTAAGTAATTTTTTTTTTAATTTTACACAAAATTCCACAGAAAAGTCAACAACGATAATTGTCTCATTTATTTACTTTTTGGCTTTAGTTATTCATAATTTTTAATCGTTCTCGTTTTTTCCTTTTTGGTTTTTGCGAACAGCAAAAGTTATTTCTTCAACCCACAAAAGTAATGTACTTACGGTACGTGAGTTAACGGTTTGATTTACAAACACATTAATAAAAATAAAAAATTAAATCCAAACTTCAACCCACAAAACAACATTGTTAGTCCAATGGCTACTACCTAAATCAAGAGAAGCGACGAAGACGACGACGACGACAACAACAGATAAACGGACGTTGACAACGTGCACACAGTGGCTACTTGGATACACTCACACACACTCGAGAAACATATAATAAAGATGACAATACGAATGACAAAAAAAAAACAAATATCGTTTAGCGGCACATTAAACCAAACAGAAAGTATGTCAGCTGCATAAAAAAAGCTATACGCTCTACCCAGAAGCACACTGAGAAAGAAATGCGAGAAAAGCAGAAGAACGACACAAAAAAAAAATCCACAAACAATCGTGCTTCCAATATGAATACCAAGTTGATCGTTTCGAGTACGATAGAAAAAAATGTAAGAATTTCCAAATTAAATCGCACACATTCCGTATCGCTGCTGCTCTCGGTGGCCCGATGTGAGTCTCAGTACGCAATTGAATTGAGCCGGAGGAAACAAAAAACACGCGCCTCTTATGCGAGGCTAACTTGGCAAAGTGTGAGTTTTTGCGTCAATGATGGCGGGTTTTGAAATTTCACATACATACATATTTACATTCGAGTGATTTAATAATTAAGCAATTTAGAAGAAATTATTAATCTGTGAATCTGTGAAAAACAATAATGCGGATAAAATATATGTTTATCTATATATATAAAAAGCTTGGGTGACTGACTGATCACTCCACAGCCCAAACGGCTAAAGCTAGAACCGTGAAATTTAGAATGTAAGTTTCTTTTATTACTTAGGCGCGCACTAAGAAGGAATTTTTGGAAATTCGGACTGAAAGGGGGTAAATTGGGCGTGGCACCGTCCCATACAACTGGAATTTTAAAATGACTGTATCTTTTGAACCAATATAGGTACGAAGTCGAGATTTGGTACCTATATCGGTCGTATAAGAAATAATACTTTGTTTGTGGAAAGTGGGCGGTGCCACACCCCTTTTTTAAAAATAGTAATTTTGGCTAAATAAATGGACCGATTGCAATTGATTTTTCTATGTGTGATACTGTCTATAGGACTTCTATCATAGGCTACATGAAAACAAATTAGACAAAGGGGCGTGGCATCGCCCACACAAACCGAAATTTCAATCGGTCTTATCTCAAGAGCCATTAGAGGTATAAAGATGAGATTTGCTGCATATGTTACTGATATAAAGAGGAATACGTCGGTCATATTTCGCGAGCCATTGAAGGTATGAAGATGACATTTGCTACATATATAAATGGTACATGGGGGATTACGTCTCGCTGAAAAATGGGCGGTACTACGCCTCTTTTGGAAAAACTGTTATGTCGGTCATATTAATATAAATTCCTTAACTAAGTGTTTGGGTGAAATGGATGTAGATAGGATGATGAAATTTAAGGTGATTTTTCCTTTTTTTCGAGCAAATGTCTGCTAAGAATAGATTTTTGGAATTCGTACTTTTAGGGTAAAATAATACCAATAAAGGACAAAACTTACGCAATCGCGAAATTGCTATCAAATTGAATTGTAGGTTTCTTTGAGATATTTTTGGGTTAAAAAAAGGAAAGAGATAAAAATGTTACTGTCGCACAGACCAAACTACTAATGACATAATGTAATAATATGATTAAAACAGGTACTAAACGGCTAAAGGTATAGTCGCAAAAATTGAAGTGAATTTTTTAGTTGTTCGATGTAAAGTTATTATTTGAAATTCGTTAAGGTGTAAAAATACTGAAATAGGCTTTAAACTGGTACTATCGCCCAGACCAAATGAATAAAAATTACGAAAATGTATATTGAATTGGTCCCTTACAATTAGAAAACCGCCAGATGGGTATTTTAGAAATTCGAACATTTAGGGGTAAAAAGACCGAAAAGGGAAAACTGGTACCATCACCCAGACCAAGCGGCTAATGCTTTAATCGTATTCGTGCATGTTTCCTATAGTATTAGAGGGGGTACCAGTCCATTTTAGTTGTGCGATACGAAAGTATATTTTGAAATTCGTACTTTTATGGTGTTGTTCATTCCTTTGCAGTTTACCTGTACTGCCTAAATTCTTTCGAAGATCGGGTGAAGCAACGCGAGCCGGGAAAGCTAGTAAAATATATTTGAATAAAAAAGCATTCTTTTGGAACTTTTAGATAATATAAAAATTGGCCTAGCATTAGAATTGCTAAAAGAAGTTCGCATCTTTAGTCTTTTGTTATATACAATGCTTCCCTGTATACAAAGACATGCTTTAGGATTGCATTTTTTGTCATTGATGCGATTTTTTTATATTCCATTAATTGTTGCATCAACGTATAGGTTTTTTAAATATTTTGCAGTTTTCTGTTATATAATTGTAAAAAAATTAATCCCTATAAATATTATAAATTTTAATGTTTGTCTGTTTGTTTGTTTGTGCCTTAAGTAAGTCTAAACGGCTTAGTCGATTTCAATGAAATTTGGTAAGCAGTTAGTATACTATGTATATATAAATTAGTATAGGAATTCATATTATTTACATTTTTGAACCTTAAGGCGGAGAACCTTTTTTCGGAGCCAGGGCGATAAAATTTAATACCCAGATATTACTCGGCAACACAAATATGAATATGCATACTATTATTTTTATATCCGATCAGTGGGTAGAGGAGGCATGACAAAACTTTGTATTAGCCCTAGAAAGATAAAATTTGGTACATATATAGCACTCGGCACTTCAGGTTCAAATTTGTAGACGAAATTTTTGGTTTCTATCAGCGGGTGGAGTGGGCGTGACATTTTATATACAAATACTACAGCTATTTATATGAAGAAGAACTTTTTATTTTCGAATAATGGACGGAGGGGATAGGATTTGATACATATGTTATATATATTAAGGTAAACCTTACTATTTTTTTTCGACCAAATTCGTTTCAAACTTTTTTCTACGATTGAGCCATGTCCGTCTGTTAGGCGCTAGCTGGATGACTTGTGAGCAGGATAACTTGAGTAAATCTTAGTCGATCGATATGAAAATTTATCAGTAGTAATATTTTGCAAAATAATGTGAGGGGATTGTAAATGGGCAGAATGCCCCACCCATTGTTTCCATACAAAACCTATTTTTGGAAAAATAATATTTCTCCAAAAACTTCTAAACCCACAACTGGAGAAGTTTTAAAATTTGGTCAGTTTTATTACGTTGCAATAACAGACAAACCCTTAGAAACTCAAGAAAAACTAAAAAGGGGGCTGTTTGTGTTCTTTGATGACGCCCTATGTGCGGGTACTCGAATGAAAGATATTTTCGACACGAATCCTATTAAGACTCGGCTGGGGTGTTAGTCCCCTAGGGAGTTCAAAAAGAGTCACCGTAGGACCCCCAGGGACCTATGACGTTATACACACATTTCAGGGTACCGATCACAACTCAGTAGGCTTGCCTCAAACCTATACAATTTACAAGAACGCTGATAAATTTTTCGACTTCAACAGTGTAATCTTGTGAGAGTAAACAAACCTTTGCCATATCCATTCTGGTACCTCCCATACAAATTATCGAATTGACCACCATAGTATGACGTACACATATCTTTTTGAAAATATACTGAATTCAGTCATATTTTTCGTCTGAAGTACGCTTTTGAATATTTGTCCCAGGAATGAATATGAACTGTCTTGGCCGACCCCTTCTGGTACCTGCCATACAAATTAACATGTTTTTTGGAAAGTTATTATATTATACAAAAAAAAAATAAAATGTTGACAGCAACTTCGCAGTATAAATGTCGACTCAATCGGCATGTCTAGTAAGAGCTTCTCAAACAGTGACGTTCGCATTAAGTCGTTTTAGCTATGTCCGTCTACTTACGGTATTGAAAATGGGCTACATGGCCACGCCCCTTCTGGTACCTCCCATACAAATGTGCCATTCCGCCCACTTTAGAAATCGAGTAAAAATATCAATACACCCAATGCGATCGTTCCCAAATTCTATATTAAGTAAAACTATAACAGGATAAAGTTTTGGAGAAAAAATTGGAAGTCTAGCGACGCCCCTTTTGGTACCTTCCATACAAATGTACCATTCCGCCCACTTTAGAAATCGAGTAAAAATACCAATACACCCAATGCGATCGTGACCAAAATCTTATTTTAAGTAAAGCTAAGGCAGGATACAGTTTTGGATAACCAATTTGTAAGCCTAACCACGCCCTTATGGTACCTCCCATACAAATGTACCATTCCGCCCACTCTAGTGATGGAGTAGTAATATCAATACACTCAACGTGATCGTCCAAATTTCTTCCAAAATTTCTTAAATTTGAGCAGATGCATTACAAGTTGTGCTTGAATTTAGTTACAACATATACTTTTCTTAATTTTCCATAATATTTTATGTAAAAAAAAACAAAATTTTTAACATATAATATGCTCAAAATTGTCAAGATAGTCCTGGGAAACAGTAAAAAAATACTTCAAAACAACTTTGTTGTAACATTTCTGAAATTTAAACAAACAAAATTGTAGTATTTTTTGTACACAAATTTTGCTTAGAAGTTTGTGTCTTAAGTTTTTTGTTTGGTTACGCAAATCATATATAGAATTTGTATTATTCCTCCAAATTTTTTGTCATTTTGTACGAGTACTTATGTCATTTATAGTCATAAATCAGTTACGGTGGACCTTCGAATAGAGTTTTAGAGTTTTCCGATTTCAGAGGTAAAAAAAGTTTGTGACTTAAGTCTTTTTATTGACTTTGCAAATTTTATATAGCATATCATTTTTGATTATTACTCAAATTTTTTGTCATCATGTGTATTGCATTTATCGTCAATAATTAGTTACGGTGGACCCTCGAATAGAGTTTTAGAGGTTTCTGATTTTAGATGTTAAAAAAGTTTTTGTCTTAAGTCTTTTCTTTAACTCGGCAAATTTTAAATAGAATATAATTTATCATTTTTCCTTGCCACTTTTTGTCATCGTCATTGACCTTCGCATAGAGTTGAAGAGGTTTCTGATGATAGAGGTAAAGAATGTTTGTGTCTTAAGTCTTTTGATTGACTTTGCAAATGTTGTATAGAATATAATTTTTCATTATTCCTTCCATTTTTTTTTTCATCATGTTTGTCATTAATCGTTCTAAATCAATTACAATTGACCTTCGGATAGTGTTTTAGAGGTTCTCGATTTTAGAGGTTTTCGATTTTAGGAGTTAAGAAAGTTTTTGTCTTAAGTCTTTTGTTTGACTTTGCAAATTCTATATAATTCTTTTGAAAAAACTCCCCACTTTTTGCCATGTTTAAGTCATTTATCTTCATAATATCACTACCACATTCCAATCATTTACCGATTGACCCTCGCATAAACTTTTACAGGTTTTCAAGTTTAGTTTTTTTCAGGCTAAACTTGAACTACTACTGCTGACACACAAAATAAAAAAAAAATTAACGGTTAATAGTAGAATGTTTTCTTTTGCCTTTTATTATCAATACCGATGTTGTCTTTGTCAATAGAAACCACTTTCAAAGAACACAAAAAACTAGAAACAATGTTGCAAAAAATCATCGTAACACTGAGACTTAAACTTGGAAATTCCTTCCATTTTTTTTCACAATTAATTTCAAATAAATTTAAAAACTAGAAGAAAAAAAATTTAATTCTGTGCACTCACTATACGAAATGTTTTTTTTTTGTTTTGTCGCTAGCCAACTATCCAGCTTTTACGTGTTCTCTTTCTCCCTCGCAAACAGGATTTATATCCTTTTTTTCTGGCACAATTTTAACTAAAATAATTTCACTTGATTTATGTTTCTAAATTAATTTTTTTATACCTTTTTTTTATTATGACCTTTTTGCCATAAAAACTCTTGACACAATTTGTATTTTTAGTTTTATAGAAATTTTTGTTTCTTTTTTTTCACAAGTTGATCTTAAGTGAATTTGGTTTTCCTTCTTTTTTTTTTTTGCTGTGGTATTTCTTTGTTAGTTTTTGTTGTTGTTGTGTGTTTTTGTTACTTGTATTCGTTTTTACAACCCGCGTGTGTACTCGAAGACCGTGTGATGCCAACGAAAGCTCTTGATAAACTGAATTGTCCACGATTACCAGTGGTCTAGTAATGCGGCCATTTCTTTTAATTTCTGTTGTACATTCTTTTACATGACCAACGGCAGCAGTGCTGCTGCAGTTAGCAGTCAGCTAAAACGGCTTCAGTGGCAGTGGCAGCAGCAGGTGGTAAAGGTAGCCCATCCAACGGACAAGGGGCTTAACCAACTGCTAACATAACTTGTGAGCAGCAACAGGCAGCAGCGACGACGACGCGCATTAGCAATAACCATCGGCAACATAATTTCTTCTTGTTTGTGGATTCTTTGTGTCGGTCTTTCGCAGTGTGTATTTTCTACTTCTTTTCATTAACATCATTTACCTGTCTTGACACTCGTCGCCTCTCTGGTTGCGTTTACTCCGTTCGAATTCCCTTTTCTTTCGTAATCTTAGTCTTGGCATTTGATCCAAGCTTTAAATCTCAATTGCCCCCTTGAGTTGCTTATAAATCTTCGGCATTCATCTTTATGCGCATGTTTAAGTCCCCAGCGCATCATCTTTGAGTCAATCAGATTTATTGTTTTGTCAATGTTATTGGCCTTTGCAGTCAGAGGGAGAGAAAGAGAGAGATAGGGAGGGGAGGGCGTTGTTTGGTTATTGTGTCTTACGAAATTGCTTAAAATATTTTTTTAGGAAGTTCATGGGAATGAGTTTTCTTTTCTTCCTAACAACAGGTATTAAATGTATTTTATTGGCTATTTTGCGCATTCTTATAGTAAACACCTGTTTTGTGGTTTATGGAGGTATTTGTACATTGCTAACATTGACAAATTTTATGGACTCTGTGGCAGGTAGTCGAGTCAATGATTTAAATGCACTATGCGCTAAAATGACATTAAAAGGTAAAAATACAAGAACACAGTCACATAAGTGAGGGTAGCGATAATGGTTTAGTTGTTCGATATGAATAGCGAATGATATGATATGCCATTGGTTGACATATTGCTTAATTTAAAAAATTGCATGTCTTGGTCTATGTCGCCAAGGTTCATTTTGAAATAACGGCCCCTAAACATGTTAAAAGTTTTCTGATATTTTGAGATTAGCCGATCGGTGAGAATTACTATGTGGGTCTCTAAATACGGGTGATCTTTAAATACCAAATTGTAATTTAAAGATATATGTACACTGTGGTGCAAAAGTGAGCCAATGTTTTACACAAAGTATGTAATTAATTTTTTTCTTGATAGTTTTAATTAAATTATTTCCAAACTTTATGGTAAATATAAAATATGCATCTGTAGAAAATATAAAGCAATAACAATAATATAATTTACATAACTGTAACTATATAAAAACAAAGCATTTTCTAATTCAGACCATAGGCATACTTTGCTCCAAGGCATTGGTTATATAAATTTGGTAATTAATTCAGATCTGGACTCTGCGGAGGCAACTTCCTGACCCCAAACTTCTGTAAACTAAGGCATTCCTTGACAATATTTGCTAAATTTGTTGGGTCGTTGTCATGGTCGTAGATAACATTCTCTGGTCTATTTGGCATTTTGGCTAGGGGTAGGATCCAAATGAGCTGTGGGTGAGAGTTCAGGCTGAATTAAACAAAATTCCAGCATATTATGTTGCTAAACTTTGTCAATATGCGTCAAATAGGATGGATCAATCGAAGAAAGCAAAAGGATACTAGATTAATTATTAAATTTATATAAACAAAACCTTGGAGCAAAAGTGTGCCAATGGTCTGAATTAGAAAATGTTTTGTTTTTATATTCTTACAGTTATGTAAAATATATTTTTGTTATTGCTTTATATTTTCTACAGATGCATATTTTAAATTTAGCAAAAAGTTTGGAAATAATTTAATAAAAACTATCAAAAAAAAATTAATTACATACTTTGTTCAAAACATAGGTTTTTCACCAGGGTTGTGAAATGTTTTATGTTTCAGCAGGTTAGGCGTATGACGACATCTGAACATTAACCACAATGTCTTACCACATACTATAAAAGTCTAACTTTTTATTCAAAAAAAAAAAATTATTTAGCGGAAACCTAGCACAACTACTGTTGTTATCAAAACTTCCAAGATTATCTCAATGAAAGCATTTTTTACACATTGGTCAACAATAAATATCAGTTTTTGTAAAAAAGTTTCAAATATCGTAAAAAACATAAAAGTTATATTTAAATAATTCTCAAATTTTGGTAAAATATTATACCCTGACCTCGCATTTTGAATATATCTGTGCATTTTGAATAAATTACAACTGTAAAGAATAATAGGCGAATGCTGTAGTAACTTCGTTTCTAACTTGTTGGCTATTGTCGAGCTTTTTTCACAAGTCTTAGTTTTACAGTCCCCAGTACCCAGTAGTCGGAAAATTGGTAAAGTACTTCCGGTGGGTAGGTTTGAATACTTAATTTTTTTTGCTTAATAAAAGGAGACTTTCGGAATTAATTAATATTGCACTGCATTATACTTTCATTGCCAAAAATAAGTTATTTTGGAAACCAAACGCGAAGTTTCACAAGTGATTACACATTACCTTCACTTTATTTTTAGGAATAAAAGTGAATGCATATATCATGTTTGCTTCTATTTCGAAAATAATGGTGGTCTTTCTTAAATCGTAAGGGAAGATATCATTACTCCCGTACGAAAATCATATATGCACTTTAACACAGAGATACTTATAGTTGTATACCCTTTAAGCAGACCCAGCAGCAAAAAATGGGGATTTGCATGCCTTCTTGCAGGCCTGCAAAGGCAGTCAGAAGCCCTACCCTTCAAATGCAGCCTTCATTTCAAATTAACATAGGGCGTCATAGGCAGGCAAGGCCTGCACATTCCCTTTCTAATTGAAGGCGTTTCAGTATGTCCAGCTTGGAGTCCTAATAACAAGGGCCTTCTATGAGGCATTGCTACTGCAGACCAGCTTGCAGGCCTGCAAAAGAGCATTTATAGAAGGACTATTATTAAATGATTTCGTACTCTTTATAAATTTTTAATACAATATTTATTACAATTTGTAATAACAATTTTTTTTTAAACTCCAGCAGCGGGAATCGAAGTCGCGACCTCAGTACTCATAGTTCGGCATGCTACCTACTAGGCTATCACGTGATATAGTTGTTGTACGACAAATAGCATATATGTGGTTCTCATAAACAACAGCATCTGTCTAACCTTCCCTTAAGAGGCCTGCCAACAGGCCTAATCAGAGAAGTGACAAGTGCATGGCTATGAACGTCAATTCTGTCTTCTACTAATAGGACTGTCAACTGGCCTGTTTAAAGCAAGAAAGTTTGCATGCCCTTTGTACACATCTATGGTATTTTTGTGCGGTACACAGTAGGGCTGCTCACAGGCCAGTTTTAAGAAAGGAAAGGGGCATGTCTGCGGGATCTTTTCTCATCCTAGTAAGAGGCCTCATTGTAGGTCTCATTTGAGAAGCGAAATGTGCATGGGTATGGAATTTTTCGTTAGGTTTAGTGAAGGACTTATTATAGCCTGCATACATGCCTGGAAAAGGAAGGCGTATTTGAATGTCAACAAACTGCCTTTGAAGGCATGTTTGCAGGCATATTTTTACAATGCCTTGTCTTTTCCGCTGCTGGGGAGTTGTGCAAAATTAATTTGTATTTGTGTTAGTGAGTAAGAGAGATAACTGCAACGGAAAATAGTTGAGCAAGCTAGAAAAATTTAGTTGAAATATTTATCAGGTTTCGTAACATGGGTGCCCATTTCTTAGCACAATTAAGCTTTGAGTACGTCATATGCTCTTTTATTGTTGTTGTTTTATTGTACCAAAAAGTACATTTATTGTACTAAAAAGTACTTTTCTTGGCGCTAAAATTCCTTTATTGAACCAAAAAGAACTTTTGTTGTACTTATAAAGTACTTTTATTGTACCAAAGAGTACATTTTTGTGAGGAAAAGAGCTTTTGTTGTACCAAAAAGTACCAAGAGTACATTTATTGGGAGGAGAAGTACTTTTATTGTCCCATAAAGTACTTTAATGTACCAAAAAACTTTTTTGTACCAAAGAGTACTTTTGTTGTACCAAAAAGAAATTTTGTTGTACTGCAATGTACTTTTATTGTCCACCAAAGTACTTTTGTTGTAAGAAAATGTATTTTTCTTGTACCATAAAGTAATTTTATTAGTATAAAGTAATTATTTTTATTATACCAAAAAGTACTTTTATTGTAACAAAGAGCACTTTTATTTCACCGCAACGTACTTTAGATGAACGAAAAAGCACTTTTATTGTAGTGCAAAGTACTTTTGTTATACCAAAATGTACTTTTGTTGTACCATAAGGTAATTTTATTATCCCTCAATGTACTTAGTGTACCAAATTGTACTTTTATTGTACCGCAAAGTACTTTTGTTGTAGCAAAAAGTACTTTTTTGTACCGAAAAATTATTTTGTTGTACGATAAATACTTTTGATGTATGAAAAATACTTTTATTGTACTGCAAAGTACGTTTGTTATACCAAAAAGAACTTTTATGATGCCATTAAGTATTTCTATGTACCAAAAATTACTTTTATGATGCCATCAAATACTTTTATTGTACCAATAACTACTTTTTTGTACACAATTCTACTTTTGTTGTATCAGAGAGTACTTTTATTGTACCCAAGGGTTTTTATTGTACGTTTGTTATACCAAAAAGTACTTTTATGATGCCATAAATACTTTCATTGTACCACAAATTACTTTTATTGTACCTAAAAACAACCTTTATCGTAACAAAAAGTAATTATATTGTACCAAAAAGTAATTATACTGTACCAAAAAGTACTTTTATTATTAATAAAGTAATCATAGCACAATTCGGCATCTCCAAGTGGCACCAGAACGACAATTGCACGCTTTCAACTACGCTAATAACATAAAAGAAACAAAAAAACATTGATTTGTAATCTGAGTGGTCCAAAACGCTGAAAGTTAGACTACTTAAAATAATTTTAAAAATATATATGCAGAATTTGGTACAAATGCTATTATAATATTGAGGGGGGCTATATAACTTAATTACATAATACAACACACATATTCCAATGAGATTCTTTATCGATGTTGTTGCGCCAACAAATAAAACACATCGTTTAATACACACACACACACAACAATAACTTTCACGAAAATTACATTTTGCAACACTACCCTTACAAACTAACAAAATGATCATCAATCGTTTGCTCTAGATTTGTTGCAAATACTCTTAGAGGTGTTAAATGGACTGGCAATTGTATGTAATGTCACGTGGTTTCATTATCCTGCTCAAAGGATAGCACAACGATCCTTATGTTGAGTGGTTTAGTTGTTGGCAAAAATTTAATGATCTTTGTGTTTTCTCCTTAAGGGGTTTGATTTCGGTATGCAAAAGAAAAGAAAGAGAAGAGAAAGGATTAGTTGCATTATGTAAATATTGGCCATTGTGTGTGAACTGCAAATTTCAAGTATTTTTGTATGCACATTTTTTTGTAAGGGAAATTTTTTTTTTTTTGGCAAATCTGCATATGATGCGGCAGAATAAGCTGATAAAAGGTCGCTAAAATATATAACTCTATTAATTGTCTATTTACAAGTTTGTAAACAACTGTAATGAGTTCTTGACATATTGTTAAGATGAGCGAATATTGTCGGATACTATTTGCATATTTGCATTATGGGATTTTAATGGGGGAAAAATGTTTTGTAAAGTCTATGTAATTTTTGGTTTTGACAGATGTTAAAATTTCTTATAATTTATTGAAACTTTTTTGAATCATTAATTATGTGTTTGTTTTCATAAATCAACTTATTTGACATTACTGAAAATTGGAAAATTTTTTATATAATAATAATTAATAAAATAAAAAAACCTTTGGACTCAATGTCAATTTTATTTTATAAATTTTAGTCTGCTAAGATAGTACTAAGAAAAAATTTGTACTAAAAAATATGTAACGTCTAGTTGCCGGGTCTTTTTGTATGGCGCTGCAAAAACATGAAATGTAATTAAAAACATAAAATAGGGGTGAGGTGCAAATTTTTTAGGTAATCTAATTCTTAAAACTTGGGGCTGATGGGGTTGCTGTCGAATTTGAGCAGAGAAAGTTGATATTGCCCTCGCTTAGATTTTTGTAAAATTTTTCCAATGGGTGAATTTTACTCAATTTTATTTTAAACTAGCTGACCCGGCTATCGTTGTTCTGCCATACAACTTTGGACCCGGCAAACTTAGTCTCGCTCCTAAGGTAACGTCTTCATATACTAGTAAAGCACAGATTGTTCAAGTTTAAATCTGATTTACTTGAATTTAATCGAAATCTGTGAAGAGCGATCTGATGTACAATATTTTTCGATTTGTTTCCGGCGTAAAAACAAACAATGAAGACTGTTTGCCAACACGCAAACAGACAACGCACAGCTAACCGTGTGAAAAGCAGGGAAATTCAAGGTTGATTACACAAATTTCCAACGATTGGCCTTACGATTTATTGATTGTTATCGCAAATACCAATCGAATGGGGAGTTGAATTCGCTTGAATTGGAAAGGAAGATCGGTTGGAATAATAGAAATACGAGAGATAAGGACTTCCTCTCCTTCGCTTTAATTACAATTTCGGATGATTCAGATTCCGCAAAATGATCATGATCGATTCCACCTTCAGCTGCAAATTATGCGTCGAAGTTTCTAGAGAGTTCAAAAATTCGGTCGAATAGTAGGTCGCCTCATTCTCGTTAAATCACCTCGAAAATTATTCATCGTTCGGTCATCTGCCTCCAAAGCTCATTTATGCGCCATCGTGCATTCATTCCAAATAACGATTAAGCATTCTCGCAACAATTTCGCTACACGTTGGCTTGTCAACCGTGAGAAGAAAGCGGAATGTGCAGTTCGACCGCCTTTCAACAATATGGAAGCAATACAGAGGATGCAACTACTAACTCAATTGCGTTCTTGACCGAATTGTTGCCAGAATCAAAGAAATTACGAATGTCTTGCCTGTCCCACCGGGATCATCGAGAAAGTAAATGCCTCCCGTCCCATCGCCAACAACCATCATCAGCGAATCGTACACGTTCGTTTGCTCGGCATTTAAGGGCGGCACATTTGTTCGTACTCTTTCAGTCAGCTCAACTCGATCAAAGTCTTGATCTTGTTGCAATTCGCGATTGAATGCATCATGCATCGAACGATTTGGCGTTGGTATTCCCAATTGCGACAGTAGACTGCCGCACATTAGCACGCACATGTGTTTGGTCAGGAGATAATTTCAAGATCGAAATTGGATGTAGTCGGGCGAACTCTGTGCAAATGTCGTCAGCTATCTCGTCCTTTTATTTGTCCCACAATGCGCTCGGTTTCGGCAGATGCAACGTGGCTATGATGATCGCAAACAATGTACGAATTTCGCTGGAGCAGAAGTGTGGCGACTGATTGAAACTAATAAAATTGAGACGCTCCGTTTCGACCTTGACGTTCATGTCATCGCAGTACTGTTGAAATAAACGGCGATATCTTAACAGATGATTGTCAACATCAAATATTTTTATAAACAAATATGCGTTCTATACATTACAATATGCACTTTCTTAATAAAATAAAAATTGGTGTATAACAATAAAAATGTGGCTAAAAACTTCTTTCAACTGAAAAAATAGTGGAAAAAATCTTAAAATTACATTCTTGAGTTATATCTTTAGAAACTTTATAAAACTATGAAACTTATATATATGCAAAGTACATTCGAATACCTTTCAAATAAGGTATATATCGTATATATCGGAAAATAAATACCATGGCAAATTATTTGTTAATTTAATGGAGTTTCTTCCATAATTTTCAAAATTCATTTTTATAAAAAAAAAAATAAAAAAAAGTTCAAAAATATGCATATACTTTCTAAAAAAAAATATAAATAAACAATAGTCCCTCTTTCTCTGAATAAATAGCACTTTTGGGTCTGATTCAGCCCAATGTGCGTCGTCTAAAATCAGCAAATCAAGCGATACAATGAAAAATTTCGACAAAAAAACTCCAAAATTGTTGAGTTTTTTTCCGGGTGTTCCACCAAGAATTTTTCTATTTTTCCATTCGAAAAGTCATTTCAAAATGATCAAAACATACAATAAAATGTAAAATTTCGTCGAAAAAAAATTTAAATTTTTTGAATTTTTTCATAATTTTTCAACCAAAATTTTCTATTTTTCCAACCGAAAAGCCACAACGGAACAATTACTCACAAAATGTAATACAAAAATTCAATTCACTGTGCAAAATGTATCCAAAAAAAATCCAAATTTTTTCGAGATTTTCCTTAGTTTTCCACCGAGAATTTTTCTATTTTTCCATTCAGAAAGTCATTTCGGAATAACTATCCGAAATTTTTCACTGTTACATCAAATCTTTCGATAATATGCAAATTTTCCTAAAAATTTTTTCTTTTTTTCCGTTCGAAAAGCCATTCGTAACAATTGCAAACAAAATTCCATAAAAAAAAGCAATTTTCGATTTTTTCCCGTCTTTTCCGGAGCATTTTCCCAAAATTTTCATTCACATAAACCTTCTCCTGACAATTACGAACAACTCAAAAAAAAAATTCAGTTCATTTAGATATTTAGATCTTAATAGTTTAGAATGAAATATTTAAAAAGTCGCACATCACTAACCAACATTTAGTATATGCCCAACAAACCATGTAGCGAGGGGTGATTTGCTAACGATACATTGGGAATTCGCTAAAGCGATTCTAAACGAACCTTGAAAATGATAACATTATAAAATCACTAGTGAACACTCGCAAACGAATCGTAAATGCGATTGAAATACGATTGTCATATAATGTTTTTTTTTATTCTGAAAACCAAATTTTGTCATACACACAAACGAAGGTGAATTTTGTGCCGCTCGCGATATCACGCCCGAATCGTTGGCGAGTATCATTCTCGAATAAAATGCGGATGGTTTCTCAGGTGGGCTTTGATTATTTACAAGCCAAATTAATATACATTTTTTCTATTCCAAATAAATGAAAACAATTTTATTTAAATACCCCCCCAAAATTGTTTTCTCAACAAACATTCCCAGGATACTTAACCCCCTTAAGGGCAAACAACTGTCCCATATTTCTTTTTATACTAAATACCGTAGCCTTAATTTGAATATTCAATTTTTATGACATCAACAAAAAAAATTGAAAGTTATTAAGAAAATCCTTTGAAATATTACTTCAAAAGTGTCCAAAAAAAAATTCGATTTTTTATGCCAAACACGATCCTAGACAAACAGATAATTCCCTAAAGGGGTGCATCTTCTTATCATGACTACCCTAAGGCTATTTCTTTGTAATCGTAGCAGTGCTGACGGTGGTGGTGAATTCTCACCACCAGCATCCTTGTTCTACTCACATCTTCGTATGCAAATGAGAGAAGACTAGAATAGGGCCGAGGCGTCTTTTGTTTAAGTTTGATTAAACAAAAGGGTTTGTTTTTGATCATTAGATGATGAGGTTTTACTTTTTTTCTTTAACTAAAACTTAAGATTACCTATCAAAGAAAAAAAATAATGGGAAAATGTAGTTAGAATTTTTTGTTTATTTTCTATAGAAAAAAACACTTTTAGCGTGAGAATTTATGGAAAATTCTGTGAAACTGAAATTTTAGATCAATCATTAAATATTCATTATAAATTCTATGTTAGAACATGTGTTCTGAATTTCAATTTTAAAGGGACATGAAGAAATTTAACGGTAACGGTAATAACGTTAAAAATTAAGAGAAGTTATCTATGCTTTCTTTACTGCAATGAAAGAATAACTTGTGCTAATAATGTTTAACTTGTTCATTTGGGAAATATGTTTTATTTTCTTAAATAATTGAAATATAGTTGTACTACTCTTATATCTAGTCTATTATTGTAGTAAATAACAGACAGACATGTTAGAGCCGGCTTAAGTATTTGGATTTCTAAAGGATTTTAACGATAAAGTCAAAGTGTTTAGGAAGTTAGCCAGGGTGGACCAAAAGTCTTTTTACTTTTTAAACGATGATAAAGAACAAAACTGGATAAGTTCCATAAGAACTGTTTATCTATTATGAAAGTACACAAAATTGGCATTTTATTAAATCCTTGATTCATTTGACTCTGCTGCTCCCTGCAGTGCTATTTTTCAATGACGACTTGACAGTTGTTTTGTGAAATGTTATGCATTTTTAGCGAATACGTTTCTTTAATTTCTCAAAAGACACTAGATTGCTTTTGAAAACATTACTTTTATAAGGTATCCTTAACAAAAAAGGGATAAATCTAGTCTACATGGCGGCCAGTTAATGTCAACCCTTTTGGATATCACTCTACGTATGAGTTTTTGGAGGTGTGACATGTTTCAGAAGCTGCTTATTTAGAAAGTGGTTTCAAGTTATTCGGAATACATTTAAGACACTAAACCCCTTTCGAGTAGAGAGACTTGGTTGTTTACGCACAGACGCTCTACGTTGTCGTTACCCCTTCAAGTTCTTACCGACTTACTTAGCTGGCACTTCTTTGCAATCCCATTGGATTATATACCGCACGTAGAAAAGTATTATAAGCGCCTCAATCTTCTGCAGTTAGTCACACAAAGTTCTATAAGGTTCTCAGTAACCTGGTCTTTCCAACGAAGTTTTGGTCGCCCTCTTCTGCGTCGTCCATCGAGTTCATTGTCGAGGACTTTTGGAGCTGGAGAATTTTCGTCCGCTGCACCTTAATGCGTCTGACCACGTCAATGTCAGTTCGTACAGCTCATGACACCGATACTCTCCGTTAACGAAGATGGGCCCATATATTTTACGGAGTATTTTTCTCTCTCGAATACTGCCAGAACCGATTCATCCGCTTGTGTCATAACCCCGGGTTCTGAACCATACATTAAGACAGGTAGAACCAGTATCTGGTATAGCTAGATTTTTGTTCGTCTAGAGAGGGCTCTGTCATTGAATCGCTTGCTTAGTCCGTAATAGCATTTATTAGCCAGCAGGATTCTTCTCCGGATTGCGAGGCTGACATTTTTCGCTTTGTTGATGGCGGAGCCTAGATTTATAAAATAATCTACCACCTCGAAATTATTGTTGTCAACCTTCACGCAGTTTCCCAAAAGAGTAGATTCTATGTTCGTTGAAACTAATAACATCGTATTGTCCTCGTTCACCGTCAGACCCATTTTCGCTGATTCCTTCTGTATACCTGAGAAAGCTGCATGGTTAAAAGGCTGCAGTCGCATTCCGCAGTTTTCGACCGATGATGTCTACGTCATCAGCGTACGCGAGTAGCATGTGGCTTTTGTTGAATATCGTACCACTCGTGTTTACTGCAGCTTTGCTCATTATCATCTCCATCACTATGTTGAAGAGATCACACGATAGGCCGTCACCTTACTTTAGGCCTCGTCTGGTACAGAATGGCTCCGTAAGGTCCTTGCCAATCTTCACTGAAGACTTCGTGTCAGTCAGCGTCATTTCGCAAAGACGTATCAGCTTCGCTGGGATTCTAAACTCAGCCTGGTCCTCGAATAATTTCTGCCATATCGATCGGTACGTGTCTATCTGTTTCTCTTGGGTCTTTTCCAGTATTTGCTGAAGTGTGAATATCTGGTCATTTGTTGATTTACCCAGTCTAAAGCCACACTAATAAGGCCCGATCAGGTTGGATAACACAGCTTAAATAGCTGTCTTGCCTGTTTTACAGTCTCCTTGTGCCGTTCCCTAACAGCACGGTTTACAATTGGCTGTAGCGTTGTCATGTTCCTCAGACGCTATGCGACATTCTCCTTCGTACCAGGTTTCGTCTGAGCGCCGGTTTTCATATCCTAGCACGGTTTTTGCGGCAGTTGCCATGGAATGCGCAATATGCTGCCACTGTGTATCGGGAACGTCAGAAGTAGAGGCGTTGTGTTGTAGAAGTTGGGAGAGCTGGTTGAAGTAGGCAGTGGTTATCTCTGGGGTTTGCAGCTTCGCGATGTCCAGTTTTCTTTGTGTTTGGTTACGTGCGTTTTTCGCTCTGCCCAATCTTGTGCGCACCTTGGCTGCAACCAGGTAATGATCCGAGCCAATATAAGCACCACAGATCACACGCTCGTCCATGACACTAGATGCATGCTTGCCATCAATTACCACATGATCAATTTTATTTTTGGTGTTTTGATCGGGGGATAGCCAAGTTGCCTTGTAGATATCTTTGTGCTGGAATCTGGAATGTTCCACTCACTAACATGTTCCTTCGCGCTGCGAAGCTAACCAGCCTAATTCGGTTGTCTGATCTGTCGGTATGCAGGCTGAATTTACCGATCGATGGACCAAGAACATCTTCCCTTCCTATTTTTGCATAAAATTCTCCCAGATTCATTTTAATTTTGTGGCCAGGGCAGCGGTCGTATGTTTTCTCTAGGCGCTCGTAAAATGCATCTTTAATCTCATCGTCTTTATCTTCCGTCGGGGCATGAGCACAAATCAGCGTGATGTAGAAATATTTCGCCTTGATGTGGATTGTGGCTATTCGATCACTTACAGGATTGAATCGCGAGACAAGATGTCAGAGTCTCTTGCCAACTACAAATCCACATCCAAATTCGTGCTTTTCGGAATGTCAGCTGTAATAGATGTCGCAATTTTTACGTCGCGAGCATCCTTGTCCTGTCCATCTCATATCCTGGATAACGGTGATGTCAGCCTTATATTTTTTGAGGACATCCGCCAGTCGGATAGTGGCACCTTCTCTATAGAGAGTTCGGACATTCCAGGTGCATATCCTTAAATCATGGTCCTTATTTCGTTTGCGGGGGTCGTCAACGTTTGGGGGGTTCCGTTTGTTAGTTTTTCTTTCTCATGTTTTCATAGCCAGTAAAGGACCTGAAGGCGGGTGGCTAGCCCAACCATTAGGGTTCGTCGCTCACTATAAGCCGCTATTCATGATAAAAAAAATATCACGAACAACGTTGCCCAGGTGCTACCACGAAGGAGGTTGTGAGTCGGCTTGAGATGCAAGATTCACATTACATCCCTAACGGCACCCCATGCAAATACTATTCGACAATATTCGCTCATCACAACATGATGTCAAGAACTCATTACAATTGTTTACAAACTTGTAAATAGACAAGTAATAGAGTTATAAATTTTTGGTGACCTTTTATCAGCTTATTCAATCGCCTCATATGCAAAAATGCAAAAAATCTTAAATTTGCATATGTTGTAATATTTTAAATTTGCAGTTCATAGTACAATAGCCAAAATTTGCATACTGCCACTAATCTTTTCTTCACCCTTTCTTTTATTTTGAAAACCGAAAGCAAACCCCTTAAGAAAAAAACACAAAGATCATTAAATTTTTGCCAACAATCTAACCACTCAACATTGGGTTGTTGTTTCATCCTTTAAGCGGGATGATGAAACCACGTGACATTACATACAATTGCCAGCCCATTTAACACCTCACAAATATTTGCAACAAATCTTAGGCAGACGATCGATGATCATTTCGTTGGTTCTCAAAAGAGAGAAAAGGGAAGGTTGGCAAATTGGTGATTTTTGGTGATCTAGAGCGAATTGTTGTTGCGTGTGTGTGTGTGTGATAAACGATGTGTTTTATTTGTTGTTGCAACCTTCGCGATATAGAATGTAGATTAAAATTATATTTAAAGAAAAGATTTCCAATTGACTTTAAGATATCTGTACCATTATTAATATATTCTTTTTATTAATTCATGGGTATTTACTTTAAATGTCCTTTAAAAGTTTTGAAACAAGTTGGCAAAGGACGATATATCTAATATAAGTGGCAGCTTATTAACTGGCTATATAAAAAAAACTTATATCGCACCTATTCGACAAAAGGGAGACATCACAATGATCAATATATTGCCAATAATTTCTAAGCGAAAATAATAAGAACACTTCAGTCCCTATCTCATCATAAGAACTCTTGTGTGCGCCATAGCGCGCGCGTTCAACCTTTCACCCCTTATTTATATTTTACTCATAACTCCTGTCGACTGGTGGGATTGTTTGCAAAAAAAAAAGACAAATCTTGTTAATCATCTTGTGTTTTCTTTAGTTTGCAAAGAATTATACAGATTAGTTGCATTATGCAAATTTTTGGTGTTGCATGAACTGCAATTTAAAATATTTGCATATGTAAATATGCTGTAAGCGCATAAGATGCAGATCTTTGTTGTTGTTGTTTTCTTTTTGCATTTAAGGAGTTTGTAAAAATGAGTTTGCTAAAATTTATAACTTCATTAGTTGTCTATTTACATGTTTGCCAACAACTGTAATGAGTTCTTGACATCATGTTGTGTTGAGAAAATATGATGATAAGTAAGTAATTTGCATATTTGCCTTAATCGGTTTATTCCTTTTCGCATAGCTATATTCTTAAGTGAATTTTAAGCAATAGCAGCTGTTTGCATTCCTTTAGATTTCAGAAGACTTGATATAGAATTGATATTTAATGAATTTGTTTATTGTTGCTAAATTTTAGTACAGGGTGGACCGAAAGTCTTTTTACTTTCCACACAAAGATACAGAAATGGGGAAAACTAGTTATAAATTATAAAAGCACACAACTAAGGCTATTATTTTTTAAAATTACATAATCCGTATGTGATATTTGATTATTTTGAAACTGTTGCAACCTGGATCGAAAATTTGCAACGAAGTCTTGACAGGTCTTTTGTGTTAGGTTCTGCTTGTCCTGGCGACTAAGTTCCTTTAATTCCTCAAGATGCACTGGGTGGTTGATAAAACCTTTACTTTTAAAGAATCCCCCAAGAAAAAGGTCTATTAGGTAAAAGTCTAGCCAACGTGGTGGACAGTTAATGCCATTTCTTTTGTATATCACTTTTTGCACAACTATTTCACGTACTGCACCCAGTAAGTAGTTGGAAGTGTGATATCTTGCTGAAACGATGCACAGTGGCGCCATTTGACTTTTTCGATGCAAAAATCATAACTTTTAAACCAAATGAGATAATCGTAAAAAGCGTAAGAAAGATAACACAGTGATACAAATGTGAAAGAAAACCAGTATGAAAGTTTCAGTCGGGCAACCCGACTTACATATACCATCACCCTCAGTAAAACAAAAAAATTTCTGTTATATTGATATTATTACTCGATTTCTAAAGTGGGCGGAGTGGTACATTTGCATGGGAGGTACCAGAAGGGGCGTGTCTAGACTTCCAGTTTTTCTCTCGAAAACTGTATCCTGCTTGAACTTTACTAAATACAGAATTTGGGCACGATCGCGTTAGTTCTATTAATAATATTAATCGATTTCTAAAGTGGGCGGTACCAGATCAGTATGGGGCGTACCAGAAGCGGCGTGGCTAAATTTCCAGTTTTACTCTCAAAAACTGTATCCTGTTATAGATTTACCAAATAAAGAATTAGGGTACGATCGCCTTGGATTTATTGATATTACTACTCCATATCTAAAGTGGGCGGAGTTGTACATTTGTGTGGGAGGTACCAGAAGGGGCGTGGCTAGACTTTACATTTTTTCCCAAAACTTTATCCTGTTTTGGCATTACTAAATATAGAATTTGGGAATGATTGAGTTCGATGTATTGATATTATTACTCGATTTCTAAATTGGGCGGAATTGTACATTTGTATGGAAGGTACCAGGAGGGGCGTGGCCATGTAGCCCATTTTCAATACCGTAAGTAGTTTTGGGGAAATACTTACTTACTTACGTGCAAAATTAAAAAGTCAGGAATCGAATTTGGTTCAAAGAAACCTAGGGTCTAAAGTCACTCCTTCTATGTGTTACACTTTTGGGTCGTATCAAATGATATATACCCTCATCCCTAAGGGTGATGGTATAAAAAGGTCAACTATAACACATTTTTAAAATAGTTTTATATTTAATAAGAGTTTCTTATTAGGCCACCGCTCCAGATTCTAGTTTATTGAGGATGACAACGCCACCCTCAGTTACCTACTCCCTAAATCACATCGGTGGTAGCATGTCATTTAGGTTGTTCAACATTGCGCTTTCTCACATTTGCTACCTCTGAACGGATGTTGTGCAAATCTGAACAATTTTTGGCGCTTAAAGTTTTTGTTGAATCTGAAAAATATTTGAATTTTCTCTGAAAACTTAATTTTTGGATACAACTTTCACAACTTTGCGGTTTTCTACCTCTGAGAAAATTATTTTCGTTCCCGCTCCTGGCTTCAGTAAATCATGCCTTTACCCCGCTCCGAATCTTGAACAGGATTTTAATAGACTCATTAGCTTCAGCTTAATGTATTATCAGTCAACCCGTTTGCTGTTTAAGTCTTTCGTTTCATTAAAGAGCAAATGTTCTATCGCGGTGTTCAAATGTTCTACCGTCGATGTTCGAAAGCTAACTTTGTTCTAAAAGACTCTATAGCTTTAGCCTTAGATATTAAATTTCAACGCGTTTGTTGCTTAAGTCTTTCGTTAAATTTTAGAGCTAAAGTCATTTTGCAATATATCAATAAATATGTCGAATTAGAAAATAATTGGTATGTCTTATTTACTCCTGATGCAGTAAGTAACTCAATACCTAAGAATCTATATGTTCCACTGATTTTCTACAACCAAAAAAACAGTCTCCTTATCTTCAATAAACAAATCCATATCTGTATCATTGTTGCATCAACAAATAAAACACATTGTTAATCTAACAAACAAAAACAACACGCTCTCGATTATCGAAAGTAAATTTGCAACAACCCCTCCCAACATCAACAGCTAACAATTGACGAGTTGCAAGAGTATCTGAGCAAAAACTATAAGGTGCTAAATAGACTATTGTATGTAGAGTCACATGTTTCTCCCCTTTCATATAGGACAAGACAAAGATGTAGATAAACAGATCCCAATGTTGAGTGGTTAGAACTTTGGCAAAAAATGTAATATCTTTGCGTTTGCCTTAAGAGGAAAAATTTTCATTCGGTTTGCAAAATTAAGAGAGGAAGAGAGAGGAAAAAGGATTATTTGCATTATGCAAATTTGTTTTGTCGTGTGAACTGCGATTTAAAGAATTTGCATAAGTAAATTTGCAATATAGCCTACAAAAAGGCCGGAAAAGAGGTAAGAAAATTTATGACTCTATTAGTTGTCTATTTACAAGATTGTAAATAACTGTTATGGTTTGTTGATGTCATGTTGCGCGGAGAGAAATTTGAAAGTTTTTACTTACCACACACATTGAAGTGAAAATTATAAGCAGAAGAAACAAAATTTGTCATATTTAAAATTTGTTATGTAGAAATGAAATGTTGGATATATGATAAAAATCAAAAAAAAAAATACTATATGGGTATTTCCTGGCGTTGCGGACCCACGTTTTTTTCTTATTTTGTAGTTTTCTCGAAAAGTTGAAAAGTTTTGAAGATAATGTTCAAATTAAAAAATTTAGATTTTGAACAGTATTATAATGTTCTTTTAACGAAACTTTACTTAAAATGTTGTATTCAAAATTATGGCTAATACAAAGTGCATTACGGACACAATTTTCACAATTTACACAATTTTCCACAGCAGTTTGAAGTGTCTATGAAAATTAGCGAAATTTAACGAAATTTCTTATGTGGCTAGTATATTCTTTTTTGTTATATAAACAATTTACTTTACATTTAAAATACTTTTCCCTTTTATGCTACTTCAATCTTAATGTGCGTAGCGGACACACTCATTTTTCTATGGATAACACAAAGCGACAAAAAAAATCAATACCTGTGAAATTATACTATTTTGCTGGTAGGTGCTGCTGAGCAGTACACTAATCTGTTTTTCACAATTTCCCAAAACCCCCAACATCTTGAGTTACGGGTAAAAAACCGGTTTTTCGAACTTTTACGCACTTATAAGCCAGTAGCGCCGATAAATATGAACCGATTTTAAGTATCTCATTTGGAAAGAAGAGACTTTCCAACGATATAATAGTTTAATATGTTAAATTTCAACAAATTCATGATATGATTACAAAATCAAAAAGTAAAAAAATAGCAATTTTTTACTATGAAACCGTCCGTCCTTCCGCTGGAAATACCCATATAACAAATTTTCGATATGACAAATGAGGGAATTCTTTGGTTTTTTTCTATTTTGTACTTTAACCGATATTTATATACACTCACCCTACAAGTAGGGTAGTGTAACACATAGAAGAAGTCACTTTAGACCCTAGGTATCTTTGAACCAAATTCGATTCATGACTTTTTATGTCGTTTGAGCCATGTCCGTCTGTCTGTTCAGCTGAAACTTTGCATGGGTTAATATTTCCCCAAAACTACTTACTACATGGCCACGCCCTTTCTGGTACCTCCCTTACAAATGTATGTATAACAGGATATCGCTTTGGAGTAAAAACTGAAAGACAAGCCACGCCTCTTCTGGTACCCCCATTAAAAATGTACTATTCTGCCCACTTTAAAAATCGAGTAATAATATCAATACGCCCAACGCGATAGTGCCCAAATTCTGTATTTAGTGAAGCTATAGCAGGATAATGTTCTGGAGAAAATACTGGAAGTCTTGCCAAGCCTCTTCTAGTACCTCCCATACACTTTAGAAATCGAGTAATAATATCAATACACCCCACGCGATCGTGTCCAAATTCTGTATTTTGTTAAGCTAATTTAATGTTTTTTACTGAGGGTAAGGGTCTTTTTAAGTTGGTTTGCGCAACTGTAACTTTCTTACTTGTTTTTCGGTACATTCGCATTTTTTTTAAAACACTATTAAACCTCGGCAATAGTTGACAAAATTAGTCACTCGTAAGTCATAGATTGACAATCTCTCTTACCAAGGGCCACATCTTGATAGGGCCTATAACTTCTTATATAAACATAATATATTCCCACAGTTCTTTCCAACATCATCATGTACTTCAGACACCAAAAATCAGAATACTTAATAAAGATCTTAATCTTAAGAATTTACATAATGCAACTAATCTTTGGCAATGCACGTTTCGCACACATCAACCCCATTCTGCTCTCACTGTTATGTGTCCCTATAAAAATAGAACCACAAGATCATTAATATCCCATATTTTGCTATGATCACATTTGGCATTGGTACACTTCAATATCATGTCGAAAGAGGGTGAGTTAGGTACAAGAAAACTACTTTACCATTATCATTTATTGTTTGGCAAGAATCTTGTTGACTTTAGTTTGCAAAAACACTAAATGAAGAAATTTATTTTGTTTGCCGATTTCAATCAATAAGGGAGGGGTTGCTTGTGTAGTTGTTATCATTGACAATTGGCATCGTTTTTATTGTTTTCTAATGAGGTGTCATATATACATGTTAGTATAACAATTGTTGATTTAACACGTCTTATTTATGTTGGGCAAATTTTCGGGTAAATTGTCATTGTTTGTTGTATTCTTTTGTATAGAAGATAATTACAGTGTAGATTGCGAAAATAGTATTTGCAGTTGGGTGAGGGGAACGAATGGACTTGTTCTATAAATTCAATAGTTTAAATCTAGAATGTTGGCAAAGGTTACTTAAAACCAATAAGAAAGTTTCAGTCGGGAAAACCGACTTACTCAGTAAAACATAAAATTATCTATTATATTGATATTATTACTCGATTTCTAAAGTGGGCGGTGCGGTACATTTGTATGGGAGGTACCGGAGGGGCGCGGCTAGGCTTCCAGTTTTTTTCTCCAAAACTGTGTCCTGTTATAGCTTAACAAAATACAGAATTCGGGCACAATCGTGTCGAGTGAATTGGTATTATTACTCCATCTCCAAAGTGGGCGGTGCGGTACATTTGTATTGGAGGTTCCACAAGGGGCGTGGCTAGGCTTCCAGATTTTTCTCAAAAACTTTATTCTGCTTGAGCTTTACTAAATACAGAATTTGGGTACGATCGTGTTGGGTCTATTAATAATATTACTCGATTTCTAAAGTGGGCGGCCCTAGAGGTTTATGGGAGGTATCAGATAGGGCGTGGCTAGACTTCCAGTTTTTTTCTTTAAAACTGCATGCAGCTATAGCTTTTCTAAATACAGAATTTGGGCACGATCGCATTGAATGTATTGATATTATTACTCCATCTCTAAAGTGGACGGAATGGTATGGGTGGTACAAAAAGGGGAGTGTCAAGACTTCCAGATTTTGTCTAAAAACTTTATCCTGCTTAAGCTTCACTAAATACAGAATTGTATTGATATGTATTGATATTATTCCTCCATCTCTAAAGTGGGCGGAACGGTACATTTGTATGGGAGGTACCAGAAGGGGCGTGGCTAGACTTCCAATTTTTTTTTATAGCTTAACAAAATACAGAATAGGGGCACGATCGTGTCGAGTATATTGATATTATTACTTCATCTCTAAAGTGGGCGGACTGGTACATTTGTATGGGAGGTACCAGAAGGGGCGTGGCTAGACTTTAAATTTTTTCTTAAAAACTTTATCCTGTTATAGCTTAACAAAATACAGAAACAATCGTGTCGAATGTATTGATATTATTACTCCATCTCTAAAGTGGGCGGAACGGTACATTTGTATTGGAGGTACCACAAGGGGCGGGGCTAGACTTCCAGATTTTTTCTCAAAAACTTTATCTTGCTTGAGATTTACTAAATACAGAATTTGGGCACAATCACGTTAGGTCTATTAATAATATTAATCGATATCTAAAGACTGCGGTACCAGATGGGTATGGGAGGTACCAGATGGGGTGTGGCTAGACTTCCAGTTTTTTTCTTAAAAACTGTATCCTGCTATAGCTTTACTAAATAAGGAATTTTTGTACGATCGTGTTGGGTGTGTTGATATTATTACTCCATCTCTAAAGTGGACGGAGTGGTACACTTGTATGGGAGGTACCAGAGGGGGCGTGGCTAGGCTTTCAAAATTTTTTCCAAAACTTTATTCTGTTATAACTTAACAAAATACATAAATTGGGCACAATCGTGTCGAGTGAATTGGTATTATTACTCCATCTCCAAAGTGGGCGGAGTGGTACATTTGTATTGGAGGTACCATAAAGGGCGTGGCTAGGCTTCCAGAAACTTTATCCTGCTTGAGCTTTACTAAATACAGAATTTGGGTACGATCGTGTTGGGTCTATTAATAATATTACTCGACTTCTAAAGTGGGCGGCCCTAGAGGTCTATGGGAGGTATCAGATAGGGCGTGTCTGAACTTCCAGATTTTGTCTCCAAATCATTATCCTTTTATAGCTTAACAAAATACAGAACTTGGGCAAGATCGTGTCGAGTGTATTGATATTATTACTCCATCTCTAAAGTGGGCGGAGTGGTACATTTGTATGGGTAGTATAAAAAGGGGGTGTGTCTAGACTTCCAGATTTTTTCTCAAAAACTTTATCCTGCTTGAGCTTCACTTAATAAAGAATTTGGGAACGATCGCGTTAGTTCTATTAATAATATAAATCGATTTCTAAAGTGGGCGGTACCAGATCAGTATGGGGCGTACCAGAAGGGGCGTGGCTAAATTTCCAGTTTTATTCTCAAAAACTGTATCCTGCTATAGATTTACAAAATAAAGAATTAGGATACGATCGCGTTGGATTTATTGATATTACTACTTCATATCTAAAGTGGGCGGAAAAGTACATTTGTATGGGAGGTACCAGAAGGGGCGTGACTAGACTTCCAATATTTTTTCCAAAACTTTATCCTGTTATAACTTAACAAAATACATAAATTGGGCACGATCGTGTTGAGTATATTGATATTATAACTCCATCTCTAATGTGGGCGGAGTGGTACATTTGTATTTGAGGTACCAGATGGGGCGTATCTAGACTTCCAGATTTTTCACCAAAACTTTATCCTACTTGACCTTCACTAAATACAGAATTTGAGCACGATCACGTTAGGTCTATTAATAATATTAATCGATATCTAAAGTCTGCGGTACCATATGGGTAAGGGAGGTACCAGATGGGGTGTGGCTAGACTTCCAGTTTTTTTCTTAAAAACTGTATCCTGCTATAGCTTTACTAAATAAGGAATTTTTGTTCGATCGCGTTGGATTTATTGATATTATTACTCCGTCTCTAAAGTAAGGTACATTTGTATGGGAGGTACCAGAAGGGGCGTGGCTAGACTTCCAATTTTTTCTCTAAAACTTTATCCTCTTATAGCTTTACTAAATAATGAATTTGAGCACGATCGCGTTAGGTCTATTATTAATATTTCTAAAGTCGGCGGTACCAGATGGGGTGTGGCTAGACTTCCAGTTTTCTCTCCAAAACTGTATCCTGCTATAGCTTTACTAAACAAGGAATTTGGGTACGATCGCGTTGGATTTATTTATATTATTACTCCGTCTCTAAAGTAGGTGGAAAGGTATATTTGTATGGGAGGTACCAGAAGGGGCGTGGCTGGACTTTCAATTTTTTTTCAAAACTTTATCCTGTTATAACTTTACTACATACAGAATTTTAGTACGATCCGGTTGGGTGTATTGATATTATTACTCGATTTCTAAAGTGGGCGGAATGATGTATTTGTATTGGAGGTACCAGAAGGGGCGCAGCCATGTAGCCCATTTGCAATACCTTAAGTAGTTTTGGGGAAATATTAACTCGTGCAAAATTTCAAAACATTTGGTTGCATCTTTCAAAAGTTATCGTGCGCACCAGTCGGACAGCCAGACAGACAGACGGACATGGCTCAAACGACATAAAAAGTCATGATTCGAATTTGGTTCAAAGAAACTTACGGTCTAAAGTGACTCCTTCTATGTGTTACACTTTTAGGTCGTATCAAATTGTATATACCCTCCTACCCGTAGGGTGAGGGTATAAAGATATATTACAAAGTTTTTGGAGTAATTTTTTTATAACATTTTTAAGAAATTTTAGAACAAGACTACCGCGAGATCAACTTTGTATCCTTCGCATACAAGGTCCTGTGGAGTGTGTAAGGTGAAAGATCCAATCCAATATTACTGAACCTAATTGACCTTATCAGTGTGGCTTTACTCATGACTGACACTCACAATGTACCATTCCGCCCACTTTGGAGATGGAGTAATAATATCAATTCAATCGATACGATCGTGCCCAAATGCTGTATTTTGTTAAGCTATAACAGGACAAAGTTTTGGAGAAAATAACTGGAAGGTTAGCCGCGCCCCTTCTGGTACCTCCCATACAAATGTAACACTCCGCCCACTCACACTATGACAAATCCTAGAGAAGAACTTTAACATATGTTTATGGCTTACAAAGCTGCATTCGACTGTCCGATACGACAGAAACTATTAGATGTAATGGCTGAATTTGGTATCCCTGCGAAGCTGAAACGACTATGCGGGATAGCACTAACCGACACCAAGTCTTCAGTGAAAGTAGGCAAAAATTTGTCAAAGCAATATTGCACCAAGCGAGGCTTTACACAAGGCGATAGTCTGTCATGCGATGTGGCCATGGATCTAGAGATATTATATTAACCTTATTACATTCCCAGTAGGAAGTTCCATCATACACAACTTTGTCGTCAACGCTATCCACAAGACAAAATGTGAAAAATGTATGTACTTGTCGTCAAAACACTCGGTTGGCGACAAGCTGACCGACAAAATACTAATGTTGACGTGCATCAAACACGTTCAACAAAATCGAAGGAAAAAAAATGGAATCTGACGTAAAAAAATTGTCAGTTTATTAAAATGATGAGAAAACATCAGCAATGTTATAGTTTGAAATTTCGAATGAAGGTAAATGCCGTATAAAAGATTATATCCTTCACTTCTCTCTTGTTCAGTAGTTTCCCAAAAGTATTAACAATTAGTCATACTAATAAAAAGCTAAAAAACAGTTAAAAATCCATCTTTTAAAATGGCACTAATGTATATACAAACAAAGTTATACTAATATGGCTTGAATGACATTTTCACCCATCAGGTTGTGCATGATTGTTAAGGCGACGTGTCGCTTATGTAGTCATCAACGACAATTCAACGGACATTGTCACACATCAGTTTGTGCATGATTGTGTGGGCGAAAGGTCTTTTGTATAGGCATCAACGAAAATTTGACCGACATTGTCGCTCATTAGGTGGTGCATGACAAAGCGGACACTTGTATGAAGTTTTCGTCGACGAGTTGTATGGACGGTCCCCTAAATGTCATCAACGATTTACTATTGGCATGCACCTATCCTTGAGGATGTCTTGCAGACACTTCCTACTGGGTTTGTTAGCGAGGAAGTTACTGTCTAACATCATTTGTTAAACCTAACAATATTACAACAACTTTTCCCCAGATTATCTTATGCATTTGCAACCAACTCCAACTTAATGTCTTTCCTTCGCCCGATTTTGTAGTGGATACATAAATTATTTGTAATTTGAAATATTTTTTAAATAAAAATATCATATTTATTAAAAATATTACATTTCATACCAAAAAAAAAACAAAAATGTTCCTTTACATTGCATAACTAAAATCCGTTACATGCGTAATGAAAATGTAAATTAAAATAAAAAAACACCTCATAAATTAACGTAATCAAAACTGTCAACTTTTTTCACCCAAAAAAAAAAACTCTTTATATTTCATACAATAGCTTTCAAAATGATCAAGCGAGCTCATCTTTGAAATATTCTCACGCTAAAAAGTGAAATCTAATTTTATTTTTCGATAAAAAATAACCCAAAATAAATAGAAAAATGTTGTCTTGGGTTACCTTCTTCTGTTTCTGTTGTGTGCCAGTGATATTTTTTATAAATAGTCCATAACTATAAGAAAAAAAATCATTGAATTGTATAATGATCCAAACAAACCCTTTGTTCAATCAAAGACACAACAAAAGAAGTCCACAACACATTTGCATACGACGTTGAATGACGAGGCAGCAAAAAAGGATGCTTATGACAAAGGATAACCACCACCATCACTATTGCCAACGTCATCGTCCTCATCGTCTTTTTGTATACGAAATAGCCTTAGGGTAAGCAAAGGATAACAAAAAGACGCCTCAGCCGCCCTTGGCTCTATCTATTTGTCTAGGTATAGACTGTAGCATAAAAAATGATTTTTTTATACAATTTTTTATAGAATTTTTATTTTTTGGAGACTTGAAACGTTAGAAAATAAACCACTTTCATTTTTCAATATTCAAATTGTGTTGGCTACGCTCATTTATCAATATTACATGAAAAGGAAGGGTTAGTACACAGAGACTCTGGGAATTTTGTGAGTTGCTAAGGAAATGTTATTACAATTTTCTAAAGTACTGCACAGCTGCTTTAGTAAAGTTTTTAATAGAAGATATCAATGTGTTGTGTTGTAATAAATTGCATTACAATTGTTTACAAACTTGTTAGAGTTTGCGATGTATTGATTTATGAACTTCTTTTTTTTTTGCAAATTCAAGGAAAATTTGCATATTTAACCCACTTAAAATCCCATCAACGCATTTGCGTAAAAATTTGCATAACACCTCGTAGTCCTTGTAAACACTTCAAGATTATGCAAAATTTTTAGGTTGTACATTTTAATTAAATACTCATTCATATATTTTAGCATAACACTCAACATGTGAAAATGTATATCATTCCTGTAATAGGGTTGATTCTATGTAAGTCCTCAGAGGTGGCGGTGCAATGGCAAGGGTTATGTAAGCTGAGAGATGATGAAGAAAATTGCAAAAACTTATTTTTTATTAAAACGTTTGAGTTAACTCATTTATTGAAAACAAAACAATTTTGTTTGGCATATTTGATATCTGTGGAATATTAATATACTCGATTGGAAAATAATTAACATTAGGATTATTTCAATATTTGCTATGTTTTTACTTTATACCAGGAATATTTGGAATATAATAATTTGTATAATTGTACTTGGAATAATTAAAATATTTAAAATTGTTGGGAAGTTTTCACAAACAATCGACTATCTTCCAAATCCTGTTTTGTACAGGAGAGCAAAAACTAAATGTTACCAATGTGTAACCAATGCATATAAAAGCATGCACTTTATTTATAAAATAAGAAACATTAGAGTATCCTTATAAAATAGTGGATAAAAACTTCTTCAAACTTAAAAAAGTGAAAAAAATCAAAACATCATTGCAATTTCAAAGTTAGAAAAAACAGATATTTCAAGTTATATTAATATAAATATTATTGCTGCGCCGAGCGTCATGTGTTTTTTAATTACTTTTCAGGAGAGACAAAAAAACTTATTTATTGTGGAACATTTCTCATATATTCTACACATTACCGATATTAATAATTTCCAAACCAATGAAGATATCGCGAAAGGGATTAAAGGGTCGATAGACGGCAGCAAGAGATTTAAAAAATGGCAGTAAAAAAATTCGACAAATTACACATAACTGATTTGGTCGGCACAGCGACGATATACTAACATAGCTGTTCCGGCGAACGTAGTTCTGCCGTACTTTTTTCTTCTAGTAAATATTTTGGTTGTTAAATAAAACATAACGGACGCACATTGAATTTAAGACAAAAATTGTAATGTAGCACTGCCACCAGCCATAAATGTTTTCAATTTAATGACTTTCATTAATGAAGCGGACTTATATTTATTGTTTGATTTGTAAAAAACGTAAAGTAAAACAGTGATATATTTGTAATCTTACAATTGGAAAATGATATACTCAAACTTTGTCCTGCCTCCAAAGATATATTTGTAACAAAAAAACATACATAACATGGACTGAACACAAAAACACATTTGCTTTCTATTCGTTCCATTGTTTAGAATATTAAAGTTCATATTTTCGATCTCCCAATGTATCAGAACATAAAGCTAAGTAGTAGTAGTCGTTTATGTGTTATATGTTAAGATGTTATATACTATAAATGTATTAAATTTAAATTCGTCGCGACTAAATACATTTGGCCATAACACCCCAACCAACAACCAACTCATATGAATTAGAAATATTTTTATTAAAGTAAAAAAAACAGCTTAAAAATTATAAAAAAAAACAGTATTATTTTAAATTCAGATTTTATAAGTATTTTTGGTAAATTTACATACACAAATGTTGAGTAAGTAAAATAAAATATAAATAAATATTTAAGTAATATTATTTAAGGAACAATTAAAAAAATATCACATGAATTTATTTAACATTAAAGTAACAACATCTTAAACCATGTTTCCTAAGTATCACGGTGTTTTTGTATGTTGAGTATCTTATTTGAGATAGTTGTTGCAATAAATTACAAAATATTGAGATTAATTATCGAACAAAAAATGTTGTCTATTACAACGTAAAATGTTTTTGCACATTGAGAATGATATTTCGATATCCACAGATGTAATTGGAGCGAATTTAAGGGACAGTATTTCCTTTATATCGTATTTTGATGTTAATGTTGGCGCAGATCCACACAATTCTTTACAAAAACTTTTCACTACTTCCAAGCCAAAGTTTTGGGATACAATTTAATTAAATTATTTTTTACTATTAAATTTATTTCGGAATTCTATAAATTATCAAGCAATTTAAATGTGTCTTCAATCACCTGAACTTGTTCAATAAGCGTAAGACCTGATGTTTGCAAATTTTAAATATGTTTTGCAATAAAACCGTAATATGAAGCAATATAAATCAAGTCAGATCAAGTCTGGGGGTCAGTCAAGACATCCTTTGCTGTTTTAATGGATTGTGCATCCTCATCGTTTAATGCACTTATGACCTCTAAAATGTCTTCATAATTGTTGGCATAGTAGTTAACTGCTTCAAGAATTGTTCCCCATCGTGTTGTTATAGCTTCTGGAGGTAATGGAAGGTCTGGAAACATTTGTTTAAAAAGTTCCTCTCTACATGGAGCTTTTAAAAAAACCTTCTTCACGTTAGCAATAGTTGTATTTACGTTTTCATATAAATTCCTAATACATTCACACAATTGATGGACACCATGAGCAATGCGTGTCACATGCGTCACTTTCGGATAAAATGCCACTATAGCTTTTGCAGCCTTTACCATGCATATTGAAGTGACGTCCAGATTTTTAATGGTGTCGTCTCACAGTCGAGCAATTGTTGAGTAATTAATCCTTTCTAATGCTGCTCTACGTAGTCAAAATTTCTTACTTGCAATTTCCTTAATACACCTGCTAAAATTTTTACCGCATTTCTGCCTGTTGCATCTATAGTTTCATCGATTGAGATCCATACAAATTGATTTTTTAGTTTTGCTCGTATATTGTCCATGCAAATTAATTTCCCTTTACACTCCTATTTTTAGATTCACAACTAACGGCACCTATTTGTTTATCGACTAATGCGAACGTCACTGTTTGAGAAGCTCTTACTAGACATGCCGATTGACTCGACACTAATACTGCGAAGTTGCTGTCGACAACATTCGAGGGGAGCCGACAATGATAGAAAATTTTTCTTTTTTTAAGATGACAGGAGCCAGGAGTTGAACCTGTGATCTCCTGCATAGTAGTCGCGTGTTTTTTTTTTCGTTGTATACCTTTTTTATATGTTTAGTTCGAAGAACTTTTTTGGAGGGCACTTGGTAGTCCGTGTATTTCTCAAATAGTGTTCTTATATTTTGATTTCTCATTTTGTTAAGTGGAATGCCAGAAGACACAAAAGATCGGCACAGTTTTTCTTGAAAATCATGTTCTTTTGAGAGTCTACCGGAACATTCTGGCAAAAATAATTGTTTGGTCTGCTTATTTTCACTTCTATGACTTAGTTGAATATGTTTGCGGCTTTCCACATGTTGCTTCACTTGAAATCTGCGATCTACTAAAATACAGTAGTATTAGAAGTAGGCAAACATGTAGCAGATTTGGCTGTTACGTTTGAAAAAAGCAAAGTTGCAAATACTTCCTTGTTTTTACGAGCAAAAAAATAATGTGAAAAGCACGAAATTTGCTTAAAAAGGGATATTTTTGAAAAAATATGACCTAAAAAATATAAATTATGCTTTAAAAAAGAAGGGTTTTTTAAAATTATGCTCCTAAAACCAAAATTTGCCGAAATATGACTGTATGAGTAAAATATGTCAAAATATGCTCTAACAAATAGGTCTCAAAACACTTGTAGGACCATGAAACATGTAATTACCTTACCCATTTGTTAATATCTCGTTGTAAAAAAAACATGCTGTAGCATATTTCCGGTTGCCCTGCTCATGACCAAACAAATATACATTCTGAATTTCAGTTAAATTGGTCCATTAGTTAAAACTTTTGGTATACATCCACGCCAGTGCCACCTACCGGCTATATTTGTACATAAAATAGTTTGTCGTGATCAAATAAATATACATTTTTAATTTTAGGTTCATTCAAATATACGATATTAATCCACCCCGGGGCCATCTGCTGGGTCCATTTGTGGATAAATTTTTTTTCTAATCATCAAACAACACTATGACACAAAATCAAACTTTTTGAAAAACAACCGAACGTGACTATATAGGTTCGATAGCACAACCAGAGCTGAGTAAAACCCTAGCTCAGTTTGGCTAGATTGGCTACCAAACATTTTTTTTTGGCCCTCTAAACTTTTTGAAATCCCTTGGATCCCTTGAAAAAAGGTGACATCAGTTTTTGGCCAACAGTTTGTACAGTATTTAATCTAGCGCTTTTTCTTCTTAAGCAAAGTTGTAGCTATTAGTTCCCAAAAAAATATTACACTTCCCTCGTTTATTTTCAAAAAACTTCGATAAAAATTCTAATTTTTTCACTATTTTTAATATTAGTCGTAGAGAATCCAAATTTTGTGCATACTCTATTCAGTGAAATTGTAGTTTACGTTATTCGGTTACACCGAATAACTTCTCTGAACAAACCTATGCAATCTGAACAAGTATAAGTATATCAAATAGCTCTTTAAACACACTACCTACTTTGAACAAATCAGTTTTCAGGAGTTTTGGGCCATTGTGCAATGTTTTTACTTGCTATCTTTACCAAAAACGTACTTATTGTGTAACTGAACAACTTCTGTACACAACCAATATGATCGAAAAACCCCACCCCTTTAATAGTTCACAAAGAGCATTAGGGTGTTACTTATATGGCATTTTTTTCGAATTTCGTTAAAAATATGTATTTATCGCGATGTTGGTCATGTAGCTTCACCTTACGTTTATTTTTGCCAAAATAACGTATATATTATGAAAAATTTCGTATCAATAGTTAGGCATTAGGGCGTGCCTCAATGAGGTTAAAGTTCGAATTTGTTCTCAAATCAATTTATTGCCGCTGAGTATTTTTCTTTTGTATACAGACTAAAAGGGATCCAAGGGATTTCAAAAAGTTAGAGGACGAAAAAAAAATTTTGGCAGCCAATCTATCAAAACTGAGCTAGGGTTTTACTCAGCTACGGTTGTACTATCGAATCTATATAGTCACTATCGGGTGTTTTTTTTCACTGTTGTACTGTGCAATCATTCATTCTGAATTTCAGTTAAATTGGTCCACCCATTAAAATGGATGGACGGTCACCTAGCGGTATGAAAATACAATGGTACCTATTCGCAGACCTACCGATTATAAATACAAAATTTCATAAAGATTAGTCGAGCCGTTTCGAGGATTGCTGTGACAAACACCGTGACACGAGATTTTTATATATTAGAATAATGGACCATGCAATGCTTCTTTATTGCATAGTTGAGTAATATTACAATATTGACTTAAAACAGATATATCAATTTAACTCCTTCAATTGGGTCAACAAATACAATTTTGTCTTCATATTTATATTCGTGTTGTCGAGTTCTTTCTGCCTATCTATTTGTATCTCTCTAGCTCTACCATTGGGTCCAAAATTAAAATTGAGTCTGCATATTCATATTCGCCTTGCCGAGTATTATGTATATGGGTGTCAAATTGTATCTCTCTAGCTCTAAAAAAAAGTTTTGCCACGCCCACTCCGCCCATTAGTCGTGTTGTCGGGTACTATTTGTATACCAAATTTTATCTATCTGGGTCTAAAATACAGTTTGGTCACGCCTACTCCGTTCGCATATCGAAAATTTAAAGTTCGTCTTCATATTCATATTCGTGTTGTCGGGTACTATTTGTTTACCAAATTTTATCTCTATGGGGCTAAAATACAGTTTGGTCACGCCCACTCCGCCCACTGATCCAAAATTAAAATTTCGTCTGCATATTCATATTAGTGTAGCCGAGTACTATTTGTGTATCAAATTTTATTTCTCTAGGGTTAAAACGGTTTTGCCACGTCCACTCCGCCCACTGGTTCAAAATTAAAATTTCGTCCGCATATTTATATTCGTGGTGCCGATTACTATCTGTGTATCAAATTTTATCTCCTCAGCTCAAAAAAAGTTTTGCCAAGTCCACTCCGCCCATAAGGTCAAAAATTTAAAAAATTTATAGCCTACGGTAATTTCCTTATAGTACATTTTTATCTATATTTCAAATATGCAAAACTTTAAAAATGTATATTATTTTAATAAAATGGCATAGTATGTAATTTAAATATAAAAAATTATTTAAATTTTTTACATATTTTAATTTAACTTGATAAAGTTTAAGTAACTTATTAAACTTTCACGATTTAAATCAAATTCTGCTTTAAAATAAAATTATACACCAAAAACAATGAATTTACGAAAATATCATTAAACAATTGGTAGTTGCATACAATTCAACTTAATGCATCTTTGTAACAACTCTGCCATGATGATGCATATTTCAGCAAATTTATCACCTATCACAATTCACATTTCACTCACGTAAATTCATCTTCCGTTTTTTTTGCTTTTTCCAAAATTAACCCAATACTTATTTCTCTTTACTTAAGATGATTGATTAAAATTCTTATGGCATAAATTCACCAAAAAAAAAAAACGAAATCCTTCAAAACTGTCTTACCTTTAAACCGCTTAAGGTCATTTGTTACAACTTTAATTTGCATATTTCCCATGGACCCACAACGTTGTCATGTCTAAGATGCTGACGCAAGAAACGAAAAAAACAAAACCAATTTGAATATCTTTACTACCCTACCTCACCCCTTTCGTGCCACAAAGACGACGATGATCTTTTCATTTCATCGATAATCACAGCGTTGGTATGTAAGTCACGTTACACATTTTGAGGGTAGCAAATGTCCTTGCGTGCGATCTTCGTCGGTCGTGCTCATCACTCTAAAATGAGTAATGGGGAGGGGGGTACCTAGCACTCCGCCTCGTTAGCATATCAAGCTGCTATATTAATTTACATAAGAATCGATAGAGAACAGAGAATTACAAACATAAATCAAAAGGTTTATTAGTAGAATGTCCTGGGAACAAAGATTGCATTGTCGATCGAACAATGCTAAATAGAATCAATATTTGATCAAATAAAAATAAAATAATAAAGTTATTAATTGACACTTGGCAAACAAAACCTCAGATGTGGGCTAAGGGATAAGAGGCAAGGATATCACAGAAACCAATAGATATGGGAATAACAGTGTAATTGTTAGATAATATGGATGTAAAGAGGAAAGTTAGGGAATAGTTTAAAAGGCAAAGATTGTTCAACGTTAAACGATTTTATTATCTATAAGAATTGATACTATCATTATACACTAGTATAATGTATAACATCTAATAAAATTTCTTAACTTTTTTTATGGTTTTTATTTCAATTTCTATTAACCCTTTCGCCTTTCTCCCTTTAATAAGTTGCGAGTTTAACCTTAACTAATTTAAAGAAAAATTCTCACGATCGCAAACATTTTTTTTTTCGTATTTTTCCTCAAAAATTTAAAGGGTTTCTTAAGATTTTTTTTTTTATAAATATCCCAAAACTATAAGAAAAAAATCATCAATTCCTTAATGATCTGAGCATCCCCTTTGTTGATTACCTCCACGATGAAACAGACAAATCATCATTATCCTTTAACTCATTTGCATACGCAAGAAGAGCCTTTGTAGGACATGTGAGGATTCTCTTGCCTATCACTCAGACACAGCCACCCATAGTATCCATACATCCACCACTGCCACAAAAGAAATAGAAAGAAAAAGTGAAAAGAATTTAATCCTTTTGTATTGCTTCAGAGAGTACGTGAAGATTTCTTTTTATGTGTTTAGCATAAAAAATTAATTTTTTTTCTACCAAAAATTGGGTAATGTTTAAATTGAAAAAAAAATCGGAAAAATATTCAAATTTATCGTGAGAAGTTTGAGAAGGTACACAAACTAAACGGACGAGGGGCAGCAGCTGTTGGTGAATGTTTTTAATTTAAATGTATAAAGTTTAAATACTTCCAAAATTCATTTAAATGTTTATTTATTACTAGTGGGCCAGCCAATGCTTCACTATTGCTTAGTTATCTCAAATTTAAAAATTAACATAATATAACATATACAATGTAATTGTACATATCGTGGAATTGCGCCACAGTTATAAGAGCTGCACCTGTGCCACTTTGAAAGTTCTTTAAGAACGCTTCATAAGCTCGATAATAATATGTTTGACGCTGTAACTTAAAGGATTAATCTCAAGTTTCGATTTTATGTGCTCTGTAAACATTACTCCAAGTAACTCCTTAGACAGTTCAAACTAACAAAAATTATCTCTCTATGATAACAGATCAATATTATGCTCTGCATTGCTAAGTACCATCTCTAAAGTGGGCGGAGTGATACATTTGTATGGGAGGAAGGGGCGTGTCTTGACTTCTAGATTTTTTCTCTAAAACTTTATTCTGCCCGAACTTTACTAAATACAGAATTTGGGCACGATCGCGTTAGGTATATTAATAATATAATATTAATCGATTTCTAAAGTGGGCGGTACCAGATGTATATTGGAGGTACCAGATGGGGCGTGGCTAGACTTCCAGTTTTTTTCTCAAAAACTGTATCCAGCTATAGCTTTACCAAATAAAGAATTTGGGTACGATCGCGTTGGATTTATTCATATAATTACTCCATCTCTACAGTGGGCGGAAAGGTACATTTGTATGGGAGGTACCAGAAGAGGCGTGGCTAGACTTCCAATTTTTTTTTCCAAAACTTTATCCTGTTATATCTTTACTAAGTACAGAATTTGGGTACAATCCCGTTGGGTGTATTGAAATTATTACTCGATTTCTAAAGTGGACGAAATGGTCTATTTGTATGGGAGGTACCAGAAGGGGCCGGGCCATGTAGCCCATTTGTAATACCGTAAGTTGTTTTGGAGAAATATTAACTCGTGCAAAATTTCAAAAGATTTGGTTGCGGCTTTCGAAAGTTATCGTGCGTTCCAGCCCGACAGCCAGACAGACAGACGGACATGGCTCAAACGACTTAAAAAGTCATGAATCGAATTTGGTTCAAAGAAACCTAGGGTCTAAAGTGACTCCTTCTATGTGTTTCACTTTTGGGTCGTATAAAATGATATATATCTTCATCCATAAGAGGTGGTGGTATAAAAATCAGGTAGGTAGTTTTTGCATCAGCAACAAAACTTTTTTAAATAATACAAACACTTTTTGGTTCATTAAAAATAATTGTTGACACAATTAAAGTACTTGTTAGCACAATAAATGTACTTGTGGTAATGTACTTTTTAGTTAATGTACTTTTTAGTACAATAAATTCAGTTTTTGGTACATTTAATGTACTTACAACGAAAGTACTTTTTGGTGCATTACATATACTTTTTGGTATATTATATGTACTTTCCGGTTTAATAAAAGTACTTTTTAGCACAATTAAAATACATTTTTGTACAAAAAATAATTTTTAGCACAAAAAATTCACTTTTTTGTGCAATAAAAGTACTTTTTGGTACACGAAATGTAGTTTTTAGTACAATAAAGGAAATCTTGATACAAGAAAAGTACTTTTTGGTATAAGAAAAGTACTTTTTGACAATATTAAAGTTTTTTTGGTATTATAAAAGTATATTTTTCTGCAATAAAAGCATTTTTAGAGAAAATAAAAGTACTGGTCTGGTACAATATAAGTAATATTTGTTAAAATAAAACCCTTTTTTGGTACAAAATAAGTACTTTTTGTACAGTAAAAGTATTTTATGGTTTAATAAATGTACTTTTTGGTACAATAAATGTACTTTTTGGTACAATAAAAGTTCTTTAGCGTACAATAATAAAAGTACATATTAGTACAATAAAAGTACTTTTAGTACAATAAAAGTAATTTTTGGTACAAAAAAAGATTTTGGTACATTGAAAGTACTTTTTGGTACAATACAGGTACTCTTTGATACAATAAATTGTTATTTTTGTTATTACAATATCTTATGGAATTTGTGTACAATAATAGTACTTTTCGGTACAATAAAGGTACTTTTCGGTAAATTAAAAGTACTTTTGAGTACAACAAAATTACTTTTAAATTGTTCTTTGTTGTACAATAAAATCACTTTATGGTACAAAAAATTGTAATTTTTGTACAAGTATTGTATCTTTTTGTTATAATAAATGTACTTTTTGGTACAACAAAAGTACTATCTGGTACAATAAATTGTTCGTTTTGTGCAAAATAAAAGTAGTTTTTGGTACAATAAATTGTTCTTTTTAGTACAAAAAATTTTACTTATGATACTATAAAAGTATTTTTCAGTACATTGTTGATACACATAATGTACTTTTTGGTACAATAAATGTAAATGTTTGTACAATAATTTGTACTTTTTGTAAATTGTATTTATTTGTACAAAAAATCTACTTTTTGGTAAAATAACTTACAATTAATTTACATTTCCATACAATAATTTGTACTTTTTGGTACAATAAATGTACTTTTTGTACACAATAAAATTACTTTTTGGTACATTGATAGTACTTTTTGGTACAATAAATGTACTTATTGGTACAACAAATGTACTTTCTGGTACCATAAATTGTACTTTTTAATACAAACAAATACTTTTTATTACAATAAGTGTACTTTTTAGTACAATAATTTGTACTTTTTGTAACAATAAATTTAAAAGTTATTTTTAGATACAATAAAAGTACTTTTTGGTACAATAAATGTACTGCTTGGTACAACAAATGTACTTTCTAGTACCAAAAATTTTACTTTTTGGAACAGTTAAAGTACAATAAATGTACTTCTTAACGATTCGTTAGCAATTTAGATTTCGGAAGATTGATAATAGGGATGCTATCTACGCGTCCAATCCCACGATGCAACCATGCTTTAGCGGTTTAAGCCTACTTTCCTGAGACGTCTCTTTGAACATGGTTGTAATGCCTTCTAACTCTAGCTAACTTTAAAGCGGTTGCGTTAAAGTCATTGCCCGGACAATACTAGGTCTAAGACCTGAAGAAGTTAGCTGCTTGGACAGTGCAACAAAGGAAGGAATCGATTCTGGTCACTTCCAAGTGAGTAACAATCAGTAATTTCCCACCTCTGAGAAAAGTCCCATTCGTCAATGGGAGTAAAAGGAACATAATTTATTGCCCTTCTTAAACCGAAACCAGGAGATAAATTACATTAGCAATAGATTGCGTCTACTCACTCCAATAAGGAAAGAAAAGGTTGAAGTCTTAGAGGGGCCAGCGAGTTTCCATGACATGAACCCTATTGAAAATGTGGAAAATGTTGTTTATAAAATGTACTCCAACATCAGGCAATACAAAAGCGTTGCAGAGCTAAAATCGCCAGTAATAGCGGCTTGGGACTCTGTAGAAAGTTTAACACCAAAAACCCAAAAAAAAAGTATGACCGAAAGGCATTTTAGAATTTATTCAAAATAAGAGAGGTCACACGCATTATTACAAAGTGTTTTTTATTTTAAATTTGCTTTTTGTTTTAATTAAAAAGTTTTTTTTCGTAATTAAGAAACCACTGCGTTTAATTTCATGATCACCCCAAGATGTAAAAAAATTCAAAAAATATAAACTTAACTAAATACAAATTTGTTGTTGTTGGATGTAAAAGTGTAGTTTTTGATTCTCTTTCATTCCTCATATTGGGTTTTTAAATTATGACCTCTTAAGTACATCTGTATCGAAATACAGTGGAGCGTATAACTTTTCGCTCTCCAGTGTATAGGATGATTCATTAAGAAGTTTTGATTTTCATTTGTTCTTTTTTGCAGATCACGCAATAATGCAATCGTCCTGTCATCTTACTTTTATTTAGTATTGATTGACAATTCGTTGTGGAAAGACTTATGTTATATCGTAACAACAACTCTAATATATTTAGCTGGATATTTTTAGGATTTTATATAACAGAAGTTATCGTCGATAAGCCAGCTATGATTCAAGGTTTCAAACACAATATTACTCTCGTATTTCGCGAGGTACCGGTAGCAATGCTTAAAAAAGTGACGACTTTCGAAAACGGCTACTTAAGACATAAGCGAGTTTAACATTGAAGATATTATCTGAAAAAAGTGAACGTCAAAGATTGTTCTTTATATAAACAAATATTAGAATATTCCATACGCCCTCCTATGCCTGTATATGGCAAGCAGCTCTATTTCAATATTTTCTCATAAAGAATATAATTTATTTGCATAACATTAGCAAACCCCTTTGATAATGTAACATTTACACCTTATATACCCTTATGCAAATCTGAAACACCAAAAATGGCACAAAACCAAATCATTCATCATTTCCTGGTGAACTCATAAGTCAGTGATCTTGTCACTCAAATTCCAAACTGTATCAATGTTACAAACAACTCAATAAACCATCACACCTTCCATTGCAAAAAGGGGATGATGACAAATCATACAATGGCAGTTTTCGCAAATAGTCTGCGATCTACAAGATAAATACATAACACATTAGCAAATAATCGCAACAAAGACATTCGCATGCCATGGCAAATTGCTATAAAGACATACAACCAACGAACGCAACCCCTATTCATAGAACGGATATTGGCAAATTCTAACAATGAGTATTGCCTTCCGTCTTTAGCCCATTCGCTTGTGATAAATATTTGGAGTGTGTCACTGGTTGTTGAGCCAACAATCAGTTTGGATTACAAAACGCAAAACTATTGATCTTCGATTGTTATCACGCAAACAAAAGGTTCAATGTAATTTAAGACGATTTTTTGCGGAATCTTTTGTTTGTGCATAAAAAAGTTAAGTAGAAGATAATATTAATGTCTGCGGTTGAATTATGGATCAATATTTGTCAAATGTTAAAGTGTGCACACGACAAGAGATTTATTGTGATTGTGGATTCACAAATTTTAAGATCAGTGGGTTTTTGGTGTGAGAGGGGGGGAATTGAGGATATTGAAGTCAGTTGAGAAGGTGCGTGTTTTTTTTTTGAATAATGTTGAATAAAGATAGTGTTTTCGCTTGTGATGATTTTTTAGTTATGTCGTTAAGGTCGTATAACTATTCCTTAAACCTGTATTAATTTAGTTTTTTTCGATCAAAAGGGGTTTTTTATTACTTTAATACAAAACTACAGCCATTTACGATTTTAATACCCTTTAACATGCCCACGAAGCGAAGGGTACATTAATTTTGTTATTGCATTTGTAAAGCCCATAAGAAGGCGCGGTTGCTATGACAATATAACATATTTATATATATAAATATATAGGTATATTAAGGCGGATCGATTTATAAATCGCCCAAGTGACACTGAAAATCGTATTCCAGGGATCAAAATAAGAGACTTTGCCCGAGGAACCATTCCTCTAAAACGAATTCTGATGTCCCGACTTTTGGCCCTTAGGGTCAAATTTTGAAATATCTCACTTTGAACCATTTAGTGTGCCCCAATCGAGTCTAAATGTATGACCGACCCCCACATACTTTGGAGGGCCGAAAATTTTAAACGGCTGAATGGAAATTACTGTAGGCTATAATTTTTGACCCTATAGGCGAAGTGGTCGTGGCTAAACTTTTTTAGAGCCAGGGAGATAAAATTTGATACACAGATAGTACTCGGAACACGATTATGAATATGCAGACGAAATTTTAATTTTGAACCGGTGGGTGGGGCGGGCATGGCAAAACAGAATTTTAGAGCTAGGCAGATAAAATTGACACACAGATAGTACTCGGCTACACGAATATGTATATGCAGACGAAATTTTAATTTTAGACCAGTGGGCGGAGTGGGCGTGGCAAAACATATTTTTAGAGCTAGGGAGATAAAAATTTGATACACAGAAAGTGCTCGGCAATATGAATATGCAGACGGAATTTTAATTTTGGATCAGTGGGCGGAGGGGGTGTGGCCAAACTGTATTTTAGCTCTAGAGAAATCAAGGGTGGGCGTGGCAAAACATATTTTTAGAGCTAGGGAGATAAAATTTGATACACAGAAAGTGCTCGGCAATATGAATATGAATATGCAGACGGAATTTTAATTTTGGACCAGTGGGCGGAGTGGGCGTGGCAAAACATATTTTTAGAGCTAGAGAGATAAAATTTGATACACAGATAGTACTCGGCTATACGAATATGAATATGCAGACGAAATTTAAATTTTGGATCAGTGGGCAGAGGGGGTGTGGCAAAACATATTTTTAGAGCTAGGGAGATACAATTTGATACACAGATAGTACTCGGCTACACGAATATGAATATGCAGACGAAATTTTAATTTTAGATCAGTGGGCGGAGTGGGCATGGCTAAACATATTTTTAGAGCTAGGGAAATGAAATTTGATGCACAGATAGTGCTCGGCAACATGAATATGAATATGCAGACGAAAATTTATTTTTGGCCAGTGGGCGGAGTGGGCATGGCAAATCATATCTGTAGAGCTGGGAAGATATAATTTGATTCACAGATAGTGCTCGGCAACATGAATATGAATATGCAGACGGAATTAAAATTTCGGACGAGTGGGCGGAGGAGGCATGGCAAAACATATTTTTAGCCCTAGAGAAATAAAATTTGGTACACAGATAGTACTCGGCAACACGAATATGAATATGCAGACGGAATTTAAATTTTGGACCAGTGGGCGGTGGGCATGGCAAAACATATTTTTAGCCCTAGAGAAATAAAATTTGGTACACAGATAGTACTCGGCAACATGGTTATGTATATGCAGACGAAATTTTAATTTTTGACCAGTGGGCGGAGTGGGCGTGGCAAAACATATTTTTAGAGCTAGGGAGATGAAATTTGATACACAGATAGTGCTCGGCAACATGAATGACGGAATTAAAATTTTGGACCAGTGGGCGGAGGGGGCGTGGCGTAAAGATTGGTAGACAAATAGTACTCAACAATACGAAAATGAATATGCAGACGGAATAAAAATTTTGGAGCAGTGGGCCGAGGGGGCGTGACCAAACTGTATTTTAGCGATGCTAACACATTTTAAAGGGAAATATTGACACTTATGTCAGTAATGTAAATAAGCCTTTATAATACATGGCAATGCAGACATGATTATACCGATAAAATATTTATTTTCGACAAGCAGGAATATGAAGGTGAACATTTTATTTCCGATCGGTGGGCAGAAGGGAAAGACTTTATTTCCCTTTACACCCCATTAATGAGGTATGGGATAGCTTCTCGCGTTGTTGTGAATTAACACGCTTTCTATTTTTAGATTCAGAACTAACGGCACCTACTTGTTTATCGACGAATGCGAACGTCACTGTTTGAGAAGGTCTTACTTGACATTCCGATTGACTCGACACTTATACTGCGAAGTTGCTGTCAACAACATTCGAGGGGAGCCGACAATGAAAGAAACATTTTTTTTTTAAGATGACTGGAGCCAGTAGTTGAACCTATGATCTCCCGCATGGTAGTCGCGTGTTCTAACCACTATGCCGCGGCCTATATAAGGTAATATTTGTACACAGATAGTACTTGGCTCTATAGATATGAATTTGCAGACGCATGTTTTGATATCGGTTAGTGAGACGAGGTTAGTTTGATCAGGTTATGGAGTAACTTGGTCTAACGAATTGTTTAAAGAGTGTACAAAAACGACGCTTAAGCTGAGCCCTTTAAGTAGGCGTGCCAAACATACTATAAACATTTGTCATGTAAGCAATAGCGAAGCATTGCCGGGATCTGCGACGAATTCTGAGTCGATTTAAAGATGTTCATCTGACCATCTGCCCTGCTTTTACAGCCATAGTTTAAGAGCTATTGAGCTAAAATTTTGTATACAAGGATCTATCCATCTCAGGGGTAGTTAAGTTGTAAGATGAGCAAATCGAACAAATGCTACTAGCACTTCCCATACCAACATTTACTTTTTTGGATGTCCGTCTGTCTGTCACAAAAATTACCGCCGTAGTTAATGAACTATCGACCTGAAATTAGGTTTACAATCTTCTATCCTCAAGACGGAGGTTAAGTTCTAAGAAGGATAAGATCGCACAAATCTACTCCCATACAAAATTCCCCTAATTGGGAGTGGCCTTCTCTCTGTTCCCATTATTGCAACGGGGGTTAAAGAGCTACCGAGGTAGTAAGCTTCTATCCTCTAAGCAGAGGTTTAGTTCTAAGATGAGCAAGATTGCCAATACAAAGTTTTATAAAAAAAAATACGTAATTTCCCTTTACACCTCATGAATGTGGTATGGGATAGCTTCTCGCGTTGTTGGGAAATAACGCGCTAACTATTTTAGATTCACAACAAATGACACCTACCTGTTTATCGACGAATACGAACGTAACTTTTTGAGAAGATTTTACTATACATGCCGAGTATCTCGACACTTATACTGCGAAGTTTCTGTCGACAACATCGAGGGGGCCGGCAATGAAAGAAAATTGTAGATGACTGGAGCCGGGAATCGAACCACGGATCTCTCGCATTGTAGTCGCGTGTTCTAACCACTATGCCACGGACGATCCCAAAGTTTTATACAAAGTTTACTTAAAACAAAAACCAAGTGATAAGACCGTTCATGAAAAACCATCCCAGAAGAAACTCTGTTATGTTTTGTTTAAAAAAATCGAGAATTTCAAATCGTATCTGCTGGCAAAATTTAAAATTTTTATTTTTAAATAATTGTTCTTTAAATTTTTCCAAACAATTGAGGGGCTTGCAGCAACAACGAGTTAACTCCATTTCTAGGCCGAACAGAGTTAACAACCGTTTCTGTGGGGGAAAATCATTCTTTCGTTTGGTTCAACAATGATTTGTCTCCCAAGGTATCCGCTAGAAAGAGTTAACTGTTTCATTCGTTTGGGGCAACATAGAGTTTACTCCAGGAGCTGACTCTTTGTTTCTCCAAATGATTGTCATAAAACAGCATGGAGATAACAGTGGCGATGTTACTTAGCCTTACTTCTTTATATATTAGGATAATTTCATTGAAATGTTGACCGAGACCACTCCGTTGATGGTTTATTCGAAAGGTCTAACTTTAAAGTATTTAAAAATAAAAACTAAAGTTTTAATGAAATATGTGGTAAGAAAGTTGTTTTTTTATTAATTATACTATGTAATAAAAACAACATTGTATACAAGAAGTAAATCTCCATTAGAAATATACACCAAGATATACTCTCCAAGATATACCAGCCGATATTATCTTTGTATATCAATGCTTACACCCCACCCCGCCCAATTGTTAACGCTTTTCTTTACAACCATTCCGCTCATTGTTTGCATTTATTGTTTGTTAAGTGTCAATTAATAACTTTATTATATTTGTTCATTATTAAATATTGATGCCATTACCGCAATCATATACAAAAGATATGCGTATGCAGATGTTAAAGATATCATTGTTGTTTCCCATGAACAGCACGAAGACAGAGAGACAGACAGACGCCTTAGACAACGATCAGACCTTTAGCCTCAACACTTACTCTCTCCCTAATATGCAAATGGGCTGCTTTGCTACTATGCTAACAAGCTAAGAAGACCTTAAAGGCCTTTAAGACTGATGATCTTTATGCAGTGTCCCTCTCGAGCAAAGACTGACACACACACACACACTTACACCCCAGAGATTGCAGCCGTGACTTACATACCAAAACAATGCTTAGTGGTGAAAGGATCTCATTGTTAAACCCACAAGAGCAAAAGGGTTGTCTATGGCAGTGTGTGTGTGTGTGTCTGACAAGAATATTCAAAGAATGAGACGCTTTAAGAAATATTTACATTTTTCACTTTCTTTACATTTTCTCTCTGTAGACATAATCAATTTTATTTAGAGTTGGAGAATAATAAGAACTAAAATGCAAATGAGTTGTTACCAAATGACCTTAAGCGGTTTAAATGCCATAAAGTAAGGATTTTCCAAAAGCAAAAGGAAACTCTGGATCATGTCATAAGAATTTCAATCAATCACAGTCTAAGGACTAGAATTCCGTAGGATTCGCTTAGGCATCATCATTACTTAATGATTTTTCAAATATTTTGTTGATGCAGCTTCATGCTAAGTACTTTATGTGGCATATGGCTGAAGTTGAATTTGAAAGTGAAATTTGGAAAAATAATTTAAGAAAATTGCAAAATAGATATTATAAGAAAATTTAAAACTCGCTTGAAATATTTAAGTATTAAATATTTATATTTATGTAGAATTTCAATAAGAACTAGGAAGATACTTATCTTCGACTGCACTGCAGAGCGAAAAATTATACTCTACACTGTCAGATAGTACTTAACAATACGAACATGAATATGCAGAAAAAAATTTTATTTTGGATCAGTGAGCGGATTAGGCTTGGCAAAACTGAATTTTAGACCTTGAGAGATAAAATTTGACGCCCAGATAAAACACGGCAATAATAAAATGAATATGCTGACGATCATTGGGGCCGTATTTTAGCCCCAGAGAGATACAATTTGGTACACAGATACACGGCCGTAGCCAGGATTTAATTTCGGAGGGGGCCAAAACCAGTTGAAACAAAAAATAATTAAATTTTCACATATTTTTCAAAGAGGTCAAAGTTCGATTTTGTTTTCAAATCAGTTTATTTCCGCTGAATATTTTTATGTTGTAGACATATGATCTAGTAATACGTATGTTTGGACATGCCATATCTCTTATAGATGTCGAGATATTTGATGCAAAAGTGGGGGTATTTTTAAAAAAATAAAAAAATTTGAAATTGCATTATTAAGTAACAATTAACAATTACGCATATATGAAGTCAAAATCGACAAAATAAAAGTATTTGGGCATATTTTCAATATCGCTATCCGTTCCCGAGATATCAGGCTTTAAAACCTGTTTTTTGGCATTAAATAAAGCAAAGACTAATGCATCTAGATTTTGATATCTGGTTTCATCCGAATACACACTGTCTACTTTCTAATGACACCAAAACCATTACCATCCAATTCTCCATTGCATCAAATATCTAGATATCTATAAGAGATATGATAAGTCCAATCATGTACTTGTATAGGTCTTAACTTCACCTATTTAACGGCATGTGACCTAGTTCACACAATATATTCGAAATTTCATAAATTACAAACGTGAGGTGGAGCTCGATATCCAACTCCGCTACTACTGTCTTTTTCTAAGAAAATTCCCAAAAATACCATAAAAGGAACACCCTACTGTACCTTAAAGTGCGCAGGAAAAGAATCAGTATTTTTTTTCAAAAATTCAAAATTAGATCTGAATTGAGAAAATTCAAAAATTTTTAATAATTGCTAGCTTAAAGATTATTCTATACAGAATAAAATTGTACGATTTTGAATTTTTTTTTTAAATTTAAAATAAAAAATAAAAACTACTTTAGGGAAAAATCCAACTCTATTTTTTAAATTTTTTCCCCGTAGTAGATAATATGGTTGTTGAACCCCTAGAAAGTTTCATGATGGTTTCATGATCGCTTTCCTGGGAATTTCAATTAATTCAAAAAAATTTTAATATAAGTAGAATTTCAACTCAAATTGAGTTGTTTGTTTGCTTCTTTTTAAATCATTTCGGGGGGGCTTTGGCCCCCATGGCCACCCCCTGGCTACGGCCTTGCACAGATAGTACTCGGCCCTTCAGGTTCAAATTCGCAGACGAAATTCTCAATCTGTGGCCGAAGAGGGCGTGGAAAAACTATATTTAGCCCTAGAGCAATAATATTTAATATGCAGATAATATACGATACCAAAAAAGTACATTTTATTTTAACAAAAAATACATTTATTGTACCACAAAGTACAATTTATTGTACCAAAATGAACAGTTTATGGTACCAAATTTATTGTACCAAAAAGTAATATTAATTGCATCAAAAAGTAAAATGTATTATACCAAACAATACATACTTTTATTGTACTAAATAGTATTTTTACCAAAAAGTACAAATTATTGTACACAACGGTACAATTTATTGCACTAAAAATTACATGTTATGGTGCCAAATGGCGCAATTTATAAAACTAAAAAGTACTATTTATTTACTATGTATACAAAAAGTACAATAATTTTTACTCTGTTACCATTAATTGTACTTTTTGGTGCAATATGTAGTACTTTTTGATAGAATTATTTGGTACCTAAAATTTTACAAAAAGTACAATTTTTTATACCAAAAATTACTTAATTGCACCAAATTGTACAATTTAAAACTAAAAAGTACTATTTTGTATACAAAAAGTACAATAATTTTTACTCTTAAAAAAAACTTAATTTCCCTTTGCACCCCATGAATGAGGTATGGGATAGCTTCTCGCTTTGTTGTGAATTAACACGCTTTTTATTTTTAGATTCACAACTAACGGCACCTACTTATTTATCGACGAATGCGAACGTCACTGTTTTGAGAAGCTCTTACTAGACACGACGATTGAATCGACGCTTAATACTGCGAAGTTGCTGTCAAACAACATTCGAGGGGAGCCGACAATGAAAGAAAATTTTATTTATTTTTTTTTTCTTTTAAGATGACTGGAGCCAGTTTTGAACCTGCGATCTCCCGCATGGTAGTCGCGTGTTCTAACCACTATGCCACGGCCTGTTACCATTAATTGTACTTTTTGGTGCAATATGTAGTACTTTTTGATAGAATTATTTGGTACCTAAAGTTTTACAAAAAGTAAAATTTTTTATACCAAAAATTACTTAATTGCAATTACAATTTAATTTACACAAAAAGTACTTTTATTTTATCAAAAAAAAAAAGTATTGTGTCAAAAAGATGTACATATTGCACCAAAAAGTACAATTTATTGTACCAAAAAGTACAATTTATGATTCCAAAAAGTACAATTTGTTATACCAAAAATTACTCTTATTGTATCAAATAATACAATTTACTTTACACAAAAAGCAATTTCATTTTACCAAATACAAAGTAAAATTCATTGCACCAAAAAGTCCAATTTATTGTATCAAAAAGTACTATTCATTGCACTAAAAAGTAAAATTTATCATACCAAAAACTTTTTAGTACAATATACTGTACTTTTAGTACAATGATGAAATAAATGCATTTTTCTATACAAGAAATTTTACTTTTTGTTACAATGTACTTTTTGATCAAATAAATTTTACTTTTTGGTGTCGAATATATAAAATATTATCGCTCTAAGGCTAAAATACCAGTTTTGCCACGCCCTCTTCATCCACTGATTGAGAACAACAATTTCGTCTGCAAATTTGAAGTACCGAGTACTACTATCTGTGCACCAAATTTTTTCGATTTCTCTGGGGCTAAAATGTATGTAGTTTGGCCACACCTACTCGGCCCACTGGTCCAAAATTTAAATTTCGTCTGCATATTCCTATTCCTGTTCTCGAGTAATATTTGTGTACCAAATTTTATTACTCTGGGGCTAAAATACAGTTTTGTCACGCCCACTCCTCCCACTGATTAAAAATTAAAACTGTCGTCCAAATTTTCATATGCATGTTGTCGTGTACTATCTGCGTACCAAATTTTATCTCTATCCGCCCACTGATTTAAAGTCAAAAATGTCGTCTTAATTTTCATATGCGTATTGTCGTGTACTATCTGGGTGCCATATATTATCTCTCTGGGTCTAAAATACAGTTTAGTCATGGCTGCTCTGCCCACTGATTGAAAAATGCAGATTTCGTCAGCATATTTATATTTGTGTTGTTGAGTACTATCTGTGTACCAAATTTTATTTCTCTAGGACTTAGGTGTAGTTTCGCCACGACACCTCCGCCCACTGATATTCATATTCGTGATGCAGAGAACTATATGGGTAGCAAATTTTATCTATCTAGCTCTAAAAAAAAATTTTTCACGCCCACCGCCCATGGGCTCAAAAATTATAATTTTGTCTGCACATTCATATTTATGCTGCCGAGTACTATCTGGATATCAAATTTTATCTCCCTAGCTTAAAAAATAGTTTTGCCACGCGTAATCCACCCATAGGGTCAAAAATTAAAAAAAAATTATAGCCTATATTAGTTTCACTAACTGTCTTCCAAATTTCATTGAAATTGGTTCAGCCGTTTAGGCGTGATTGAGCAACAAGCATACAAGCAAACAGACATTCACATTTATAATATTAAATACGATTTTAGCTAGATGATGTAGTAATCACAGACTAGCATAAATAACGTTTACTAATTATTTATCTAAAGTCATAAAATATATCTAGATGGTTGTAAACCTTGCTGAGGTGTGGGGATTTACTTCATCGCCACGCCATCTGGTGTTCAGTAGATTTTCAGCACTACCGTTTAAGGGTTCAAGGCTCTGCTAAATACATTTTGTCTACTTATCGACAGGTAGACTATTTCTGATAATGCACTATTTCAACTTCCAGCATTATTCCAGTATAGAGATGACAAAGAGTTGAAATCACAAATGTCACAAAAATATTCTGAATAATAAATCAAATACGCATATGGGTTTCTTTACAAGCTACAATTTCTTCCATTCCCATGAAATGGAATTCTGTTAATTCACAATCTAGCTCTGTTAAAACACCATGTCATGCTACCGCCATCTACAACGCAGTTCCAGTTACATTTGGAATGTTCCAACAAGTAAAATCTTAATTAATTTATGTCTTTGTATGTATTGCCAAGCATGCTATGTACATAGGCGCATCAAGTGTATTGCCAAGTGCCATCTAGTTGTCGCATCTTAACTGTACTCACAATTATCCAGATAGCCTTATATGCTCCCTATTCTCAAACGGAACACATTCGGTAAAACAATCGTTTAATAATATTCATTGAGCAGTTTGTTGTTCTAAAACGCCAGAAATCGTTAAAACAATCTTTAAATAATATTCATTGAAAAGTTTGTTCCATTTTATCCCAAACTATAAATTAATTTAATTAATGTTACCCACAAATAATTCCCACACCGAATACAGAGCACTGTTTATCAACGATTACCCACATATCCAACCATTTAACAACACTAGTCTTGTCTGGGCCGCGTACGAGTGCGACGTAATTTAGGTCAGTTTCTCATGAATACAAAAAACACGTACACACGTAAATCGCAAGAGAGAACACATCAGACGTAAAAAAAAACCAAAACAATTGTTTACTACTCAACGATTTTAACAACAAATTGGAAAGCACTAATTGCTGGGGTTTCTTCTGTGTGCGATCGCAGAAAGTGAATGTTATTAATTGCACGCCTTCTACAAACCGTGACACAGCGCGAGCGAGAGAGCAACAAAATAGTAGAGAGTGCGATAAATTGTATTAACAGTTCCAGTTCAATCCATCCGTATTCTCAAACACTGACGTGTTGTGTTTTGCTTTCTTGTGGCCGTTTACAAATAGACCGTCTCGTCTGTCTGTCGAACTTCTAACTCCGTTGTATCGCTCCGTTTGTGGTGGTTAAGGACAAAACCAAACTGTTGGACACTAACTTTCACCGGAAAAATGTGGCTGTGGCGTTATTTATCACATAAGGCAGCACTGTTTGTGGTGCTGCTGCTCGTCTGCTTCTATGGCAGCCATCTGACTTTCGGTTACTTTACATCCTACGATAAGCAGGAGAATAACAAAAACTGTTTCTGTGAGGTAAACTCAAGTTTAATTAATTCCAATTCATATCAAATGACTGATAATGTCATGTTCGTCTTTGCAGCTGGAAGGTGCCATAAACGATTGCTCCTGTCAGGTTGATACTGTGGATCACTTTAATAACATGAAAATATTTCCACGCCTCAGTAGTTTGCTGGTGAAAAACTATTTTCGTTTCTTTAAAGTGAACTTGCATCGTCAGTGCCCATTTTGGCCCGATGATAGCAAATGCGCCATGCGTTTCTGTCAGGTGCAAAACTGTGAGGAACAAACTATACCGCCGGGTCTAATGGAGGGTTCGAATGCACATCACAACATAAAACCGGCTGCCTATAAGGTACATTAACATACATAATTTCATCATCTTATCTGTGTCATCATCATCATCGTAATCATCATAGCGCTATCCATACATTCTGTACAGTATGTTTAATTAAGTTATCAATTAGTCTGAAGAGGGTTAACTACTATGTATATAGTTTAAAGGTGGGCGTTTTTGCGCTCACGTATGCCCTTACAATTTGTTGTGTTCAATTGTTATATTTGGGGTTCTTTTTCATCATTTTACTCGCGTGCGTGGCTTAGTTTCCTCTGTTAGGAGTTTATTTTTGTTTGTTTATAGATAATAACAATTGTTATCACTGCTGCTTGATATTTCTCAACATACGCAATCAATACCTTGACAGGTTTTTAATTTCTGAAGTAGTTTCTGATTTTCCAAATACATTTGGAATTATTATCATTGTGGAACATCACCGATAGCAATGATTTAGGGTGGCTTTGACAAAAAGTAATTTAGCATTTAACAAGTAATGCAAAAATTGCTAGAAGATAACGTAACTTGGAAAAACCCAAATGTCCCAACAGAGAGATTTTACAAGCGAAATTTTGAGACGATAAGAGATCGAATGTTGTCATTAATATAATTATTCGTTACAACTATACTTATTGGGAATTTCCAATAAATTATAACAGCCCTTTTAATATACTTCCGCGAAATGTTTTCAGCCATCCCGTGATATTTAGTAATTATATAAATCATAGTACATTGAACAGAAGTAAAAGTTTTGAAGGAGTTGAGTTAGTCAATACAAATTGTATGTCTTGCTTTACTTTGGTATCAGTTTAAAACAAATCTAGTTCAATATTAATATTATATTAATTCACATGGATTTAATGTTTTATTATTAATGGTACATCAACATTTGTTGGACTGTTTTTTATTCTTTAACTACTAAATATTGGCGTCAAATTACTTAGTAGTATCGTCTTTACCGGACGTAGATTAATGGGTTAACTTACTTGAAAATAAATGAAACCCTTACATAATAAAGAAATTTACGGTTACAAAAGGGAAGAATGTTAAGTTATGGTGACCAGCTAAACAAATTAATTTCATATTATCAATATATTAATTTTTCCTGTTGCCCAAAATGTTCAAATAATAATGAAAAAAAAACTTTGTTACCTTTTGTTAGGTGTTGACATCTATTTCATAACATTCCACATGGTCAGTATTAAAAAACACATTTTTTGTTGTTATATTAACTATTGCTGTTTATTTTCGATATTTCGCCTTACATCGTTAGTCATCATCGGGGTGATTGACACATAAAATTTTACAAAGTAACACAAAAACATTGTTTTGAAAGTTAAATAAAAGAGTATAAAAATTAGGCAGCTACAAATGTTACTCTGTGTATTTGGGAGCAGTTCGATTGTGCACTTTTGTTATTCAATCTTTTCCCCAAAGAAGTGTTAATTGCTAGAAGCATTTGCAATATAAATCCGTAATTATTATTTCCACTAGTATCCCTAGATTTTTAAAATTTGGCCAGTGTTCTGTAAGAGGGCTACATATACAGATATTTGTTCCAATGGTTTACTAGTCGCATTTTAAATCCAATTTATGTGAACAGTTTGGATTTTAATATCGTTTTTGTTGTGCCAACATATGCCTAAGGGCATATGCCGAAACTGTCCCTATTAGGTATTGAAACTGTTTACCTTGGGAGTCATCACACTCATCGAGGACCGATTTTTTTTTAATTAAATATATTTTTTTAGACTCGTAGTGAAAGAAAAAAAACATGAACATCCTGGTTCAGAACAACAATTCCCTGGACATTTTTTAACCACTCCTTGTTCCCTTTTTCTAAATAAACTCTTCCGGGATAGTTTCTCCTCTTCTCCCTTAATCTAAACGAACTTCTAAAATAGGAAACTATTCTCCGGAAAGTATGTATTGTGAATGTAAATGAATATGAGTATTTGATGTCAACAAATTTTAAGGCAACTAGTTAATATTCTAATGATAAAAATACAATACATTGTTCAAACTTAGGAAAATCTCTGTCAAACAGTAATTGCATTGTACCAAAATGAACTGTAATTGTACCATTCTATATCAAACGGTTCTTTGGCACCAAAATGTACTTTAAGGCACCAAAAACTACTTTTATTGCATCAAAAAGCACATTAGTGTACCAAAATGTACTTTTATTTTACCATAAAGTACAGTTATTGCACTAAAGAAGTACTTTTATTATACCAAAGATTACAGTTTTTGTATCGACGAGTAATTGATTGTATAAAAAAAATTGATTGTCCCAAAAAGTACTTTAATGTGGCAAAAAATACTTTTATTGTGCCCAAACGTACATTTTTTAAAACAGGAAGTACTTATATTGCACCAAAAAGTACACTTATCGTATCAAAAAGTACATTCCTTGCTTCAAAAGTACTTTTATTGTACCAAAAAGTACATTTATTGTACTAGAAGGTAAATATCTTGTACCCAAAAGTATTTTTATTTTACCAAAAGGTACATTTAATGTAACTAATATTTTTTGTACTTAAAATAATTTTATAGCAAAAAGAAATTTTGTATTAAAAAGTTCTTATGTCAAAAATTTTATTGCAACAAAAAGTACATTTGTTTTACCAAATTACTATTCTTGTATGAACAAGTATGTTTATTGTATTAAAAAGTACATTTTTTGTAACAAGAAGAACATTTGTTGTCCCAAAAATTATTTTTATTTCATTTTATTTTTTTGTATTTTATTAAATTTATTGTACAAAAAAGTACTTTCATTGTACCAAAAATTATTTTAATTGTACCTTTATTGCAAAAATAGTACTTTAATTGTACCAAAAAGTACGTTTATTGCAAAAATAGTACTTTAATTGTACCAATAAGCACTTTTATTGCACCAAAATGTGCCAAAATGTACATTTATTGCACTAAAAAGTACGTTAATTGTACCAGAAAGTTATTTTATTGTACCAAAATGAAAATTTTTGTTATTTAATTTTATTTAATTTTTTTTATATCAAAAACTACTTTTGAATTAAAAAGTACATATGTGTCTTCATTTTTATTGCACTACAAAAAACATTTATTGTACCAAAAAGAACTTTTCTTGTATCAATAAGTACTTTTATTGTGCGAAAAGTACATTTATTGTACCAAGAAGAACATTTCTTGCTCCAAAAATTACTTTCATTGTAGCAAAAAGTAAATTTATTGTACCAAAAAGTGCTTTCATTGTACCAAAAAGTACTTTTATTGTACATTTATTGTACTAAAAAGTTAGATTTCTTGTATCAGAAAGTATTTTTATTGTACCAAAATGCACTTTTATTGTAACAAAAACTATTTTTATTGTACCAGAAAGTAATTTTATTGTACCAATATTATTTTATTGTCCAAAAAAGTACCTTTATTGTGAAGCAAAGTACTATTATTGTTCCAAAAAGTACATTTATTGCACTAAAAATTGCGTTTATTGGACCAAAAAGTACATTTATTACACCAATAGTACTTTTATTGTTCCAAAAAGTACATTTATTGTACTGCTACTGTACAGAACAGCTGATTTTGAATACTTGTGAATTCTCTCCCTAGTTGTCTCCTTCCCGAGAAATATGAATTTTTAGGGCTCATTTTCCAGGGAATATTTACATTTGGAAAAAAAACTGGACTGAAGCTTTGCATTTTTATGTAATTGGTAAACAAGAAGGCACGTTTATTTGTCAAAATATACAATAATCATTGTTTTATGTTAACAATAAAAAAAGAATACCTACACAAAAATAAAAGGCTCGTTTATTAACTCCATGTGTTGTGTTCCTAGAAAATATTTACAAGTCAATGACCGCGTGAAAACACAAATATATACTTTTTTATACTTTTATGTTTGCTCTAATCATCGAAGACATGTGTGTATCTATGCTATAGCAGGTTTACAATTTTTAAATTTTAATATAAGATTTTTATTGTTTATCCAAGTATGTATATGCAAAAAGTAGCACATTAACTGACAAATAACGCTTGTAACACAATGTTATGAGCGGTTGCAAATTACATTTTAATTGCCTATGTCATTACTATCTGAATCAGATCTTGACATATTAGTTAAATAACTTTTGAATTCAAACCGCAATAGTGTTAAAAAGTTACAGTAGAGATTATGAAAAGAGGCAGGAGGCAATTATTTAATTCCTCAAAATTTCCTACTATTTGTTGCGCTATTCATATTGTTTGATTATGATCACTGTTCATTTACTCTACAAATCCAGTGGTTGTTGTTTATATTCAAATATTATATTTAGCCCCACGGTTTAGACATTTTATACCAAACCTAATAACCTAATGTTGTTGTTTAATAAACTGCGTCTATTTTTTTATTTAAATGCAAGTCAGTCGACAACAGCAGATATTTTGCTATATAATTCATTGTATTATTTAATGTGTCAATAATTATTCAATACTTGATGTTTAAACAAGTGTTTATAAAAATAGTTTATTAACAAAGAAAATAAGGGTAGCAAGGAAATGAAACAAAACAAAAAAAAAAAATACCTTGAAAATGTTAAATGTGCTAAAGTGATGACGTTAAGTGATAATATTCTATAAACAAACGTATTTACGGAAACATTTTTTGTCATTGTCAATGGAAGACAAGCCTTTAAAATAGGTGTGTCATAATTTTGCAACAATTTTAATGTTCTTTTGGCTTCTTAAAAGTACTGATTATGCTTCTTTTTTACGATTTTACTTCTAGTTTAATAAATGGCACTCTTTATCACACCATTCATATTTACTTGTTTCTATCTACAAAGTTACTTTTTTCATCTTTTATGTTTTAATTTATTTGTTTCATTAATTTATTTCATTTCTCTCTCCTACAGTATTCCCTAGAAGCCCAGGATGCCGATTGTTCAGATGCCGATGATTTTACCAGTGTCCTCGGTTTCCTCGATACCAGTATTAGCGATCAAGCCCACAAAGAATTCGAACTGTGGGCCAAACACGACGAAGCTGAAGAAGATTTTTGTATTGTCGATGAAAACGACGAAGGATCACAGTATGTCGATCTACTTATCAATCCCGAACGTTATACCGGCTATAAAGGCGATTCGGCTCATCGTGTTTGGAACAGCATTTACCTGGAAAATTGTTTTGGGGTACAAAACAAAAGTAACACATTCAACGATTATTTAGCCCAGATTGATTTGCATAAAATGTGTTTGGAACAACGTGCCTTCTATCGCATAATATCGGGCTTACACTCGAGCATTAATATACATTTGTGCTCAAAGTATTTGTTGTCGGAAACCAAAGATTTTTTGGCACCCCAAGGAATTTGGGGTCCAAATTTGGAAGAGTTTAAACGTAGATTTAGTCCAGAGACAACAAATGGCGAAGGACCACATTGGTTAAGAAATTTATACTTTATTTACTTAGTCGAACTAAGAGCGTTGGCCAAAGCTGCTCCCTATCTGAGAAGAGAGGAATACTATACGGGTATTGTGGAGGAGGATCAAGAGACCAAAATGGCTATTAATGATTTGTTAGCAGTAATAGAGTAAGTGAATAATTGAAGTTTGTTGAACATGTATAGAATTTGAAGTTATATTTTTAATTGCAGATCCTTTCCCAATCATTTCGATGAGAATGCTTTATTTTCGGATAGTCCCCAGGGCATCCGTTTCAAATACGAATTTAAGGAGAAATTTAGAAATATTTCCAGCATAATGGATTGTGTGGGTTGTGATAAATGTAAATTATGGGGCAAATTACAGGTGAGTCTAAAGTGTTGAGAATAATAACTATTTTAAAGTGTTAAAAGAGTACAAGTTGCTGGAGAAAATAACTGGAGTACTATTTGATGCAATATAAAAATGTATTTTTTTTACAATGACAGAACTATTTGTTAGACTTAAAGAGTACTACGTATTTTGTTAAAATTAGGTATATTTTGGTACAATAAAAGTACTGTTTGAGTACAATAAAAGTCAATAAAAGTTACTTTCTAGTACAATAAAAGTTTATTATGTTATAACTTTTTGGTACTATAAAAGTACCTTTTGATACAAAAAAAAAGTACTTTTTGAGTACAATAAAAGTACTTTTGAGATAATAAAGTACTCTTGTATCAATGAAACTACATTTTGATACAAAAAAATCAATTTTTGTACAATAAAATAACTTTTTGGCAAAAGTGCAGAATATGGGACGGGAGCAAAAACAAAATGCCACTCCCCCCAAACACGCCCTTAAACATGAAAATCAAGGTCAAAGTTGGAGCTAAGGCCCACGGGGCCCTGGGGGCCCAAAAAAAGGGGCCCCTTGGGTTCAATGATAACCCCCCTTGTGTAACCCCCCCGAGTTAGAGCCGTTTACATTTCCGGGATATTCCAAAAAAAAACTGAAAAAATTTGAAAAAATCTTGGAAAAAGTTAGAAAAATGTAATTAGTTTCGTTGTCTTGAACACATTACGGTCCAAGACGAATGCGGTGGGGGCACGCCCGGCCCGCCGTAATTGGTTTCCTTGACTTGAACACGCCTCCGCCGCATACGCCGTAGGTAGTCAATAAACACCAAACCTTTTCATTGATTCCATTGAGAGGGTGGAGGGGAGGAGCGCCCGCCCCCACCATTCTTTATCATCAACTGCATCATGCTTTACCATTACTTGATTAAGCGATTTTTTTAAAAATAATTTTTTTTTGGTATATCCCGGAAATTTAAATGGCTCTAACTCGGCCCAGGAGACCCGTAGGAACTTAAAAATAACATCGTTGGATCTTTCATTTGAGTACCCGCACATGGGGGTTATCATAGAACCGAAAGAGGCCCCTTTTTTGACCCCTCCGGGACCCATGGGCATGAGCGTCAACTTTAACCTACCATTCCGATGTTTGGGGGCCAAGACGAAGACAATGGCATATTTTTTTTTAATCTGGCTCCCGCCCCATATTCTGCACTTCAGCCAACTTTTTCGAATTAAAAATTAAAAAAAATAAAATTACCTTTTGAGTACATTAAAAGTAAATTTTGATAAAATAAAAGTACTTTTTGATATAATAAATGTACTTTTTGAGTACAATAGAAGTACTTTTTGGTACTATAAAAGTACTTTTCGGTACAATAAAAGTACTTTTTGATACAATTAAAGTACGTTTTGGTACAATGATGGCAGTTTTTGAGTACAATAAAGGTACATTTTGATACAATAAAAGTACGTTTTGGTACAATTAAAGTACTTTTTGTGTACAATAAAAGTACTTTTTGAGTACAATAAACAATAATAGTTATGTACAATAAAATAACTTTTGGTACAATAAAAGTACATTTTGAACAGCATAAATGTACATTTTGATACAATAAAAGTACATTTTTTTACAATAAAAGTACTGCATACTGTACAACAAAAGTACATAAAAATTACTTCCAGGTATAATAAAAAATCATTTTTGTACAATAAAATAACTTTCTTACTATAAAAGTACTTTTTGGTACAATAAAATTCCTTTTTGATACAACAAAAGTATGTTTTGGTACAATTAAAGTACGTTTTGGTAAAGTAAAAGTACTTTTTGAGTACATAAAAATTACTTCTTGGTACAATTAAAGTACTTATTGAGTACAATAAAAGTAAATTTTGATACAATAAAAGTAATTTTTGTACAATAAAATTACCTTTTTGTACTATAAAAGTACTTTTTGAGTACAATAAATAACATTTTGACGCAATGAAAGTTAATTTTGGTAAAAATTTTTTTTGATCCAATAAAAATACGTTTTGGCAGAATAAAAGAACTTTATGAGTACAAAGTACATTTTGATACAATAAAAGTACGTTTTGGTACAATAAAAGTATTTTTTGAGTAAAATAAAAGTAAATTTTGATACAGCAAAAGAAATTTTTGTACAATAAAATTACTTTTTGGTATAATAAATGTACTTTTTGAGTACAATAAAGGTACATTTTGATACAATGAAAAATACTTTTTTATTCAATAAACGTCCGTTTTGATAGAATAAAAGTACTTTTTGAGTACAATAAAAGTGCAATTAGATACAATAACAGTTACTTCTTGGTACAAAAAAAGTTTATTTTCGGTAAAAAAAAATTTGATGCTATTAAAGTACTTTTTTGTAAAATATAGTTACTATTGGGTACAATTAAAGTACTTTTTGAGTAAAATAATGTACATTTTGATACAATAAAAGTAATTTTTTAGTACTATAAAAGTAAATTTTGATACAGTAAAATTTATTTTTGTACAATATAAAAAACTTTTTGGTACTATAAAAGTACTTGAGTACAATAAAAATTACCTTCTTGTACTATAAAAGTTTATTTTGTACAATAAAATCATTTTTTGATATTATAAAAGTACTTTACAGTAAAATAAAAGTACCTTTTGACACTATAAAAATACTTTTCTGTACCATAAAAGTACTTTTTGATATAATAAAAGTACATTTTGATACAAAAACATAACGTTTTGGTAAAAGTACCTTTTGATCCAATAAATGTACGTTTCAGTAGAATAAAATTACTTTATGAGTACTATAAAAATAAATTTGGATACAATAAAAGTTTTTTTGTACAATAAAAAATACTTTTCGAATTCAATAAAATTACATTTTGATGCAACAAAAGCCCTTTTTGATACAATAAAAGTACGTTGTGGTACAATAAAAATACTTTTTGAGTAAAGTAAAGGTACTTTATGGTACAACAAAACTTTAATACTATAATAGTACTTTTTGCCAAAATAAAAATAAATGTTTTTTTGCAATAAAATAACCTTTTGGTACAATAAAAGTGTACTTTATTTAATACAGTAAAAGTACTTTTTGAACATTATTTCTATTTTTTCGTACAATAAAAGTATCATTTGGCACAATGTAAGTACTATTTGGTACAATAAAATAGCTTTTTGGTACAATTAATGTACTTGTTGATACAATACAATGATAGTTCTTTTTGGTACAACAAAAGTACGTTTTTGTATAACAAAGGAACATTTTGGCACAATAGAGGAATTTGGCGTACTCTTAAACAATATGAACTATGAAAATACTGTTTGGTGAAATAATAGTATTATTTGTTACAACAAGTAATTTTCAATAGTGTATTCAGCATACCCAGCTTCATATTTAAAAAAAAAATATTATTTTATTTTTACTTATATAAAAAAACCGAGCCTTTTGGGCCATACATGGTTTCTTTGCAATTTTTGATTTCGTTTTACTAACAAAGTCCTTTCTTCCTATCTTTCCTTTCAGACTCAGGGCTTGGGTACAGCATTAAAAATTTTGTACTCGGAAAAATTAAATCAAGCAACCGAAAGTGGTTTATGGAATAAACCACACATCGAAGCAGATCCCATTTTCAGACTAACACGTACTGAAATTGTAACATTATTCAATGCATTTGGCAGGTAAGACACTCAATTGTTTTTAGCTGACTCATCACGATATTAAATAAATTTTTTTCTTTCTGTTTTTTGTATCTTTTTCACAGGCTCTCTAATAGCATATTTTCTATGGATAGTTTTAGAAAATCTCTAAGATAATGGAACCTACAATTTACTTAAATCAAAGAAATTACAAACAAACAAAAAAAAAACATGAAAGAAAAAACATTTCCTTAGGCCTCTTCTACTTAATTCTTATGATACGATAATTGTTAAACGTCCTCTTGTAGTGAAATAGCTTTGCCCCTAGTCCCTCTAACCCTCCTTGTAATAATGTCTATCTATATACATGTATTTTAGTTGTTTTGTGTATAAATCTAAAATCTATCCATTATTGTGGATGTCTAAATACCATTATGGTTGCTACAAGGTTTCCCTCTTCTCTCAACTTAGTCCTTTTCTCGCATTCTCTCTATGTTGTGTTTATATCACAATGCGCCCCCCTTCCCCGTTAACTGTGTATATGAAAGGACCCTCTGAGTTTTTATAGAACCATTTTGAACTAAACTTAAGTTAGAGTCTAAGCATATTTATTTTGTTTTCTATTATTTTTATTATTATTATTTAAATGATATGATGAATTAGTGTGAAATGAAAGTGTTGTATTAATGATATTTAATATATACAGGTACAATTTTAATAATAAAGTGTAGACAATTTTGAAAAGACTATGTATGTATTTACTTACACATAAATATGATTGTTGTTTTATTTTGGAAGTTGCGCGGGGCGATTTTTCGTAATCCAGATTTCAATATGAAAGGAGTACGATGATTAGGTTGTAGTTTTAAAAATAAAACAATTTTTTTTTGTTTTCTTCGTGCCGACTTATATTTTTGTTATTTCTAATCTAATAAACATTTATCAGGTCTTGATTAATTAAAATTTCATAGAAAAATCAATCTTTAATAAAACTGTGGTAGTCGAAAAGAATACATGACTATACTCGACGGGTTTATTCTAATTCGGTCACGAGGAATCAAACTGCATCATTGTCTTATTGAGATATTATAAGCGGTTAACCAACTATAGCTTGTCGAAAATCGATTAAAAATCTTAAAATCCTACACTAAGTAAAGGGCTTATAATAGTTTAAAAAACCATTGATGCAATTCGATTCCTCGTGCCCGCATTGGGGTAGAGTAGCCGAGACTAGTCTTGTATTTTAAATTTAAAAGCAAAAAATATCACAGTGTAATTTGTTCTTAATTTTAAGAATAATATCAAGTCGTTTTATACAAGACAGTATGAAATTTCTTAAAATTTCGACCAGTTGGCATTAGGTTTTAACGTCGCTTAATTACTACAAAAATAGACCAAAAATGTAAAAGAAATAGTGAATCATAAACAGTGTCCCAAAATTACATATTTCAGGGCTTTTACAAAAAGAATTTTATGCAAAAATTTTAAATTTTGGCAGTTGGCATTCGGTTTAAATATCGCTTAATTACTTAAAAACATTTCGAAAATGTTTAAGAAATGCAAAATTATATTCAGTGTCTACAGCTTTACCTATGTTATGTTTTTTGTGAAAATTTTTTTTTATGCAAAAATTTTCGATTTTTTTAAAGGGGTTAACCTTGTCAAATTTTTCGAGAAAAATTTTTTTTTCTAAATTTTGAAATAAGTTTTTCTGCGATGAATTAGAGTTCCAAAAACGAATATATTGGGAAAAACATTATATGGATTCGTTAAGAAATAACCTAGTTCTGAGGACTTATACGCCTGCTTAAAGCAACGATTGTTTAAGGAAAGGAAATAAAAACTGAAAGTGCCTTTCCGGAAAATGTACTCTTATTTGATAGCTTTATTATGCGTATTTCATTATATATCAGTTATTGATGCAATTTGTTTACTTTGCTTCAAATTTGCTTATAGTAAAAATTCGACCAGTTGGTAATGTAAAGCAAGTGTCGCAGTACCTTAAAACCTCAGATAATCAGGGAAAGTTGTTTTGAACTACTGCCTATCATAAATATGTGTATTTCGTAAAATAAGAACTAAATTTCGACCAATTTCATTTCCATTTTCCGGTAATCAACATGGGAAAACGATATTTCGACCAGTTGGCATTCGGTTTAAGTGTCGCTTAATTACATAAAAACAGTTCGAAATGTATTAGAAATTATATTCAGTGTCTACAGCTTTACCTTTGAAACGTTTTTTGTTCAAAAATTTTTTATGTAAAAATTTCCAATTTTTTTAAAGGGTTTAACCTTGATAAATTTTTCGAAAAAATTTTTTTTTCTAAATTTTGAAATGAGTTTTTGTGCGATGGATTAGAGTTCCAAAATCGAATATATTGGTAAAAACACTATATGAATTAGTTAAGAAATACCGTAGTTCAGAGGACTTATACGCCTTTTTAAAGCAGCGATTGTTTAAGGAAATATAGAAAAAGTGAAAGTGCTTTTCCGGAAAATTTACTTTTATTTGGTAGCTTAAATATATGTCTTTCACTACTATTAATATAATTTATTGATAAAACTTGTTTGCTTTCCCATAAATTTGCAAATACTCAAAATTCGACCAGTTGTTAATGTAAATCAAATGTCACAGTGCCTTAAAATATCCTAAATTTGAGAAATGTTAACTTCCTCTATTGCCTACTAAAATGTGTGTTTTTTATAAAATAAGAACTAAATTTCCACCAATTTCATTTCCATTTTCCGGTAATCAACATGGGAAAACGATATTTCGACCAGTTGGCATTCGGTTTAAGTATCGCTTAATTACTTAAAAACAGTTCGAATATGTTAAAGAAATGCAGAATTATATTCAGTGTCCACAGCTTTACCTTTGACACGTTTTTTGTTCAAAAATTTTTTATGTAAAAATTTCCAATTTTTTTAAAGTGGTTAACCTTGCCAAATTTTTGGAAAAAATATTTTTTTCCTAAATTTTTAAATGAGTGTTTTTGCAATGGATTAGAGTTCCAAAAACGAATATATTGGTAAAAACATTTTATGGATTCGTTAAGAAATAGCCTAGTTCAGAGGACTTATACGCCTATTTAAAGCAACGATTGTTTAAGAAAATATATAAAAACTGCAAATGGGTTTTCTGAAAATTGACTTTTATTTGATAGCTGAAATATGCATCTTTCATTACGTATATATTTTATTGATAAAACTTGTTTACTTTACTATACATTTGCTAATAGTCAAAATTCGATCAGTTGTTAATGTAAAGCAAATGTCGCAGTACCTTAAAATATCCTATATTCGAGAAATGTTAATTTCCTCTATTACCTATCATCAATATATGTATTTCATAAAATAAGAACGAAGTTCCGACCAAATTTATTTTCATTATCTTGTAGCCAACATAGGGAAACACAATTTTGACCAGTTGTTATTCGGTCTTAGAGTTGCTTAATTACTTAAAACCAGTTTGAAAATGTAAAATAAATGCAAATTTACACTCAGTGTAGAGACCTCTAAGTATGCTACGTTTAAAAAAAAATTTATGCAAAATTTTTTGATTTTTTTAAATTTTTCGAAAAAATTTTTTTTCTTAATTTTGAAATGACTTTTTATGCGATGGATTAGAGTTCCAAAAACGAATAAATATTTGTTTCGCTAAAAAGTAGCCCAGTTCTGTGGACTTAAAATTCGACCAGTTGGTAATGCGAAGCAAGTGTCGCAGTACCTTAAAATCTCAGATCATCAGGGAAAGTTTTTTTGAACCATTGTGTATTTATAAAATAAGAACTAGATTTCGACTAATTTTCTTTTCATTACCTTGTAACCATCATAGAAAAACATAGTTTAGACCAGTTGGCATTCAATTTAAGTAGCGCTTAATCACTAAAAAACAATTCGAACGTCTAAAAGAAATTATTTTCAGTGTGTTAAGCTCTACTTATGTAATGTTTTTTGTAAATTTTTTTTATGCAAAAATTCTCGATTTGTTTAAGTGTTGTTGTTTTTTCTGAATTTTGCATTGATACCGATTTAAATAATTGTACGTATGCTATAGAATTATAACTAAATTTTACCCAAAATTTTTTTCCATTTTCTACTAGCGACTTTGGGCAAACAAAAAAATCGACCAGTAGTCATTCGGTTTTAGATCCGCTTAATAACTTATAAATAGGGCAAAGAATCTTATGCAAATGCTTATATTTTTGGGACATCCCAAAAATATAAATGGTTATGTTATCCTTACGTATCATGAAATTTCCCTTAAAATGGGATTTAATCGTTTTTGCATATTTTACATATTTTACGAAAATGCATATTTATGCGCATAGTTGAGCAAATTTTACGGTAATTGCATGTTACTGTTGCATAATTTAGCTTTTTTTGATTGACAAGCACTTTAAAAAGTAAAACGCCTTTAACTTTTTGTGAAACATCTTTGGGTAAAAGTTGTTTTATAATATGTTACACAATATTCATCTGAATTAAAAAAAAAATTTACAAAACTTTTACACCGATATCCGGGGGATATATGAAGCTAATGTTGTTTTGGGAATTTTATATGAAAAGACGATATGCGCGACAAAAAAAAAACTTTTTCTCTTTGTCAATATACAAAACCAAACAAAAACTGCCTGGGACGGTGAGGATTTCGACAAATATAAAGTTCTATTGTTTTTTTGTCCGATGCCAAGCCTTCATGGTTAAGGCGGCAGGGGGTTACAACGCTGTTGCATAGGACTTGTTTATTGAATTGATGTTTATTCAGGAACTAATTTTATCCAACTGAATTCTCTTACATTAAATACAAAAAAAAAATATTTTTTTAAAAACGCCTTCGCGTGTTTATATTTTGAATGATATATGTCCTGGTATTCCGCTTCCTCCAGAGCCAATTTTCTATCTATAATATAAAAATAAGTCGCTGAATGTGTTGCTAAGCGCAAAACTCGAGAACGGTTGGACCGATTTGGCTCAATTTTTTTTCAGTTATTCGTAATTGCCAGGAGTAGGTTTTTACGAAAGAAAATTTTGGAAAACCTTCCGGAAAAGTCGGGAAATTGGAAAAATCGAAAACTGATTTTTTGTATGAAACTTTATGTGTAATTGTTACGAATGATTTTTCGATGGAAAAATAAAAATATTTTGTTGGAAAATTCGGAAAATTCCGGAAAAATTCGATAAATTTTAATACTATTTTTCGACGAAATTTAGCTTTTTGTTCTACGATTTGATAGTTTTGAACGAAGACTTTTGAAATTGAATAATAGAAAAATTCTTAGTGGAAAACTCGGAAAATTCCAGAAAAAAATCTAAAGATTTGGATGCCTTCGACGAAATCTTCCATTGTATCGCTTGATTTGATGATTTCAGACGACGTAAAGGTGAAAAATTTGTTGTGTTGCTGAAAAATTTCGGATTATTGTGAAATATAGTGTGAAAAATGTATAGTAATTTATCAACAAAGAACGTTGTCCCAGTTTGCTCAATTTTTTTTCAATTTTTCATAATTGGCAGGAATTTTTTATGCCAAAAAATTTTGGGAAAATCCCTAGGAAACGCCGGGAAGATTGTGTGCAATTGTTACGAAATGGCTTTTCGAATGCAAAAATTGAAAATTATTAGCGAAATACTCGGAAAATTCCGGAAAATTTAACGGGATAAATAATTTCTATATATATAAAAATGGTGTAATAGTAATTCATATAGTCATTCATCAATTGAGAACGGCTGGGCCGATTTTGCTCAATATTTTTTTCAGTTGTTCGTAATTGCCAGAAGAATGTTTATGTGAAAGAAAATTTGGGAAAAATCCTTCGGAAAAATCGGAAAATAGGGAAACTCGAAAACTGCCTTTTGTATGAAATTCTTACGGAATGGATTTTCGAATCGAAAAATAGAAAAAATCTTGGTGGAAAACTCGGAAAAGCTCGAAAAACTTGGATTTTTTCACCGAAATTTTGCATTATATTACTTGATTTGATGAAAATCTAAAATTGAATTTTCGTATAAAATTTTGTAAGCCATTGTACGTAGTGGCTTTTCGAATGGAAAAATGTTTGTTGGAAAATTACTTAAAAATTAAATAAAAATTGAATTTTCTTTTTCGACGAAATTTTTTATTTTAATATTTGATTTGATAATTTCGGACGATGTTAATATGGAAAATTTCGGATAATTATTCAAAAATGACTTTTCGAATGGAAAAATAGATTGTCCTTTCGAATTCAAGCGAATTAAATAAACCATTCGATTGGCTTTTGTGATGACAATTAATAAATCGCAAAGCCAATTGTTGGAAATTTGTGGGATCAATCTCGAATTCCCCTGCTTTTCACACGGTCAGCTGTACGTTTCCTGTTCGCATGTCGGCAAACCGTCTTCAATGTTTGTTTTTGCGCCGGAAAACAAATCGAAATACATTGTTTATCAGATCGCTCTTCACTAATTTCGAATAAATTCAAATAAATCACATTAAAATTTTAAATATCTGTATTAATATTACCCTGGAGCTTATATGAAGGCGTTAACTTTGGAGCGAGACAAAGTTCGCAGGGTACGAAGTTGTATGGCAGAACAACGTTTGCCGGGTCAGCTAGTTCTATAATATAAAAATAAGTCGCTGAATGTGTTGCTAAGCGCAAAACTCGAGAACGGTTGGACCGATTTGGCTCAATTTTTTTTCAGTTATTCGTAATTGCCAGGAGTAGGTTTTTACGAAAGAAAATTTTGGAAAACCCTCCGGAAAAGCCGGAAAATATGCATTTTTGTATGGAATTTTGTGTGCAATTATTACAAATAATTTTTCGAATGGAAAAATAAAAAAATTTTGTTGGAAAATTCGGAAAATTCCGGAAAAATTCGATAAATTTTAATACTATTTTTCGATGAAATTTAGCTTTTTGTTGTACGATTTGATAGTTTTGAACGAAGAAACTTGCGACAAATTTCGGATAATTATTCCGAAATGACTTTCCGAATGGAAAAATAAATAAATTCTCGGTGGAAAACTCGGAAAACTCCAAAAAAAATCGATAAATTTGCATTTTTCGGCAAAATTTTGCATTTCATCGCCTGATTTGAGGTAAATCGCATATTAAATTTTTGTCGGTTTTCGAATAGAAAAATAGAAAGTTTTAGTTGGAAAATACCAAAAAAAAAGTTCTCTTTTTTCGACAAAATTTTGCATCTTATCGTATGTTTTTGTAATTTTTGGCGATGTAAATGTGAACAATTTCGAACAATTATGACTTTTGAAATTGAAAAATAGAAAAATTCTTGGTGGAAAACTCGGAAAATTCCAGAAAAAAATCGAAAGATTTAGATGCCTTCGACGAAATCTTCCATTGTATCGCTTGATTTGATGATTTCAGACGACGTAAAGGTGAAAAATTTGTTGTGTTGCTGAAAAATTTCGGATTATTGTGAAATATAGTGTGAAAAACGTATAGTAATTTATCAAGAAAGAACGTTGTCCCAGTTTGCTCAATTTCTTTTCAATTTTTCATAATTGGCAGGAATTTTTTATGCCAACAAATTTTGGGAAAATCCCTGATAACGCCGGGAAAATTGTGTGCAATTGTTACGAAATGGCTTTTCGAATGCAAAAAAAGAAAATTATTAGCAAAATACTCGGAAAATTCCGGAAAATTTAACGGGATAAATAATTTCTATATATATAAAAATGGTGTAATAGTAATTCATATAGTCATTCATCAATTGAGAACGGCTGGGCCGATTTTGCTCAATATTTTTTTCAGTTGTTCGTAATTGCCAGGAGAATGTTTATGTCAAAGAAAATTTGGGAAAAATCCTTCGGAAAAGTCGGAAAATAGGGAAACTCGAAAACTGCCTTTTTGTATGGAATTCTTACGGAATGGATTTTCGAATCGAAAAATAGAAAATTTTTGTTGAAAAATTCAAAAAATTACGGAAAAATTAAAAAAAATTTAAATTTTTTTTCGACGAAATTTTGCATTTTGGATAATTATTCCGAAACGACTTTTCGAATGGAAAAATAGTAAAATTCTTGGTGGAAAACTCGGAAAATTCCGGAAAAGCTCGAAAAACATGGATTTTTTCACCGAAATTTTGCATTATATTACTTGATTTGATGAAAATCGCAAATTGAATTTTCGTATAAAATTTTGTAAGCCATTGTTCCGTAGTGGCTTTTCGAATGGAAAAATGTTTGTTGGAAAATTACGGAAAAATTAAATAAAAATTGAATTTTCTTTTTCGACGAAATTTTTTATTTTAATGTTTGATTTGATAATTTTGGACGATGTTAATATGGAAAATTTCGGATAATTATTAAAAAATGACTTTTCGAATGGAAAAATAGATCGTCCTTTCGAATTCAAGCGAATTAAATAAACCATTCGATTGGCTTTTGTGATGACAATCAATAAATCGCAAAGCCAATTGTTGGAAGTTTGTGGGATCAATCTTGAATTCCCCTGCTTTTCGCACGGTCAGCTGAACGTTTCCTGTTCGCGTGTCGGCAAACCGTCTTCAATGTTTGTTTTTGCGCCGGAAAACAAATCGAAATACATTGTTTATCAGATCGCTCTTCACTAATTTCGAATAAATTCAAATAAATTACATTAAAATTTTAACTATCTGTATTAATATTACCCTGGAGCTTATATGAAGGCGTTAACTTTGGAGCGAGACAAAGTTCGCAGGGTACGAAGTTGTATGGCAGAACAACGTTTGCCGGGTCAGCTAGTAACAAATATAAATGTTATTCCAAAATTTCGGTGAAGCAGTGAGAGCTATACGATACCTTTTCAATATCGATTTAAAATTAATTTTATATACTAGTATAATAATAAATTTTGTGTCTCTCTTATGACAAAAATTTTAATCTTTAATACAATTTTAAATAATTTTTTAATTTCATATTTTATATGTTTTTAATGCATATTTTTGATTACGACGTGCACGATATATGCGCATATTTTCGTTTTTAGTGCATACAAATTCCTTGCCCTCCCTATAAACAATGTAAAAGAAATGCTAAATTCTATTCAGTGTCCAAAGCTTAACTTTTGTTACGTTTTTTGTGGAAAATTTTTTTATGTCAAATACCTCGATTTGTTTTTGGTAAAAAATTTTTTTCCGAATTTTTTTTTCATAATAATATGGATATTTGCTTGCCTTTGTGAAACAAAATTCAATACATATTTTTTTTAAATTTTTTTTCCAATCTACGCCTTTTGCAAAATAAAATTCAGTATGAAATTTTTTTCATTTTATTTTTTTTTTTGTAAACAGTTTTTTTTTATTTTCTTTATTAAATATATAGATATTACCAAATAGATATACACAATTCACAATTAAAGTAGAAACTGTAGGCGTCTGTATGTTGATGTTTACACAAATATGTATGTATTTATGTGAAATGAAATGCGGGTTCAGTACAAGTAATGCGGTGATATTGAGATTTACGAAAATATATTATTTATACGTATGTATGTTTGTATATACTAGTAGTATTTAGAGTTTCATTTTGTTGTTGTTGTTATAATATACAATGTATATAGTAAATAGTAAACAGTTAATAATTTCATCAAAAAAATGCAGCATAGTTATAGTTGTATAGATTTTTCTTCCTCGTTTGTAAAGTAAAGAATGGTTATCGTTATATCTATACGCACTTTGTAAGGGAGAATATTCGTAAACGGTAAACTATGTATGGTCGTTTTTTTTATTTCTGTAAAAGAATGAGTTAGAATTTTGTAAAATTATTCTATATAAGTTTCCAATTTGGTCATGAATGCATTCAGAAATGTTTAGTCAGGAGGCTAAGGTTCTATGTTTAAAAAACCATAATAAGCTCACAATGTATCCAAAAGTTTAAACATGACTTGTTTGTAGGTTAAAAGTATATATAAAACTTATTTTAACATGTTCTAAAAATTAACCATGTCAACGTAACGGAGAAAGAGACAATTACGTCTTAATGCGATAAAAAATCTTCAAAACAAATACAACAAAAATATATATATATTTTTTCAAATCAATATATATTTCAATATCTTAAGTTATGTCCTTATTAAAAAACAAATAAATTACTCAAATCCCCTTTGCATCCCATATCTCACTCAGGGAATGCGAAAGGAGTTTGAGCTAGTTAACAGTTTTTCTAGTTTTAGATTCATACAAACGGGACCTACTTTTTAACGACGATTATAAAAGTCAGTTTTTTGGAGAGGCTTTTACTAGATAAACTCCGATTGACTCGACTAATCGGAAGTTGCTGTCCCCAAAATCAAGGGGCCGCCTACCAAAGAAATGTAGAAGGCTGTTAAAGGGCTCGAACTCATTTGATCCGCATGATAATCGCATGTTTTAACCATCATGCCACGATCGGTCACCAAGGTTATTGGCAGAATGTAATGTAAAAAAAATGTAGAAATAATACGACTCTAGGTGTTCAACCTCGGGATTATACTAAGATTGAATATTGTACACTAAAACAGGGTATTGTGATCCGGTTTCAGTTGAAACTTCCACTGGTTTAAACAAACTGTAAGAAATATTGCTATTATTATAACCAAGAATCATTGTCATAATATCTTAAGGCATCAGTTGATGCTGATCCTGGTTTTCTATAACCGGGTTTAACATATATCGTATTATCATTTCAACAAAAATAGAAACACTTATCAAAAGTGGTACTACCCAGTAGGAAGTCTCGTCATACACGACTTTGTCGTCAACGCTGTCCTCAAGACAAAAAATGAATAATTGAACTTGACGTCAAAACTGTCGGTTGACGATAAGCTGACCGACAAAATACTAATGTTGTCGTGCATCAAACAAAAAATTCAAGGTAACGAGACAATAACGACATAAAATTTAAGACAGGAAAGTGGAAGTAAAATATGTTCAGTTTGTTGGAAACATCAGTGCGTGACGGTTCATGTATCGCACGTTTTCAATAAAACTACTTCAATTTGTTATTTTAAATTATTAAGCACTGGTAACGACAATTTGACCGACATTGTCGGTCATTATGTTGTGCATGATTGTGTGGGCTACATGTCGCTTATTTAGGCATCAACGACAATATTTTGTCGACGATTTGTATAGACGGTCTCCTACGTGTCATCAACGATTTACTATGGTCATGCACCTATCCTTGAGGATGTCTTGCAGACACTTCCTACTGGGAAGGGTTTAATGACAAGCATTTTGCTATTCGGGTATCATTTAAGGCTCTAGCTGGTCAATCCCTGTTCATACTGAGTTGCTTTATGAATACAATAGGTTTTCGATTAAAATCGGTTTCTAACACCGTATTTAATAACTGATCCCAGTAGGAAGTGTCTGCAAGACATCCTTAAAGATAGGTGCATAACCATAGTAAATGGTTGATGACATTTAGGGGACCGTCCATACAAATCATCGACGATTTGTCATGCACGACCTGATGAGCGACAATGTCGGTCAAATTTTCGTTGATGCCTATACAAGCGACCTGTCGCCCACACAATCATGCACGACTTGATGGGTGACAATGTCGGTTAAATTGTCATTGATGACTATATAAGCGACTCGTCGCCTAAACAATCATGAACGACCTGATGGGTAAAAATTTCGGTCAAATTGTCATCGATGCCTATGTTAGTCTTGAATTGTCATTCAAGCCATATTAGTATGACTTTGTATATACATTGGTGCCATTGTAAATGATGAATTTTTAGCTGTTTTTTTTTAGCTTTTTAGTATGACGAATTGTTTAGTCTTTTGGAAAACTACTGACTAAAAGGGAAGTGTTGGATATAAACTTTTATAAGACCTTCATTTAATAAAACTAATAAATTTTTACGTCAGATTCAATTTTTTGTCCTTTGATTTTGTTGACGACAAAGTCGTGTATGATGGAACTTCCTACTGGGAATGCTTATTGTTTTTAAACCCAGCAAATAAACGGATTTTAGAAACCGAGATACTTAACAGGAGGGTTTTATGACTGATATCAATTACGGCTTATTTTGCATCATTTTGCAATTTTCTTTTTCTATCCAGCTAAAAAATTTTTCAAAACCAAAAAGTTATGGTCACCAGATCTAATAAAAATCATTCCTGAAGATGCTGGAAAGAATCTCAGCTAAACGTCGGATGGTAAAAATAATCTTTTAATTTGACAACAAAAATAGCCTGATAAAAATTAATTTTTAAATATAACTAAAAAGGTCGATACAAAATATTAAAAACAACAAATTTTTATTTTCAATATTTTTTTTAGGTAAAAAATTAAAATTTAAAATTTTTTTTTTAGGAAAAATATATATTTTTTTTCGGAAATAATATTCTTCCTATTTATTTTTTACAAAAATAAAATGCTTTTAGCAAAAAAAATATTTTTTCTAAAATTTTTTCACTACTAATTAAAAAAAAAATTGTACGGGAGGTATCAGAAGAGGCGTGGCTAGACTTCAAATTTTCTCTCCAAAACTTTATCCTGTTATAGCTTTACAAAATACAGAATTCAAGTACGATCGCGTTGATATTATTACTAGATTTCTAAAGTGAGCGGTACCAGAAAGGTTTGGAAAGTACCAGAAGGGGCGTGGCTATATAGCTTTACTGTTATAGTTTTACTAAAATACACCCAATCGCGTTGGGTGTATTGATATTATTGCTCCATCTCTAAAGTGGGCGGAATGAAACATTTGTATGGGAGGTACCGGAAGGGGCGTGGCTAGGCTTCCAATATTTTCTCCAAAACTTTATCCTGTTATAGCTTTACTAAATAAAGAATTTAGGCACGATCGTCTTGCGTGTATTGATATTATTACTTGATTTATAAAGTGAGCGCTACCAGAAGGGTTTGGGAAGTACCAGAAGGAGCGTGGCTATATAGCTTTACTAAATACTGAATTTGGGTACGATCGCGTTGGTGTGTTCATATTATTACTTTATCTCTAAAGTGGGCGGGATGGTACATTTGTATGGGAGGTACCAGAAGGGGCGTGGCCATGTAGCCCATTTGCAATACCGTAAGTAGTTTTGGGGAAATATTAACTCATGCAAAATTTCAAAATATTTGGTTGCATGTTTCGAAAGTTATCTTGCGTACCAGCCGGACATGGCTCAAACGACTTAAAATGTTCAAAGAAACTTAGGGTCAAAAGTGACTTCTTCTTCATGTGTTACACTTTTGGGTTTAACAAATACTTTTTTTCTGAATTTGCATTATATTATAGTAATCGATAGTATGGATAGTACTTTTAATTAAAGAATATACTTATTTTGCTTAAGGGTTTCTGAAACTATATAGGATTGCCTGGAATACCAAAAAAACATTGACCTAAATGAGTCATATAAAAAATTATATAATAAACCACTGTATTAATCATTATAATTTTAGACCATATAGCTGATTCGAAATGTCGTAGTTTAAATTTTAGCTGCCCCTAAGTTGTCAGTATTTGCTTTTGTAAATATTTATGTAATTAATAGTTAGTTCTTCTTACATAGTTAGTAGGTATATTTATAGAAATTTCCTTAAATTATATAATCGTTATAATCGTTTTGTAGTTGTGTAATTTTGATCCTAAAATTTTTGTTGTTTCTGTTTTAATTTTAAATTTTTAATTTAATATCTCTCAAGGTCAAAGTTCAGTTAAAGATGTTGGAGTTAGTATTTCCCAACAATTGTTGATGTTTTTCTTTTTTTGTAATATTCATTTCTGTTGGTGGTTAACATTGAAGGCAGTTGTAATATTCTCGTTAATTTTTATAGTAATTTTATATGAATAATGATGTAGAATAGTTATATGCAATATACGAGTGTATGATGAAACGATACAATCTGATACCGATTAATTTTAAAAACTAAATAAAATTTAATGTCCAATGATGGGTGTGAAAGTAAATGATAATGAAATTGCTAAATTGCATCCAGACACACGGATCGTAGGAGGGTTTAACATAACCTAAGTCCAAAAGTGGTACTGATAATGAAGCGATTGTAGCACAGGATAGTCATGGGAGTCTTTTAATACTCTTATTTCGTAGGCTTTTGCTTTTTTCAGTGCAGTTATAAGAGACATATGAAGCGTAATATAAGACTGTTATAACTGCTTAAGTTTAAATTATTTTCAGCTTTTGATATCCGTATCATAATAGAGTAAATTAAGATTGATATAAGGAAATGCTGCTAAAACCGTCGCAGTTGAGAGTATTTTGAGATCAATAATTACAAAATAATTGCAGTTAAAATATTACTTTTTCAACTTTCTCTCTCTTATTAAATAAAACCCCTCAACAATCCGTGTGTGTCTGAACGCGGCGCTCCTTTTAGGTTGTGTGTGTGTGTGTTATCCAAATGACGTCACAAATTTTGATAACCGCTGAGTGGACGTAACGCGACGATAGATCAATTGCAAACTACTACAATACAAGGTACAACTGTGATTTGATTGGACATTTAAAAAAAATAACAAAAATGACGAGCATTAAATTCTATACAATTTTGCATTACTTTTGTTTGCCAGTTTTTGATTCTTAGAAAAGTTGTTTTATATTTGTTTGTTGTGTTTTTTTTTTACTTAAATAACTACTAAAGGTTTCTCTGGTACATCGCATTTTGCAGCCTTTTCATCATCGTTGGTATTATCGGTGGTGCCAGACTCTAGGGTGGGACTTAAAGGCAACAATGACTTGGTGCTGCCAACGCCTAGAGCGTCGCCTGGACTTATATCGTGGTCCTGCAGGGTAAACTTTTAAACAATATCAATTTGTAGGACTTAACTGTAGGAAATTTTTAAAGCTTACCTCTAAATTGGTTAGTTGATTTAAATTCTCATTAGCCTCCATAACTTGTTTTTGGCGTGTTCGTTTACTTTTGCGGGCCGAATAGATTTCATCAGCGTCAGAGTCTTCCTCGCCAGCGCAAACACAGCGCATACGGGCATCATCGCCCACCTAGGGGAGACAAAATCAAAAAATGTGAATGTTTTAAAGAAAAATATCTATTAGCAATAATAAATAACTAAAAAATCGATTTCCTTTTGCAGCCCTTGAGATGTAAGAGATATTTTCGTATAATTAATAATAAATAACTGGTAATAGAATCATTAACTCAGATTGAATTATAAAACCAAATCAAAAATTTAAATTATATTAAAATTAATTAAAAATTTTGAAATTACATTTTTGATTTCACCATTTTTATTATATTGAAATGAAATTGAGTTCATAGTTCTCTAAGTAATTAATTGTTACTAATGATGCGCGAATATCTCTTACATATCATTATTTCTATGCAAAATAACAATTTTTTTAGTTGCAGGTATTAACCGAAATTTATGATTTTTACCTTAACTGATTTCGTTATTACAATTAACGAAATCGATGAGATCACAAAAAGCACTATGGGCACAATCAAGGAGAATAACAGTTCATTGTAGACTTTCTTCAAGTCATAACGGGCGGTGACAAAGTCCACATTAGGATCCTGAAAATATACAAGGGTTAATCAATTATTCGAGGAATATAACAAATGCGAAAATAATTATAAATTAACTTTATATTTTTATTTTTTTATATTGTTATATTTTAATATTTTAATATTTTAATATTTTAATATTTTAATATTTTAATATTTTAATATTTTAATATTTTAATATTTTAATATTTTAATATTTTAATATTTTAATATTTTAATATTTTAATATTTTAATATTTTAATATTTTAATATTTTAATATTTTAATATTTTAATATTTTAATATTTTAATATTTTAATATTTTAATATTTTAATATTTTAATATTTTAATATTTTAATATTTTAATATTTTAATATTTTAATATTTTAATATTTTAATATTTTAATATTTTAATATTTTAATATTTTAATATTTTAATATTTTAATATTTTAATATTTTAATATTTTAATATTTTAATATTTTAATATTTTAATATTTTAATATTTTAATATTTTAATATTTTAATATTTTAATATTTTAATATTTTAATATTTTAATATTTTAATATTTTAATATTTTAATATTTTAATATTTTAATATTTTAATATTTTAATATTTTAATATTTTAATATTTTAATATTTTAATATTTTAATATTTTAATATTTTAATATTTTAATATTTTAATATTTTAATATTTTAATATTTTAATATTTTAATATTTTAATATTTTAATATTTTAATATTTTAATATTTTAATATTTTAATATTTTAATATTTTAATATTTTAATATTTTAATATTTTAATATTTTAATATTTTAATATTTTAATATTTTAATATTTTAATATTTTAATATTTTAATATTTTAATATTTTAATATTTTAATATTTTAATATTTTAATATTTTAATATTTTAATATTTTAATATTTTAATATTTTAATATTTTAATATTTTAATATTTTAATATTTTAATATTTTAATATTTTAATATTTTAATATTTTAATATTTTAATATTTTAATATTTTAATATTTTAATATTTTAATATTTTAATATTTTAATATTTTAATATTTTAATATTTTAATATTTTAATATTTTAATATTTTAATATTTTAATATTTTAATATTTTAATATTTTAATATTTTAATATTTTAATATTTTAATATTTTAATATTTTAATATTTTAATATTTTAATATTTTAATATTTTAATATTTTAATATTTTAATATTTTAATATTTTAATATTTTAATATTTTAATATTTTAATATTTTAATATCGCCGACATCAGGCGGGACTGCCTCCGATGCAGGCGAAGGTCTACAAGGGCAAGACGCAGAGGGTCAGCGGAAGTCGAACAGACGGCATACAAAGAAGCGAGAAAATCTCTACGAAAAGCCATATTCTCCAGCAAGCGGAAAATTTTCGAGGAACTTCGCGAGGATGTTAATAACGACCCCTACGGCCTTGGCTATAAAATTGTCACAGAGAAGCTGAGTGCAAAGAAATCTGTGGGACTGATGGATGAGGTGACAATGGAGAGAATTGTAACATCCCTGTTTCCGACACATGAAATCAGGGAGGAAAATCTGGATACCGCAAACACTATTGAGTTCACCCCCTTCACGGTAAATGAACTCAGTGCAGCTGCGCACGGTTTACAACCTAACAAGGCACCTGGCCCCGATGGTATACCCGCAGAGGTAATCAAGGAGATTGCCAATAAAAAGCCTGACCTTTTGCTGGACATGTATAACGCCTGCCTGGAGGAAGGTGTATTCCCAGAAGTTTGGAAAAGGCAACAGCTAGTGCTTATCAGCAAAGGAAAAGGAGATCCAGAAGCCCCGTCATCATACAGGCCACTTTGTATGCTGGATACTGCGGGGAAACTGTTTGAGAGGCTGATTAAGCCACGGCTTACAAATGCGATAGATGCTAGAGGTGGCTTATCCAGTAGACAATACGGCTTCAGACCGGGTAGATCAACGATTGGGGCCCTAAGAGAAGTGACGGAGGTAGTAGATGCCGTACAACGAGTGAACCATTACAGTAGACCTGTTGTACTCCTCGCCACGTTGGATGTAAAGAATGCTTTTAATAGCTTAAGATGGAAAGACGTACTGGACGCTTTAGAAAACTTCTCTGTGCCACAGTGCATTATGAGGATAATAGGAAGCTACCTAAGAGATAGGGAGCTTTTGTACAACACGAGCAGCGGACCAAAAAGGAAACAAGTCACTTCCGGAGCGGCTCAGGGATCAATACTGGGACCAGACCTGTGGAACGTCAGCTACGACGGAATCCTGAAGATGGAAATGCCTGAGGGCACTTTCTTAGTAGGATATGCCGACGACATTGCAGCCGTCATCACGGCTCGAAACACGGACGATGCACAACGTAAGCTGAGACAAGTTATGATGAGAGCGAAATCTTGGCTTGATACTCATGGTCTACAATTGGCAATGCAGAAAACAGAAATACTTCTACTTACGCGGCGTCACATCCCCGTAGAGTTGGATGTGAATATTGGAGATGTCACAATCACGACCCAGAGATCGGTGAAATATCTGGGATTAAGACTGGATCCTAAACTCACGTACGCAGCCCAGATACAGCATGCGGCTAACAGAGCCGGAAGAACAACTGCGCAGCTAAGTCGCCTAATGGCAAACATAGGAGGACCGCTGCAGCACAGGCGCAAACTACTGATGGAGGCCGCAAACAGCATCATGCTCTATGGATGTGAAATATGGGCCGAAGGCGATAAAATAAAAAAGAGGGCACAGTCTATTTTAGTTGTACAGAGGACAGCTGCTTTACGAATCTGTTCGGCGTATCGCACAGTATCAGCAGCCGCTGTACTGGTAATAGCAGGCACGATTCCAATTGACCTGTTAGCAAGAGAACGACGCACATTATACCTAATGAAGGTATCCGGCAACACTGGGATGTCAATAAGAAACCAGACTATAACGTCGTGGCAAGAACGGTGGAATAGCGAAAAACACGGAAGGTGGACAGCGAAGCTTATACCGAACATCAAAATTTGGCTGGAACGACAATGTGGAGAGGTAAACTACTACCTAACTCAGATGTTATCCGGACACGGATACTTTAGGAAGTACCTAAATAAAATCGGAAAATGTGACAATCCGTTCTGTCTGTACGAAACAGATGAGGTTGTGGATGACGCAGAACACACTTTTTTTGTGTGCACACGCTGGCTGGCTCATCGTCAACAACTGACAGAAGAGGTAGGAACAATAACAGCCGATAATATTATTAATATTATGACAACCAGTCGAGGAAATTGGATCGCGGTAGCAAAATACACGGAGCAGATCCTGAGGTGCAAAAAATTAGACCTGGACGCCGCAGTTTCCTGAGGTGCAGCGGAGACCAAGCGGGGGCCTGAAAGCAGGTCAATCGAGAAGGTTGGCGTACATGGCCACATGGGAACCACCTTGAAGTAATGCGTAAGCGGTTCCGAGGTGGATTACTTCCCGGAGAGGAGACAGGGAGGGGTTTTAGTCGGTATACCATATTGGAGAGTCCGACATAACGTGACTACTGTCACGAATGCGTAATGCATTTCCCCTACCTTACCCGCAAAAAAAAAAAAAATAAAAAAAATATTTTAATATTTTAATATTTTAATATTTTAATATTTTAATATTTTAATATTTTAATATTTTAATATTTTAATATTTTAATATTTTAATATTTTAATATTTTAATATTTTAATATTTTAATATTTTAATATTTTAATATTTTAATATTTTAATATTTTAATATTTTAATATTTTAATATTTTAATATTTTAATATTTTAATATTTTAATATTTTAATATTTTAATATTTTAATATTTTAATATTTTAATATTTTAATATTTTAATATTTTAATATTTTAATATTTTAATATTTTAATATTTTAATATTTTAATATTTTAATATTTTAATATTTTAATATTTTAATATTTTAATATTTTAATAGTTTAATATTTTAATATTTTAATATTTTAATATTTTAATATTTTAATATTTTAATATTTTAATATTTTAATATTTTAATATTTTAATATTTTAATATTTTAATATTTTAATATTTTAATATTTTAATATTTTAATATTTTAATATTTTAATATTTTAATATTTTAATATTATTATATTTTTATATATTTATATATTTATATTTTTTTTTATTTTTTTTTTATTTTTATAGTTTTATAGTTTTATAGCTTTATATTTTTATATTTTTTTAAATTTTTATATTTGTATGTTTTTATTGCTAGAAGATAGATAGATTTCAAATCTCGAACACTTTAGTTTTCTTTTTCAAAAATACGCCTCCTGATTTCTATAACTCACCTTATTGTAGTAACACTGATATCTGGACTGAGCAGTATTATTGCGGCCATCGCTGCCATGACGGGCAGCGAACTCTTTACATTCACCCCGCAAAGTATTGACACAGCCCTCCAAATTTATATACAATTTTTTCGATTTGTAAATAGTCAAATTATGTTGATTTGGCAGAAAGCGCTGCTCGGGATCCACTTCAATTTTACTCTCTTCGTAGATCTTCCAAAATTGGGTAAAATTCATATATGGCGCCGGCAAAGTGTCATGCGGCAAGAGAGTGCCATTTAAGCAGTCGGTGGCTCTAAAAAGGACAAAGGATAGAAATATATGAAATATGTTAATTGGTAAGAATAAATATATATAAAATTAGAAATAAGATTAATAACATGTTTAAATAAGCCTCTGAAATGGTTGTTAAATATCTCTTAACACCTACAATATCTTATCTCCCTCTTGCTTAACTGAAGCACAATTCGTTAGCAGATTGCCGTCATCTTCTTTCCAAAATTCGGTGGGACTTATGGGTACACCTGGTTCGTTGCCACGAGCTTCCTTGAAGGCCACAGCATTCTCACAGTCAGCAGTGATCAGATTGTCTTCCTGAAAAGTGATATTGAGATAATGATTGATTTACATATTTTAAGATTATTTTAAAGACTTATATAGGACTCACTTGCATCAATAGTACATTTATATGGGATGTGGTCATCTTGTGACAATAACGATCACAGCTAAAGGGTCTCTTGATTTTTGTACAATGCACCCCGTGACACTCAAAGTAACCATTCAGTTTGGTATTGTCTTTGGCCGAATTGATAACGGGTCCATCGGCCTTGTGATGACAGAGGAAATACTCTGACATGTTCTTACAATGGCCTGGGGGTGTTTGAAAGGATATTAAAATTGTAGTAATGAAACAGAGTTTCGATGGTAAGAATTAGTTTCTTACCATTGGAACAATTGAAAACGCCTCTGATGTTATTGCACACAGTGCCATTGTTACAGTTGAATTTGTTCAATTTGTCCAAATCGACCTGAAAAAATTAAAAAAATTTTGTTATTAATAAAAAATTAAAAAAAAAAAATTAATTGGTAAAATTTTTCACGGGAATAAAATTTAACAAAGCTCATCAGTGATCGGTCTTAAAAAAGGTTTCAAAATTTACAAAAAAACAGCGGAGGCAGTTGAGTTACAAGCTCATAAGTAAAGAAAGTAAAGACTGATCCTAAAAACCGGTTTTTGAACCGTAAGTCAAGATTTTGAGGGTGTTAGAAAACTTTAGTATAAAGGATCATCTTGTACTCGACCAGACCTAGAACATGCACTAGGTCACTTCTCAAGTTTCCAATGACTGTCACATAGAGTTATTAGTCTTGACTAGAGATGGGTTTAGACCTGGGTATTTACCCAACGCTGGGTATTTACCTATTTATACCCATTTCCATACCTGGGTATTTATCAAATTTCGGGTAAATACTCACTTGAATAACAAATACTCGTTGTTACGTACAGTAAGAGAAATGTGAACATTGTCGAATTTATTTTGAACATATTTTGTTTAAGTGTATTTTGTTTATACATTTCTTGATGTGTTTTGCTTAGATAAGGCAGTTTTGACCAGGGTTCGTATTGGCTGGCTCGAGAGCACATTTGAAAATTTATGGCTCTTGGTTCGCGAGCAAAGTCCCAAAGTTATGTACCAAAAGTACTTTTCTGTTGCACAAAGTACTTTTTTTTTGTACCAAAGTACTTTTATGTACCAAAAGTACTTTGAATGTACTTTTCAGCACAAAGTACTTTTTTTTTGTATCAGAGTACTTTTTTCTACCAAAAAGTACTTTTTATGTACTTTTCGGCACAAAGTACTTTTTTTGGTACCAGAGTACTTTTTTGCACAAAAAAGTACTTTTAATGTACTTTTCGGCACAAAGTACTTTTTTGTAACAAAGTCCTTTTTTTAAAGTACTTTTAAAGAACCAAAAAGTACTTTTAAAGTACCAAAAAGTACCTTTATTGGACCAAAAAAAACTTTGCTGCACAAAGTACTTTTTTTACCAGAGTACTTTTAATGTACTTTTCTACTTTTTTATGACAAGAAGTACTTTTTGATACAAAAAATTATTCCGGTACGAAAAAAAGTGCTCTGTGCGCAAAAGTACATTTAAGGTACTTTTGGTACAAAAAAGTACTCTGGTAGAAAAAAGGACTTTGTGCCGAAAAGTACTTTTGGTAAAAAAAAGTACTCTGGTACAAAAAAAGTACTTTGTGCAACAGAAAAGTTTTTTTGGGCCAATGAAAGTACTTTTTGGCATAAAAAAATTTCTCAATAAATACAATAAAGTACTTTTATTTTGTTATAAAAAGTAATTTATGTGTACCAAATATTACATTGATTTATTTTATTTCTATTTAATTTTTTTGTACGAAAAAGGAATTTTACAGTACAAGAAAGTTAGTTTAATTTACGAAAAATTACATTTATTGTACGAAACTTCACTTTTATTGTAATAAATAGTACTTTTGTTGTACATCAAGACGTATTTTTACTGTACCAAAAGATATAATTCATTGTACCAAAAAGTACTTATTTCCTACCAAATATAAAAACTACTGTAACAAAAAGTACTTTTATTGTACGAAAATGTACATTTATTGCACTTTAATTGTACCAAAAAGTAATTTTATTGTACTTTTGGTTATCGAAAAGTACTTTTGTTGTACCAAATTGGTACATTTGTTTTAACAAAAAGTACTTATATTCTTCCAACAAGTAAATTTACTTTTTGGTAGTACCAAAAGGTACTTTCATTCTGCCAAGATGTATTATCTTGTACCAAATAGTACTTTAATTGTATCAAAAAGTAATTTTATTGTACTTTTAGTGTATCGAAAAGTACTTTTATTGTGCCAATGGTACGAGAATTTACATTTGCTATAATAAAATTTACTTTTATTGTATCAGAAACTAATGTTATTGTACTTTTGTTGTATCGTAATGTACTTTTGTTGTACTAAAAGTTACTTTGATTTTACCAAAAAGTGCTTATATTCTTTCAAAAACTAAATTTATTGTACCAGAAAGTACCAAAAGGTACTTTCATTTTGCCAAGATGTATTAACTTGTACCAAATAGTAAATTAATCGTATTAAAAAGTTATTTCATTGTACTTTTAGTGTACCATAAAGTACTTATATTGTTCAAAAAAGTACAACATACTGTACCAAAATGTACTTATATTGTACCAAAACGTAATTTTGTATTACCAAAAATTTATTTAACGAAAAGTTCTTTTACTGTACCAAGATGTACCTTTATTGTACCAAATAGTACTTACATTGTATTAGAAAGTTATTTGATTGTAATTTCAGTGTATCAAAAAGTACTTTTGTCATACCAAAAGTAATTTCATTGTATCAACAAGTACTTTCGATACCATTAAAGTATTTTTGGTACAACAAATGAACTTTTTGGTTAGAATGTCTATAGTTTTTGTTATGATTTTATAAAGATTCACTCCTATATACATTTTTTATATATTGTGATACTAAACTTTATTTAAAATTTAGTTCAAAGGGCTTTATTGTCCAATGAAAGCTCTAACATTTGTGGAGTGATTTTTTCTCATTTTCAATATAAACATTTGCCTTTTAGATTTTTTACATTTGAATTCACCCGAAGACAGGTGTGGTCAAGAAAGGTGTCGCCCTGGTTGTCAAGTTTTAACATACCCCAAAATTTAGTGTAAATTATAAATTCCCATTTCATAAATAATTAAACGCTTTCATTTAGACACAGAGACGAAAAACACACGTATGTACGCATTTTGTTATGTAAATTTTGACAAAGTTTGAATGAGACACATTTACACAGCAGAACTGTACCAAGTAAACACTTGGCGGCCATATAAAGGATAATGAATTGTCTTAGGACCGAAATAGAGGCACTATGAGGGCATTTGAAGGGCCTTATAGATAACATTAAAAAGATGATATGATTCTATAACACAGTACAACACATGATTTTGGGACTCAATTCTGCACGACTCAATTCTGCACGTGAAAGTAGCACCAAAAAGAAGAAGTTCTGCGTCATTCGTTTTGTCAAGTTACATGCCATAATAATTTTATATCGATATGAAGTAAGTAAGCATCGTATAGGGGAATTTGTCACATTTTAGGTTTTTTTGTTATATGGTGGCGTATGATTATCATAAGTAATGTTCCACGTAAATCATACGTCACAGAGTACAACAGTTTTATTGTAACTGCTACAAAATAAACCAAGTTCAAAATCATTGGATGAATGAAAAAGTGAAACTGTTGCTTATTTAGGGAAACGTCATATGAACAGATTAAACGAATTGTAATTCTTAATTTTTATGCTCTCACCCAACGGGTAGGAGGGTATATATCATTTGATATGACCCAAAAGTGTAACACATAGAAGAAGTCACTTTAGACTCTATTTTTCCTTGAATCAAATTCGATTCATAACTTTTTAAATCGTTTGAGCCGTGTCCCTCTGTCTGTCTGGTACGCACGATAACTTGCGAAGACGTAACCAAATGTTTTGATATTTTGCACGACTTAATATTTCCCCAAAACTACTTACGGCATCGAAAATGGACTACATGACCCCGCCCCTTCTGGTACCTTCCATACAAATACATCATTCCGCCCACTTCAGAAATCGAGTAATAATATCAATACACCCAACGAGTTCGTACTCAAATTCTGTATTTGGTAAAGCTATTACAGGATAAAGTTTTGGAAAACAAAATTGGAAGTCTAGCCACGCCCCTTCTGGTACCTCCCATACAAATTCACCTTTCCGCCCACTTTAAGATGGCGTAATAATATCAATAAAACCAACGCGATCATACCCAAACTCTTTTCTTAGGAAAGCTATAACAGGATAGAGGTTTTGAGAAAAAAACTGGAAGTCTAGCCACGCCCCATCTGGTACCGCCCACTTTAGAAATCGATTAATATTATTAATAGACCGAAAGCGATCGTGCCCAAATTCTGTAGTTAGTAAAGATAAAGCAGGGGAAAGTTTTGGAGAAAAAATCTGGAAGTCTAGACACACCCATTCTGGTACCTCCCATACAAATGTACCATTCCGTCCACTTTAGAGATGGAGTAGTAATATCGATACACCCAACGTGATCGTGCCCACATTCTGTACTTAGTAAAGTTAAATCAGGATATAATTTTGGGAAATAAACTGTAGGTCTAGCCACGACCCTTCTGGTACCTCCCATACAAATGTACCACTCCGTCCACTTTAGAAATCGAAAAGATGGGTCTAACCTTCGAATACAATTACGGACAATCGTGATAGTTTTCAAACCTTCTGAAAACATCAAAATCAGTACGAGCAAGGTTAATAGACCTAATAGGCAATACAAAGCAAAAATAAGAAGATATATGAGGGCCAACCATGGCATTATGGTTAGAACACTTGACTATCGTCTGAGAATCTAGTATTGAATACCTGCCTGTACATTTCATTCTTGGTCTTCCCCCTCAATGTTGTCGACAGCAATTTTGGCATGTCTAGTAAAAGTTTGTCAAATAGCTGACGTTCGAAGTTGTCGTGTGTCTAACACTAGATGCCAGTTAACTCACAATAATGCAAGAAGATCTGTCACATTTCATGTGTGTTCAATTGATGTGGGTCGATATTGGCATCCTGTGGCGGCCATGTTGTTTTAGCAGCGTTCGTCTATCCTATTGTTTATTTTTCAGTTGCTGATGCCAAATCATTATAATAAGTTATATGATTGAGCAACACGGCCAATTGATGAAATTTTATTAATTTTATTTTCGTTAATGCAAACTTTGCTCCCATCAACCATCAATTAAAATCCAAAATTCATCAACAGAAAATAGTTCGATATTCTATTTCAAATGAAAAATTTTAATTTCCCTTAACTTATTTGAATTTTAAATTTAAGTTTCTAATGATTAATTTCAATTGGTTATTCTCTATTTCATAGTAATATTTCGGGAGAATGAGTTTCCTTAATCTACAATTATTATGTTTAATTTATTACGCACAATTTGTTACATGACACATAAAATCATAATATTAGTTACAAGGCCTTCCATTACCAAACCCCTCCCTCCTTCCCCTCACCCTTAAACAATTCCCTGTTGAACATATTTGTGTGTGTGTCCTCCTTACATTGGAACATTGGCGCCATCAGCTATCATTTGTCTAAATGACTCACTATCGCATAACACAATTTAAGTTGAGTTTCAAATGTCTTTTTCTCCAAACCCATCAACGGACACAAAATGATTTGTTGCAATAACAAATATGTAGTATGTAAATGTGTCTCAAAGTGTCGCTGACTGTCGATGAGTGTCTGTGCGTCTGTGTTGTATTGTGTTGATGATGAGAGACAATTGTCGAAAAGGATACCAAACAACAAATTTGTAATATTAAAATAGACAACTGAGATGTGACAACAACTCAGATAAACAGTATCAAATGGGACTTGGTTGTATATATGTATGTACATTAGACATTTGATAATGTTGTGAGAACAGAGAGAGAGAGAGAGAGAGATACATATATATTAGAGAGGTCAGTTGTGGTATAGAGGGGGTAAAGCTATTCGTCGAGCAAATGGCTGCAGCAGAAATAATCAAGAGTAAGTTTAGCAAAAATTTTTTAGTAATATTAGGTGCTTATAAGATCCATCACATTCACAACAACGCGAGAAGCTATCCCATACCTCATTCATGGGGTCTAAAGGGAAATTAAGTTAGTTTTTTATAAGATCCATCCAAATTTCGAAAATCGGAACGGAAATTAAATATTTCTGTCCGAGGGACAATAAATTCCCACAATTTCACCGAGTTGAGTTTTATTTACTAACTTTGGGTATCACTTTACAACTTTATCTTCCCAGAAGTAAACCTTACACACCTTTTTTCCCATTCACATCTCACATCTGACCACTCTATTCATGACCACACTCAATATGACTCGTTGTGTGGTGGTACACTGCTCACTTGCAGCTCTCGATGGTTGACAAACAGTCACCAAGCATCAAGAAGTGGTACAAGGATACGTTGACATGAGAGACTGTAGACATGTTTTCTCACAACACGAACAAATGCATACCACCATTCACGTACACGTTATATTAGTTCTTAACACTGTATATTACACGACTTCCTTTCTTCCTGTGTCCTTACATTTTTTTTAATGTTATCGTTGCGGTTATGTTGCCATTGGTATTTATATCGTTTTACTTACCTTTGGACATGGTGTACTCGCATAGGAAGTACAATTGTTCAGTTGGATATCGGTTCCATTGCGACGCACTATCGAATGGAATTGGGGGCAAAAGCCACTGGTACGCGTCAAACACCATTCGCCGCATGAGGCCCACGCACAATGGCTGTCCGGCATTTGAGCATTAAATGTTTGGCACATTACCGGATCCAATTCGAAGCCAGATTTGAAAGCTCTAAGAAGGCAAAGAAACCAAATAGAAAATATTAAGAAAAACTAAATATTAAAGTTAAGTAAATGAGTGTGTGTGTGGGCTAGTTGTGAGAAACTTGGCCCTAAAAATGTTCATCAATCTTTTGTTCATATTTCAATATTATGTCAATTATGGGATACAATTTAGTTTTTGCCATAATTTCAAAGGCACCATTATGTCTAGATACTGTAAGACACAAACAAAAAGTTTTCAAACGCAATACACTCATCGTCTCTGGTTTGCAAATATCCTTGCGAATGACCTTTTTTTTTTTTGAAGTTAATATTACAGTCAAACAAAGAAATAAGATGTGTCTAAGTCTGTATGAAGGGGTTAGGGATGGGAACATTTATTGCTTTGTTTTGTTTTGTTCTCAAAGAAATATAAAAATCAACTTTTTGAACTTTAAAGACATTCAAAGGACAAATAATTCTAAATGACTTTTAGATAAAAAAAATATATATTATCATATTTTTCACCTGCTTTAATGTGTATTCTGAACGTCGCATAAGTTTTTTTCGTAACATATTTAAAATACTACACCTTTTACAATTGTAATTCAGAAAAGATCAATTGAAATTCAGAATTTTAATTGAAAACCAGAATTTCTATTTGATATAAAGAAACTTAATATTCAGAAAAGACAAGATGAAATTCAGAAAATACCAATTGATAATCAGAAATTTTACTTGAAATTCAGAAAAGAACAATAGATATTCGGAATTTTAAGTTGAAAACCAGAATTTCTTTTTAAATTTCAGAAAGGACTAATTGAAAATCAGAAATTTCAATTGAAATTCAGAAATTCAACAATTGAAATACAGAAATTCAACTTGAAATTCAGAAAACATCAGTTGAAAATCAGTAATTTTACTTGAAATTCAGAAAAAAACAATTGATATTCAGATTTTTATTTTGAAAATCAGAATTTCTATTTGAAATTCAGAAAGAACCAATTGAAAACCAGAAATTTCAATTAAAATTCAGAATACACCAATTGAAAATCGGAAATTCTACTTGAAATTCAGAAAATACCAATTGAAAATAAGAAATCCTACATGAAACTCAGAAAAGAATAATTGAAATTCAGAATATCAAATTGAATTTCGGAAAATAGCTATTGAAAATCAGAATTTTAAATTGAAGTTCAGAAAATAACAATTGAAAATCAGAAAATTGAAATTGAAATTCAGAAAACACAAATTCATAATCAGCAAATATCAAATTGAAATTCCGAAAAAAAAAATTGAAAATCAGAAACATATTTACACAAAATAAGTGCTTTAAGGTTGAATGATAAGGCAGTCAATCAAATTTTATGACTGTGGTTTCGCTTCGACCCATGATATCAATAATGTTATATCATCTTCATTTAGAAGACGAGGTTTTTTACCGCCTCGAGCCGAGGGACCATCTTTATCGGACATTATTCACGAATATGCTGTTTCATATATCACACCTAAGGATGCAGCAAGCATTCTCTTGACTTCGCATCTGCTCATTCTTACAGTGCAAAATGTGCATATATCTTGAAGCTTCATGATAATGGATTAAATTTTAAAATTAAACTGCTTAAATATTTGCTATTTTGCTGCGCACTCCAAAATTTTAACTTAAAGTTTTTAATATTTGACAACCAACCAAAGGAACTGACAATTGTTGTTGAATAAAATTTGTATTTTCTGAATTTCAAGTAGAATTTCTGATTTCCAATTTGTATATTCTGAATTTTAATTAAAATATTCTGATCAATAATTATTATTTATGAATTTCAATTTAAAATTCTGATTTTCAAATAGTCTTTTCCGAAATTCAATTTGAAATTCTGAATTTCAATTGATCTTTTCTGAATTTCAAGTAGAATTTCTGATTTTCAATTGGTTTTTTTGGAATTTCAAGCAGAATTTCCGAATTTCAATTGGTGTATTCTGAATTTTAATTGGAATTTCTGATTTTCAATTTGTCTTATCTAAAATTCAATAAGAAATTCTGGGTTTCAACTTAAAATTCCGAATATCAATTGTTCTTTTCTGAACTTCAAGTAGAATTTCTGATTTTCAATTGATATTTTCTGAATAATAAATAGAATTTCTGATTTTTCTGAATATCAAGTAGAAATTCTGATTTTTTATTGTACTTTACTGAATTTCAAATATAAATTCGGATTTTCAATTTAAAATTCTGAATTTCAATAGTTCTTTTCTGAAATTCAAGTAGAATTTCTTATTTTTAATTGGTCTTTACTGAATTTCAAGCAGAATTTCTAATTTCGAATTGCTCTATTCTGAATTTCAATTTGAATTTCTTAATTTCAATTGTTCTTTTCCGAATTTCAAATAGAAATTCTGATTTTCAATTGTTCTTTTCTGAATTTCAAGAAGAATTTCTGAATTACAATTAGAAAAGGTGTAGTTCTTATCTACCTTTTTTGAAGTATGTTCCAAACAAGTTCAAAGGAGACAATCAACTACCGCCCTACTAGAAATGTTCTATGTTCTTGTACTTTGCTTTATATAAATAAATTGCCGAAATATATGTATGCACTCACATAACTTCGGAAAGACTGCATCGAATTGGTTAATTATTTTTTATTATGTTCTTCGTTGTCAGGAAAAGGTTTGCCCAAAAGAAAGTTTATAAAAACTTGTACGGAACAGTTTTAATAATCTCTTACTATGAAAATTGAGTGATTGGTTCAATAAATTCAATAACTGCACTTTTTGGTGCAATACAGGTAATTTTTGGTATAATATAGGTAATTATACCCTCAACCTACGGGTAGGGTGAGGGTATATATCATTTGATACGACCCAAAAGTGTAACACGTAGAAGTAGTCACTTTAGACTCTAGGTTTCTTTGAACCAAATTCGATGACTTTTTAAGTCGTTTGAGCCACGTCCGTCTGTCATGTCTGGCTGTCCGGCTGGTACGCACGATAACTTTCGAAAGACGCAACCAAATGCTTAGAAATTTTACACGAGTTAATATTTCCCAAAATTACTTACGGCCGATTTTACATGGGGTGTAAAGGGAAATTAAGTAAGTAGAAAGTAAGACCTAACGCGATCGTGCTCAAATTCTGTATTTAGTAAAGTTCAAGCAGGAAAAAGTTTTACAGAAGAAATCTGGAAGTTTAGACACGCCCCTTCTGATACCTCCCAAATGTACAAATGTACAACTTCGCCCACTTTAGAGATGGAGTAATAATATCAATACACTCGACACGATCGTGCCCAAAAGTTAAGTTATAACTGGATAACATTTTGGAGAAAAAATTTGAAGTCTAGACACGCCCATTTTGGTACCTCCCATACAAATGTACCACTCCGCCCACTTTAGAAATCGAGTAACAATATCAGTATATTAGAAAATTTTGTTGTACTGAGGGTGATGGTATATGTAAGTCGGGTTGCCCGACTGAAACTTTCTTACTGGTTTTTACCAAGGTTATACCCAGATAATACTTAACACAACAGTTATGCATATGAAGGCGAACATTTTATTTTCGATCGGTGAGCGAAAGGGGACATGGGAAAAAGAAGAACATTTCTGGTACCAAAAAGTACATTTCTTGTGATAAAAAGTACTTTTAATGTACCAAAAAGTGCGTTTATTGCACTAAGAAGTACATTTCCTGCACTAAATAATACTTTATTGTAACAAAAAAGTACTTTTATTGCACCCAAAAGTACGTATTTTAAACCAAAAGGTACGTTTCTAGTATTAAAAGTACTTTAATTGTACCAAACAGAATTTTTGTTTTACCAAAAACATTTATTGTTCCAAAATGTACTTTTATTGAAACATAAGGAACATTTCTTGTACCAAAAGATAAATTTCTAAAATCCAAAAGTACTTTAATTGTGACAAAAATTTCATTTATTGTACAAAAAGTACATATATTTTACCAAAAGTTTCATTTCTTGTATTAAAGAGTACTTTAATTGTACCAAAGAGTACTTATATTGTACTAAAATATTTTACCAAAAGTTATGTTTCTTGTATTAAAAAGTACTTTAATTGTACCAAATAATTGTACTAAAAAGTACTTTAATTGTAACAAAGAGTACTTATATTGTACTAAAATACTTTACCAACAATAATGTTTCTTGTATTAAAAATTGTACCAAAGAGTACTTTTATTGTACTAAAGAGAACATTTGTAGCACCAAAATAACATTTATTACACAAAAAGGACTTTTGTTTCTTCTACCAAAAATTACTTTTATTGCACCCAAAAGTACGCATTTTGTACCAAAAGGTACGTTTCTATTGTACCAAAAAGAATTTTTGTTTTACCAAAACCCTTTATAGTACCAAAAATAACATAACTTGTACCAAAATGTACTTTTATTGGAACAAAAAGAACATTTCTTGTACCAAAATAACATTTATTGTACCAAAAAGTACTTTAATTGTGCCAAAAAACTACATTTATTGTACAAAAAGTGTATTAAAAAGTACTTTAATTGAACAAAATAATTGTACTAAAAAGTATTTTAAATGTAACGAAGAGTACTTATATTGTACTAAAATATTTTACCAAAAATTATGTTTGTTGTATTACAAATTTTACCAAAGAGTACTTTTATTGTACTAAAAAGAACATTTGTAGCACCAAAATAACATTTAATGTACCAAAAAGTACTTTTGTTCAAAGAGTATTATATTGTATTAAAATATTTTACCAAAAGTTATGTTTCTTGTATTAAAAAGTATTTTAATTGTACCGAATAGTACTTTAATTGTACTAAAAAGAACATTGTACCAAAAAGTACTTTTTTCAAAGAGTACTTATATTGTACTAAAATATTTTACAAAAAGTTGTGTGTCTTGTATTAAAAAGTACTTTAATTGTACCAAAGAGTACTTTTACTGTACCAAAAAGTACATTTGTTTCTGCTACCAAAAAGTACATTATTGTACAGAAAAGTACTTTAAATGTTCCAAAAAGTACATTAATTGTACTTAAAAAAACATTTAGTTTACTAGAAAGTATTTTTTTGTGCAAAAAGTACAATTGTTGTACCAGTCACTCACTCTTCATGGTAAGATATTTTAATAACTTTTTTGTATAATAAACAAATTTAAAAATTCAATTTGGTGGTAGTCCCGAGATTCGGAGATTCATTATACCCTCTTCCTATGGGTAAGAGCGTTTTTTTTGGTGTTAATACGAATTTTAGATATATGGGGAAAAGTGGGCGTATAAATGGGCATGGACATTTTTTTTTCTTTAAAACCTCAATAGAACTATTACGAACATTTAACAAAAATAATTAAAATCGTTCCAAGCGTTCTCTTGAAGCGCTTACCAGCGCATATCAATATCATATCAATTCATTTATATTTATATAGATTTTCAAAGTCACCAAAATGTATTCGATAAAGTTAGTTTCCAATTTTGAATTACTCTCCCTCCACCTTTAATATATTTTAACAATGATATCCTCATGGGGCCTACACTCCTCCCAACCCAATCAAAATGCATTGTGCGCCCTTAACATTTAACTATACTAATTTAATTAACAATGTTAACAAAAATTCTATTATTTTTCGAAAGCTTTTTAAAGCAGCACGGACACCCTAAGGCCTGATGTGCCTCCCCCTCCCCTACCTATGCTAATTAACTGACCTGGAGTCCCAGGAGTTCTCCTCTCCCTCTCGCTACAAACCCTATAGGGTAACAAAAACTGTAAAACTATATTCCATTACTTACTTGAATGATGGAGAATAAACGGCCACACTCAGGTACACAATGGACACACAGGACAGCACCATGGTCAGCTGACACAGGCAAATGGCGCGACATATGCGTTTGTTTTGTTCCGGTATTAGGCGAGGTTTATCTTTGCGACGTCCCATTGTGTTGGGACACCAGAGAGTCTTGTTGAGTTAAGAAATTTAAACAATTTAACTTAAGGATCCTTGTTGACCGTAACGACAGCTAACAGCGTAAGGGCCACCGACGTGCTTACAGCTCTTTTGCTCGTTTGTGTCTAAATAATTGGTCACTTTGCTGTTTGTTGGTCGGTTAACTTAGCACGCCGCGCCAATAACAACACAAAGGGGGGGTTGAGTGGTGTTTGATGGATTTTGAATTAACGCTTTTTCGTTCTTTATTTTTCTAAGTAATTTTTTGGTTTTTCCATTACTTTGCTACGTCATATTCGATGTGGCCGACATTAATGGTAAGGACAATGGTGATGGCGATGATGAGTAATATACGTACTAGATATACGATTTTCCCTAAATATTTATGACTTGTTGAACTTTGCGTACAAAGTTGCTAACGTTATTGTTATTTGTATTTGTTGTCGTTGGGCTTTAAATAAGTTATAGTGGGGCAACACCCTTAGGATAGTTGGCGTTTTGGTTTTTTAATAATTTATAAAAAATAATTTCTTGTTGTTTGTAATGGTTTTGTTGTTTTTTCACTTTTTCTTCTTCTTTCACTTAGACTTAATTAAGGTTTTTGTATTTTGTAACTTTGATTCCCATAAAATGTCGTTAAATAAATTCGTTTATTCTTTTATATTCTTTTTATTAACTCTCGCTCTCTCTCTCACTCGTTCTCTCTTTTTCACTTGGTTTATTTACATTATTACACTTGTAAAAGCGTTTTTTGTTAAACTTTTTCTTAAAAACTTAACAAAAAATTTCGCTATTTGTTTATTTAGTTGTTGATTTGCTTGTTTTTGTATTTTTTTTTCGTTTGGTTGTTGTTGTCGTTTGTTCGATGAACTTTGTGAATTAATAAAGTAAAATAAGTTAACACAAAACTATACATATACATGCGTGTGTGTGTATGTGTGTGTTGATGTATATTTTTCCGCTGCCTTAAGGCGCTTCTGCTGCTTGTGCGTTGGTCTGGCAAACTGAATTGAAAACGTTTTCACTTTCTTTGCCTGCCATGCAGAGGACATTTGAAAGCTTTAAGCTGTCAAATGTTCAAATGAGCTTTCCACCAGCACCCCCTAACAGCACACTACCACTGCTGTGAATGGGATATGTCAAAATGACGTTTATGTCCTCATAGTATGAGTGAGGGGCTTGTGAGGGGTTCACAGGACTTGTGTCATTTAGTTAAATTTCTGTGCAGGGCGCATGTCTGTGCCCGCCATTTTTTTGTAGACGAACGTAAAATGTGTGGAGTAGATGTTATCACATGTTCGCTGCGGGTCGTGTTAACTTCCTTTTTGCCTTCCTCCTAAATGTGGGTCAACGTAATGTTTACTACCAAAACATTCATAGTTAGCCAATGAATGCCATTTGTTATGATTTCTCAGTTTTGGCGCAACTTGAATAAACAATGAATGAATAGGGAAGAAGGAGTGGAATCAGAATAATTTTCCCACTATATTATGGATTCATTCATTTTGATATAATGAAAACACTAAAAATTATACAAGTTTTTAAAGAAGAAATGCTTTCTTATTTGTATAAATTAAATTTTTATTTGTCAACATATTTTTTTTAAGTGATATTGTCTTTTTGTTTGGTTTATGTTGTTATAATTTTTATAATACACAAAGCCACGCTCCGAATTTAGTGGTGTATTGGTGTGAATGCATTAAACACATGCTGCAAATAATAATCATTCATGGTTTGTATATAAAACTTTGTTTAAACTAACTTATCTTTAGCTTTGTCTCATTTCATAACAAGCTTAGCTTAAAACAGAACTAAGTACTTACACCTTTTGCTTTCAGGGGTCAAATACCAAAATTGATAGCATTATCGCATAAAGAAACAAATCAAACTTTTTTTTCACAAGTTTGTTGAAATTGCAAAAAAAATAATAATAACACAGTGCAACAGTGAAAAAAATACAAAAACGTGACAGTATAGGTTCGATTCTACTATCGAAGGGTAATAAAACCCTATACTCAGTTTGGCGAGATTTTTTTTTAATTTTTTTTTATGGGCCCCTAAAGATTCTCAAAATCAGTCAGCCCCATGAAAAAAGGTGTCATCAGTTTTTGTCCAACAGCTAACTCACACTTCGTGATAGCGCTAAACTGTATTCGGCAATAATGTAGCTCAGAGTTTTTCTCACTAACTTTATTAACAAATTATGTCAAAAAGGTTGGTTATTCCTGCCCTTTTTCAAAAAAAATTGAAGAAGAATTTATTATTTTTTCACTTTTTTGAACATTACTTTGAGGGAGTCCAAATTTTTCCCTAACACTGTTCGCCAAAATTGTAGCCCTGGTAAAGATAAACAACTTTCGTGAACATATCAATCCAATCTGAACGTGTCTAAATAATAGCTCATAAAGTCCACGTTGATACCGGGTTTTCCAACCTTTATGCACTTATAAGCCAGTAACGTGGTTTAATATCAACCGATTTTAAGTTTCTCATTGGATTTCGAAAGAAGAGCGGCCTTTCCAACCATATATATAGTTATATTGGTAACTTGTCATATCTGTTTGTTTTTTGCCTCGAAATTTCAAACTTTTGTAATTTTTTCACTATTTTTGAAGTTTGATGAAGTTTGTATACCCTATTTTATAAGGACACCCTTATGTTTACTACTTTATTCAGAAAGTGCACGCTTTCACGAGTTTAATTTAATTTAAAATCGGTTGATATTACACCACGTTACTGGCTTATAAGTGCGTAAAGGTTCGAAAAACCGGTATCAACGTGAACTTTATGAGCTATTTAGGTTGCCTAGACACGTTCAGATTGGATTGATATGTTCACGAAAGTTGTTTATCTTTACCAGGGCTACAATTTTGGCGAACAGTGTTAGAGAAAAATTTGGACTCCCTCAAAGTAATGCTCAAAAAAGTGAAAAAATAATAAATTCTTCTTCAATTTTTTTTGAAAAAGGGCAGGAATAACCAACCTTTTTGACATAATTTGTTAATAAAGTTAGTGCGCAAAACTCCCAGCTACATTATTGCCGAATACAGTTTAGCGCTATCACGAAGTGTGAGTTAGCTGTTGGGCAAAAACTGATGACACCTTTTTTCATGGGGCTGAATGATTTTGAGAAATTGGTCACCAATCTCGCCAAACTGAGTATAGGGTTTTATTACCCTTCGATAGTAGAATCGAACCCATACTATCCCGTTTTTGTATTTTACAAAAAGTCGTCATTTGTTGCATAGTGTAATTATAGAATGAAAGCGAAATTTTTTTAGCTGATATAAAACAATATTTTTATATTATAAATGCGAGAAGCTCTCCTATATCTCATTCATGGGATGGAAAACAAATTGTTTGTTTTTGTTTTAATTGATTAAATACTAAAGATATTCACTGTATACATTAGAGTGGCAGCTAGAGTGTTCAAATACCTCCTTTTTTTAGAAACCCGGTTTCCGAGTTATTCGAAAAATTTATTTTTTAGAAAAATCGGATTTCGAATACAGCATTTTAAAGAAAACCGGTTTAACCGGTTTTTTTTCGGTTTTTTTCCTAAAAAGTTAAAAATACTTAAAAAAAAAAAATAATTTGGTTTAAAAAAATGCATTTATTTAGTATGTTATATCAATACACCCAACCCGATCGTGCCAAATCCTACATTTAGTAAAACCATAGCAGGACAAAGTTTTGGAGAAAAAACTGGAAGTCTAGCTACGCCCCATGTGGTACCTCCCATACCCAACAGGTACCACCCACTTTAGAAATCGATTAATATTATTAATAGATCCAACGCGATCGTGACCAAATTCTGTTTTTAGTATTGCTCAAACAGAATAAAAATTTGGAGAACCAATTTGGAAGCCTAGCCACGTACCTGCTGGAACCTCCCATACAAATGCACCATTCCGCCCACTTCAAAGATGGAGTAGTAATATCAATACACCCAACGTGATCGTGTCCAAATTCTGTATTTAGTAAAGCTAAATCAGGATAAAGTTTTGAAGAGAAAAACTTGAAGTCTATCCACGCCCCTTCTGGTACCTCCCATACAAATGTACCACTTCGCCCTCTTTGGAAATCGAGTAATGATATCAATATACTAGAAAATTATATGTTTTACTGAGGGTAAGGGTATATGTAAGTCGGTAAGTCTTACTGGTTAAAATAGTATTTAAGAAATAATATGCAATTTAAGTGTTCAATTTTGAGTCAATTCCTCTGTTTCGTTTTTATAAAGCTTGATACAGAAAACACGCGCTCACTTATTGTGGAAGTAGGATTTATTGGCAAAAGAGCGTTTAGAAGGATGTTGAGCTTTTCTGTCCTTTTATTAAATCTATCGAAATAGTTAAAATCATCATATACGCTTGTGTCATTGCAATTTGTTTAAATCGTTGCAAAGACTACCATTAGGAGATTCCCCCATCTCACAATCTGAACTGTTAATAGACTCTGCCGTTGTTGGAGAAATTGCAGGATAAAGTCTTTTAAAAAGCTCGTTAGCAAATTCCATCGTTTCCGCTTTTTTAGACTACTTTACACAGGATTAGCTTGTAGGATATTTTCCGGTCCTAATACATATAATTAGGGTATTCAATGTGTGTACACGAGAATGTTTTTAGAAGCTTTTTAAAGTTTTAAAATTCAATTTCAAATTAATTTAGAAAACACTTTTTACATTTTATAAACAAGAATGTTTTTAGAAGCTTTTGAAAATTTTAATATAAAATTTTAAATTAATTTAGAAAAATCTTCTACATTATATAAACAAGAAAGCTTTTAGAAGCATTGTAAAATTTAAAAATTTAATTTCAAACTAATTTAAAAAAACCGAGTACCCGAAGGAAAAAACTCGGTTAAACCGGTTATTCGAAAATGGCATTTTTGCAAAAACCGGCATACGGTTTTAAATAAAAAAACCGGTTTACGGTTTTTCGGTTTCGGTTTTGAACACCCTAGTGGCAGCGATAATTCAACTTTGGAATCGGTAATGTTCGAGCGGAATATTGTGTCAGTTGTTATAAAATAGCTTTGGTCAAAATTTGATCAAAATCGGACAACTTTATGCTGGGGTACGGTCAAAGAGGTCAAATCAATAAATATGTCTTTGTTTGCTGGGGCTAGGTCAAAGAGGTTAAAGGTCAAATCAATATATATGTCTTTGTTTGTTTGCATTTTTTTTTTAAATTTTCATAGAATAAAACTGTGTTGCCGGTGGAGAAATTAGGGAACTTTAATTTTTGATACATCAAGGGAACGTGGCACCGCCCATTGCACCCTATCTGAAAGACTGCATCTTCAATCGTCTTGAAAATTGGTGTGGATATATTTGGTAGCAAAGTTCGTGATCCAACAAAAAATGGGCGGTATAGGATCAGTGGGCCACCCTAATGTACACGAAAAAGGAACAAAAGAAAGAAAGCGTAAGAGCTTAAACTCAAGAGATGGATTTACACTTAGCACAGTGGAACAGACGAAAACTTTGTTAAACAAAAATAAAAATCTATATATGGGTCGATATCACGAAATGACTACAATCGAGAGTTGAAAACGGCCAAATGCAAAAATGGGTTTAAATATTTTTTTTCGGTTGATACTGTTTTATAAGACCACTTAATATATTAATAAGCAATGGGCCATATTTTTTTTTTTAAAAAATAATTTATTAATAAGCAATGGGTCATGTACAGTTCAGAATGTTAAGGATTTTACGCGCAAGTTTTTTTTTCCTCTGTTGTTTACTTAAATTACTTAGATTATACCCATGGTAATGTCTGCACGGTAATGATGGAAACGTGAGAATTCTTGGATTTAAATGTAGAAATCTTCAAAATTTGTTATAAGATAAAATATAATCTAATGAAGACTTAAAAAATGAACAAACCAATACCACAAATTTGGAAATTATAATATAAATAAATGACAAATATACTTAGCACGGGAATGATGAAATTTTAGGAACATGCGAAAAAAACACTAAACAATTCAACAGCTCCCAAAAAAAAAAATTACTACATTTTTCACTTCTGTCAGTTATCTTTAAAACTAACGGGAATTGTCGTTACATTAATAATTTACACCTAACCGAAAAACCGGTTTAAAGCATTTTTTTTCTTAATAAACAAATTAGCCCACGGGAATGACGAAAAAAATTGGCCACGGACGAAAATGTCTCAAAATCATAAATTTCAAAATAATTTTTATATTTATGAAATTAAAATTTACTTACTTCATTCTTCTTGAATAACTTGACGTACTTCAATTATAATATATATTTTAAAATATTAATGGAAATCTGTGATTTCTGAACACAAACCGATCGGACACACTCCATGGTAATAACTATTTGCACTGTGCGACCAAACTTTTTCATAAAAATATGTAGAATATTTTATTTTGATTTCCCTGCCTCGTTAACGGACATTTTGTTTTATTTATTCCTGTTCTCAGAATTTAAATTTTTCAATATTTTCAATACTAAATGCGTCGGGCCACAGAATGTAGTCATTTCGTGATATCAACCCATATATAAAATTCTACTGTACGTGTGTTGTGACTGAACTGCTCCTAAACGGCTGGACCGATATGCATTATTTTTTTGTATGCGTTTAGGTAGTGCCCCGGGTGGTTTAGATTTACAATTCGGTCCAATTGGACAAAGGGGCGTGGCACCGCCCATACAACTTTAAAATCAAAAGGGCTGTATCTCATGAACTATCAGAGGTATGAAGATGAGATTTCGTATATATGTTGTTGGAGCAGTATTAATTACAGCCAAGGTGGAAGTGGGCGGTGCCACGCCCCCTTTTCAAAAATCGCTCTAACGGCTTTTCTAATAGACCGATTGATACGAAAATTTTACCAAGTGGTACTGTTGACCTGTTGATAGTCCCTGGCTATAATAGGTTGTGATTGGATAAAGGGGCGTGGCACCGCCCATACAACTTCAAAATCAAAAGGGCTATATCTCATGAACTATCAGAGGTATGAAGATGAGATTTGGTATATATGTTGTTGGAGCAGTATTAATTACAGCCAGGGTGGAAGTGGGGCGGGGGGTGCCACGCCCCCTTTTCAAAAATCGCTCTGCAGGCTTTTCCAATAGGCAGATTGATACGAAAATTTTACCAAGTGGTACTGTTGACCTGTTGATAGTCGTAGTTGTGATTGGATAAAGGAGCGTGGCACCGCCCATACAACTTGAAAGTAAAAAAGGCTATAGTCTCATGAACTATCAGAGGTATGAAGATGAGATTTAGTATATATGTTGTTGGAGCAGTATTAATTACAGCCAGGTTGAAAGTGGGCGGTGCCACGCCCTCTTTTCTAAAATCGCTCTAACGGCTTTTCTAATAGACCGATATATACGATAATTTTAGAAAGTGATACTGATGACCTGTTGATAGTCTCTGGCTGTACTTGGTTGTGATTGGATAAAGGAGCGTGGCACCGCCCATACAACTTGAAAGTAAAAAAGGCTATATCTCATGAACTATCACATTCTTTTAAAATTATCTGTTATAACCGCCATAGTAATAGTTTGTTCGTCCTCAAAATTAATTTTTTTTTCCGCAAAAATCGTATACCAATGTCGGAATCTACGATGAATTGCTAAAAAATTTCAACAATAATTTTTGTGTCTAAAATCACTTCCTAACTTGCCCTGGGAAGCATGAAGGTTTCAGATTGAGATTTTTTTTTTTGGTTTACATGAGCACAAACCGAAAACTTCAGATATATATTTTTTGAGATCTTCTACGTAATTCTGACTTTCCAACAAACTAAATGAGGTATTACAGAAGCAAACCTTTGTATTTGTTAAAAAGTTATTATATATATATATATATATATATATATATATATATATATATATCCTTCTTATGGACGTTACAAATGAAAGAACAAAATATATATACCCTTTACTCCGTTCGTGCGCCTGGTGATGGTTATACAAATGAATGGGGACCATCTTAACAGTTGAAGATAGAAGGAAGATATTTTCATCCGGCTAAAACTTTGTCAGATGATAGTTTATACGTTATTGTTGAATAAAAATAAACCGTCAGTTGGCCTACGTTGGTGGAATGATCGTCAGCTGGTAACCTTAAGGGTCTACTGTAGCACAACCAAATGTTTTGAAATTTAGCATGAGTTAATATTTCCCCAAAACTACTAACGGTATTGCAAATTGGCTACATGGCCACGCCCCTTATGGTACCTCCCATACAAATACATATCATTTCGCCCACTTTAGAAATCGAGTAATAATATCAATACACCCAACGAATCATACCCAATTTCTGCATTTAATTAAGCTATAACAGGATTAAGTTTTGGAAAAAATTTGAAGTCTAGCCTCACCCCCTTCTGGTACCACCCATACAAATGTACCATTCCGCCCACTTTAGAGATGGAGTAATAACATCAATACACCCAACTCGATCGTACTCAAATTCTGTATTTAGTAAAGCTATAACTGGATAAAGTGTTGAAGAAAAAATTTGGAAGTCTAGCCACGCTTCATCCGGTACCTACGATACCCATCTGGTACCGCCCACTTTAGAAATTGGTGAATATTATTAATAGACCTAACACGATCGTGCCCAAATTCCGTGTTTAGTAAGGTATAACAGGATAAAGTTTTGGAGAAAAATTTCGAAGTCTAGATACGCCCCATCTGGTACCTCCTATTTAAATGCACCTTTCCGCCCACTTTGGGTATGGAGTAAAAATATCAATACACTCGACACGATCGTGCCCAAATTCTGAATTTTGTTATGCTATAAAAGGACAAAGTTTTGTATGTACCACTCCACCTACTTTAGAAATCGAGTAATTATATCAATATAATAGAAAATATTATCATACAGTGTTGTTCAAGAGTTTTTCGATCGTAATGATTGATTATCAATTTGTGTTATGTTTTACTGAGGGTGAGGGTATATGTAAGTCGGGTTGCCTGACTGAAATTTTCTTACAGGTTTTGTAATATATTGACAACAAATTTCACTCACAACAATTTTTTTTTGTTTGGAAAAAAGTTATTTTTCAAAAAGAAGTTTTTACAAATTAAAACAAAGTACGATCGTGGTAAAATGCAATGTATATCTACAATAAATTGATAGCAACGCTGTGACAAAGTTGCATTACAAACCACTGTTATAACATCGTTCTCCTTCTTTTCCAAAAATAACTATTGACATTTTCATACTTACCCCGCACAAACTTCCAAGCAACAAAAGCCTGTATGAAAATAAAACACCTTTATAGTCTCAACATTTTTGTTTTTATTCAATTTGTATTTAATTGTTTATTTTTATTGTTATTAAAAACATTAAACCTTTTTATCATTTGTTTATTGATTGATTGTTTAAATATAAGAAAAAAGTTTTGGTTGTTATACGAAAAAAATTTGGTTTTTTTTTTTGTTTTGAATGAGAGAACTTCAAAAGCAGGAGGTGCAATAAATATTAATTCGTTATCGGTATCGATTTTTCTGTTTCTTCTCTTTTTTCTTCAACTGTTATCGTAAAAGTTATATGTATGTACCAAAAAAAAAAAACACAAAAATTTCAAAATGTTTTGCCTGTTTGTTTTTGTTTTTCATCTTCTTCTAATTCTGTTGTAAAAGCTATAAAATTGTTTTGAGATGTTAATTTTGTTGTTGTTGTGTTATCTCATTGAATTTCTTTTCCATTGTTTTAGAATTTTTCATTTGATTTTTTGTTTTGTTTATAATTTAGTTATGTTTTTTTTTATAAAAAAATTAAGCTGAAGGCTATTTTTATTGTTATAATCGTATAGTTTAATTATACGATTTATTATTATGTATACACATTATACACATATGTACTACATATGTACTTAATTGTAGATCATATTTTTAAGGGTTTCTCATCTTAAAATTGTTGTTCATCAAAATTATTGCTAAAGGATTAACCAGTTGTGTGTTGTTGTTGTTGTTGTTATGCATAAGGATTATATAGAGGAGTGGGGCGGGGGAGGCAGGGATTCTTAGTTAATTCATTTACATATTTATAGCTGTTTGGAGGAGGGAAAGTGTGGCTTTTCAGGTTATGTTAAAATGTTTTATAAAACTTTGGTTTTTTTTTAACTATTTCTTAGAACTTTTGTCATTAGTATTTAGTTATGAATATGTAGGCTAATTATTTGCTAATTTAAAGCTGGCTTAAATGTGGTTTAATTCAAGAATATTTGTTTAGTTTCTGTTTTTTGTGAGTTTTTCAGAGTTGTGTTTTTTTAGGTTTGCATTTCCTTTCATTTAATTATTACTCAACTAAAATAATTGGTATATCACAATTTTGTTTTTTTTTTTTGAATTTTTTTGGTTTCTGTTAATATTAAATTTATTTAATTTTTTAGCTCACTTTTCACAATTTAACTTATACAAACTACATAAGAAAAACTAAATAATTTAAACAAAATATATATATATTTTCTAAATAAAAAATTATATTTTTAAAAGGGGATGGGGTTGGGGAGAAAATACTATATTGGAGCTGGTCTAAATGTGACAAAGGGGCATGTAGAATTTGTTACCTTTTTAGCTGGAGTCGGTCTTTAAGAGATTTTAGTTGTTAAATACTAATTTAGTATTCATTCTAATTTAATTCTCATTACAATATTAAGGAAATTCTTGAAATGAGTTTTTGATGGCACTTTTTTTGAAAAAGTTGGTACCGAAAATTTGAGTAAGTGAAAGTGTTGATATTCTTAATTTTCTTCGCAATAGTTTTAGAAATATTTTTTTTTTTTATAAAAAATTTGGTTACAAAACTGACGAAAGTTTGAAAATTTTACTAATATCGACCGTATCAAGTTCAAGGAATATTTTATTACAAAATACTGCCTAGACGTTACTTTAATTTTTTTTTCGTAATAATTTTCGGATAACCCTTTTCGTTTTCATTAAATAGTTGGTACCGAAAATTTATAAATTTCTGTGTGAAAAGTATTTTTTTCATCCACATTTAGTTATTAAAAAAAAACGCCCAAACCTTGTTTCCTTTTTAAAGATTACACAGTGCAACACACTGCTTCGGGGGTGAACCAAACCAATATCAAATGATAGCATTTGACCTTAGTAACAAAACCCTTAACTCCATTTTGCTCCACTACGTCACAAATTTTTTTTCACAGTGGTTTGAAGTTTGATTTTTTTGGTCAAAAGTCGATTTAAAGAATGTGAAAAATCATCTATAAAAATACTTTTAGGGTATTTCTTGTCTTCAGAGACCTATATTAAAACAATCAGGGGAATATTTCCTCGGAACATTTTTACCCTCTAGCTCCCACCCGTATGGGACATTTTTGTCCCAATTTGAAAAACTGTTTAAAAGTCAACATTGAACGGAGAACAAGGCTTAGAATCTTCGATAGATACATTCTCCGGATAATTTCACTTAGAGTCACCGAAGACAAATATCCTCTAAGAGTCAAAGGTTCCAAAATAAAATCAAAATGAAATGTTAATGCAACGTTGACAAATATATTTTTGAGCAAAAAGTGCAACACACTTCTTCGGTGGTCAACCACACCAATATCAATTATTTTTTATACCATCACCCTTAGGGATGAGAGTATATATCATTTGATACGAGCCAAAAGTGTAACACATAGAAGGAGTGACTTTAGACAATAGGTTTCTTTGAACCAAATTCGATTCATGACTTTTTAAGTCGTTTGAGCCATGTCCGTCTGTCTGTCTGTCTGTCCGGTGGCTGTCCGGCTGGTTCGCACGATAACTTTCGAAAGACGCAACCAAATGTTTTGAAATTTTGCACGAGTTATTATTTTCTCAAAACTACTTACGGTATTGCAAATGGGCTACATGGCCCCGCCCCTTCTGGTACCTCCCATACAAATACATCATTCCGCCCACTTTAGAAATCGAGTTATAATATCAATACACCCTACGGGATCGTCCCCAAATTCTGTATTTAGTAAAGCTATAACAGGATAAAGTTTTGGAAAAAATTTTGAAAGCCTAGCCACGCCCATTCTGGTACCTCCCATACAAATCTACCTTCCCGCCCACTATAGAGATGGTGAAAAAATATAAATTAAACGTGATCGGAACCAAATTCTCTTTTTAGTAAAGCTATAACACGATAAAGTTTTGGAGAAAAAAATTGGAAGTCTGTCCACGCCACATCTGGTACCTCCCATACACATCTGGTACCGCCCACTTTAAAAAATCGATTAATATTATTAAAAGACCTAACGCTATCGTGACCAAATTCTGTATTTGGTAAAGTTTAAGCAGGATAAAGTTTTGGAGAAAAAATCTGGAAGTCTAGACACGCCCCTTCTGGTACCTCCCATACAAATGTTCCACTGCGCCCACTTTAGAAATAAGGTAATAATATCAATACACTCGACAGCATCGTGCTCAAATTCTGTATTTTGTTATGTTATAACAGGACAAAGTTTTGGAGAAAAAATTGGAAGTCTAGCGACGCCCCTTATAGTACCTCCCATGCAAATGTACCTTTCCGCCCACTTTAGGGATGTAGTAATAATATCAGTACAGCCAACGCAATCGTGCTCAAATTCTGTAATTAGTAAAGCTATAACAGGATAAAGTTATGGAGAATAAATCTGGAAGCCTAACCACACCCCTTCTCGTACCTCCCATACAAATGTACCACTCCGCCCACTTTCGAAATCGAGTAATAATATCAATATAATAGAAAATTATTTATTTTACTGAGGGTAAGGGTGAATGTAAGTCGGGCTGCCGCACTGAAACTTTCTAACTGATTTTAATTACAAATCGGTTAATTTCAATAACACAAGACTTAAACAATCTATATATATAAAAGGCTTGGGTGACTGACTGATCAGTTCCCAGCCCAAACGGCTTAAGCTAGAACCGTGAAATTTAGAATGTAGGTTTCCTTTATGACGTAGGCGCGCACTAAGAAGGGATTTTTGAAAATTCGGACTGAAAGGGGGTAAAATGGGCGTGGCACCGCCCCATACAACTGGAATTGTAAAATGACTGTATCTTTTGAAGCGTTATAGGTACGAAGTCGAAATTTGGTACCTATATCGGTCGTATAAGAAAAAATACTTTGATTGTGGAAAGTGGGCGGTGCCACACCCCATTTTTAAAAATATTAATATTGGCTTAATAAATGGACCGATTGCAATTGAAATTTCTATGTGTGATACTGTCCATAGGGCCTCTATCATAGGCTACATAAAAACATAATTAGACAAAGGGGCGTGGCACCGCCCACAAAAACCGACATTTAAATCGGTCTTATCTCAAAAGCCATTAGAGGTATGAAGCTGAGATTTGCTACATATGTTACTGAGATAAAGAGGATTACGTTTCGCTGGAAAATGGGCGGTGCCACGCCCCTTTTGAAAAAATCGTTATGTGGGCGAAATAAATGAACCGATTGCAATGAAATTTTCACGGTGTATTACTATCCGCAGGGTCTCTATCATAGTGTAAATGAAAACATACTTAGACAAAGGGGCGTGGCACCGCCCACACAATCCAACATTTTAATCGGTCATATTTCGAGAGCCATTTTAAGTATGAAGATGAGATTTGCTACATACGTAAATGGTACACGGAGGATTACGTCTCGCTAGGAAATGGGCAGTGCCACGCCCCTTTTGAAACAATTGTTACATCGGTCATATTAATAGAACGATTGTAATAACATTATCATAATCAATATATTTAAATTGTCTACTGTCTGCAGATAGGATGATGAAATTTGGGATGGTTGTTCCCCTTTTCGAGTAAACGTCAGCTTAGAACGGAAATTTGGAAACTCGTACTTTAATGGGGTAAAAATTACCAAAAAGGGATAAAAAATGTACCATCACCTAAACCAATCGACTAATGGTATAATCGCGAAAATTTATATGGAAATGCTTACTATCAAATTGGATTGGATTGGATTTCTGGGTTAACAAATTTAAAAAAGGGATAAAAATGTTACTATTGTTCAGACCAAACGGCTAATGGTGTAATCATGATAAGTTATATAGGCTGGCTCCCTATGGAATTAGAACGAAGCAGGGAGGATTTTCGAAATTCTTAGCTTTTAGGTGTAAAAAGGACTGAAAAGGAATAAATCTGGTAATAAACGGCTAAAGGTTTAGTCTCAAAAATTGTGGGATGTGAAGTAATTTTAAAATTCGTTCATAAGTTGTAAAAATACCGAAAAAGGGATAAAACTGATGATATCACCCAGATCAAATACCTAAAGGTAGAGTTACGAAAATGTATATAGATTTGCTACCTATATAATTAGAGAACTGTCAAATGGGGTTTTTCAAAATTCCATTTTAGTTGTGCGATACGAATATATCTTTTAAAATTCATACTTTTAGGGATAAAAAGTGACTAAAGCGATACAATCACTGAGACCAATGTGATAAAGCTACAATCACATAAATGGGGTATTCGTTCGTCATATGAAGCGTTGCCATTTTACCTGTATTGCTTAAAGTCATAGGAAGGTTCATTGTAAGTACGGGTGAAGCAACGCAAGCCGGGAAAGCTAGTATCTTATATTGGGTGATGGTATTTATCAGTCAGTTTAACTGACTGAAATTTCTGTACTGGTTAACTAGCAGTTCTCTAGATACTGGATAACGTTTCCAGCATAAAACAAGTAATGTCCAATGTTGGATGGATTAGTACAAACCAGCATCTATATTTCGTAAAGCTTTTAAAAAAAGCTTTTAAAAATATTTATAATTTAATTAAAATTTTTTAAAATTTATCATAAAATAGTTGTATGTATGTACTTATTTACTCTCACGCTACTTATAGTACAATAATTGTACTGTATTCATAAGCACAAGAGCAAAAAGTGACAACAAATTATTAAAAAACTGCTTTTGTGGTACCCAACAAATAAAGTTTATAATAAACTCACAAACATGCTCTGAATATATAAAGGTGGGCCAAAAGAAGTCATCCTATTGGAAGATGCTCTTAGTGTTGACTGTTCCAGAATTTTTTTTGTGGGGTTTTTTGAAGTCCCATATTTACGTGAACAAGCCCAAGACCATGGAAGCCCTCGAGGACAACATTCGACACGAGTGCGAGAATCTGTCGCCCAAAGTTATCGCCTAAGTGATGAAAATCATCTTCTCCACCTAACCAATAAAATTCTAAATGTTCAAATAAACATAATCAAAAAACAGAATCGAAGTTTTTGATTGAGAAAAAAAATAAGAGCCAAACAACATCAGATGATTTTTTTTGGCCCATCTTGTAGATAATTAAAATTTTATTACAATCGGTTCAATAATATGACCGACATAACGACTTTTTGAAATGGGGTGTGGCACCTCCCATTTCCCAGCGAGACGTAATTCAAATAAACATAATCAAAAAACAGAATCTAAGTTTTTTATTTAGAAAAAAAAATGAGAGCCAAACAACAACGGATGTTTCATTTTGGCCCACTTTGTATAAAATTTTCTTTTAAATCTAGAAACGTTTGCCTGCATGTGGGCAACATCTTAACATACTTTCATAGATATTTCAGGGATAATTTAGTGGCTTTTATAGAACACGCAGACACGTGAAGGTCTGCATAATCATAAAAATTTTTTTATCATTTAAAAATGTAGAATCCTTTGCTTGCATATAGACAACATTAGAACAAACTTTCGTAGATGTTGTGTAGATAATATAGAAGCTTATAAAAACCACACAGACACGTGACGCTCTGCATATATATGATAAATTTTAATCAATTTTTAAAACTATTGCAACTTTTGTCCACATTTTGCCAACATCTGGTATACACATACACATAACGCTCTCTTTATATATTATTTACACTCTAAGTAGGCCAACAATTTAATATAATATAAAAACTATTTCCAAATTTGTGTAAATTTTTAATATTCAATATTTTTGTTTCATCATGAAATAATGTAGTAGTTAGATCTTTAAAAATTTGAATATACAATAAACGACCTTCAAACTTATTTCGCCAGACAAAGAAAGGATTCGCGCAAAACTTCTTATATGTTAGAGAAAATTTTTGAAATTGTGATTATTTTTTTAAGAATTTTAAATTCACGGAATTTGTGTTGTATTTACTTAATATACAACTTTGCTTACACGCCACCTATAGTACACTAATGGCACTGTTTTCGGAAACACTGCCGACAAGGGAGCAAAAGTTTTATTATAGATAAAAAGACGATATAGTTGCAGTTATTAGACACCTGGGGGCTGAAATAACTAAATAGGGACCAGAAATTATAACTTAGAAAACCTTATTTCACTTTACACCCCATGAATTTAGGTATGAAATAGCTTCTCTCGCTGTTGTGAATTAACAGACTTTTTATTTTACATTCACAACAAACGGCACCTACTTGTTTATCTACGAATACGAACGTCACTGCTTGAGAAGGTTTTACTACCCAGTAGGAAGTGTCTGCAAGACATCCTCAAGGATAGGCGAATGACCATAGTAAATCGTTGATGACACGAAGGGGACCGTCTATACAAATCGTCGACCAAATTTTCATACAAGTGTCCGCTTTGTCATGCACGAACTAATGAGCGACAATGTCGGTCAAATTGTCGTTGATGCCTAAATAAGCGACATGTCGCCTACACAATCATGCACGATATAATGACCGACAATGTCGTTCAAATTGTCGTTACCAGTGCTTAATAATTTAAAATAACAAATTGAAGTAGTTTTATTGAAAACGTGCGATACATGAACCGTCACTGCACTGCTGTCTCCAACTAACTAAAAATTTTTTACTTCTACTTTCCTCTCTTCAATTTTATGTCGTTATTGTCCCGTGACATTGAACATTTTTGTTTGATGCACGACAACATTAGTATTTTGTCGGTCAGCTTGTCGTCAACCGAGTGTTTCGACGACAATTACATACATTTTTCACATTTTTGTCTTGAGGACAGCGTTGACGACAAAGTCGTGTATGACGATACTTCCTACTGGGTAGACATACCGATTGACTTGACACTATACAGTAAAGTTGCTGTCGACAACATTGAAGGGGCCGGCAATGAAAGAAAAATGTAGATAACTGGAGCCAGGAATCGACCCACGGTCCTGCTGCATATAAGTGGCGTGTTCTAACCACTATGTCACGGGCCTCCATAACACATTTGCCATTAACGGAGGAATGGAGAAAGTTAGCTAAAGGGGGTAGAAAATTATTTTTAAAAGACATATTTTAAACTATTGAATAAAATAATTGTTTAAATAATACCAATCACTTGGTAGTGGTCAATGGTATCTGTTTCTTGTATTTCATTTTATTTGACAACAATTTCCAATTTATGTTTTTACTCTTAAATACCAACAGCGCTGCTAAAAAGGTTAAATTCCCTTTGTCGCCCTTTTATATATAATATAACAATTTTTTTTTATATATCTTGAAAAAAAAAACAACTTAACATATGGACACAACTTATATTTCTATAATATAACGAAAAAAAACAAGTATAAAATTAACAAAAAAAAAATCCTTTCAATTTTCATAACAAATCCATAACTAGTCATGTTTTATTCGTTTCTAATAATTTCTTTATATTATATACATAAGTATGTATGTATTCTCTATAGTTTATATACGTATGAACTATGTGCTTCGTATTGGAATTAATTTTTGAACACAACAAAACAGAAAATATAAAAATATTACCAAAATTTGTATAAATTTGATTTAGACTATGTGTGTTTTTTTTCTAGTATTCCATTTCATCCTCATCATCACTGTGACACAGTAGTTTGCTACAGAAGAATTAAAAAAACAAACAAATTTGGGGTGAAGAAAAATAAAATGAGACAAACAAGGTTTTTTTTTTTTGTTTTTAGTTGTTGTGATGGATTTTGAGTTTCAATAGTGATTTTTTTTGTTGTTATTAAACTTGTTAATTAAAACAAAAGAGTCAAAGTATTGAAAACTAGTGAATTGACTCTATCTAATGAGGATTTATAAGGTGTAGAAAATTACAGGCAAAGAGAAGATATTAAAAACATTGAAAAATTATTAGCATGCAACGAAATTACCAATTAAATTAGAGACAAAACTACAGTAGCAATAATGTATAGAAATGTTGAAAGAGATTAATGTATTTTGAAAACCAAACATGCCAAACATTATGTTGTGAACTGAATCCAACTTAGAGGGAGTATAATTCCAAAAATACATGCGTATGTTAGTTATAAAATGATGTGTTAATAAGGCACTACTTAAGTGTTTGTTATGTTGGAGTAATTTATAACTGGGACTTAAAATATTTAAAACAATTTGGTATAGATCTGGTTTATCAGGGTAAATTTTCTCTTTTAAATAAATTTTTAATCGCAAATTAATCTAGGCTTATAAGCTTGGAACCTATTGGTTAATGGATATTCCAAAAGACACCATGAGAAGTTTTTCCTGAAAGGAAATGGTTAAAGGCTTATCGGCTTTAATGTCTTCCAATAGTAAAATAGAAATTGTAAACAACATTTTAAAATATGTACATTAGATCAGGTCACGAAAAAAATGTCCAAAGTCGAGGGTAAATATTAAAGATAACATCGAGACAACTAAAAAAATAAAAAATTTTTCCATCCCCACCACCAGAAACAGCCAAAATCGTTTTTTAATCGCAGCTTTTTTGTTTGTAGCTTAATCGTAACGTTCGAGACATCGCTGTATAGGTCTCAATGAGTACAACATGTGTTCTATAGATGTCGCTGACGTACGACATGATTTTGTAATGATGGCTTCATTAAAAGCAGTTTCTACCCGTAAATTTAAAAATATTTTTTCATAGGATTAAAGCGCTTTCAAAATAGAGAATATTTTGCTTTGGAAGTATAAAGTTTTCTTCAAAAACAAAAATGTTACGTATGGAAGATATATTTGCAGCATTATCATAAATATTTTTTCTCGTTGTTGCATTATTTCCGAAAAGTATTGCATACTTTTTAGCTATATCGAAAAAAATACAAGTTATTGCATACTTTTAAGCGTAATTAGTGTTTTCAATTCCATGCGGATGAAGATATTTAACTTCACCAATATTCAAGCAACGAAATTATAAAGATACAAGGTAAACAATGTAAGTAATAACATATGAATCAAATAAACATAATTTTGAACTTGTTGTATAATTCCTATGCCATTTGCAGCATTAAATGTTTTGTACGATGCAGTTGTTCAGCGCTTGCAGTGACTGATGAAAAGCGTCTGAGGTATATTTTTCCAATACTAGATAATCGTGAACGGAACTTGAGTCGAGCCAATATTTGCTATATTTACATATCATCACTCTCTTTGGGATTTAATTTGTAACAAAATACAATGTTTCCATGGTAACTAGATTAAAAACGAATTATCCCAGAAATTAAATTTTTTTCCATGTCGCTAAAAAGTATGCAATAATTTGAACTACAAAGTATGCAATCATATTTAGTATTTTTTTTCTGACAGTGCTAAAAAGTATGCAATAATTTTCGATTATAATGCAAACAAAATGAAAAATATATATGTTAGTGCTGTAAATTCATATTGCCATACGTAACTTTTTTTTCTTTTTGAATAAAACTGTATACTTCTAAAGCAAAATATTCTTGGTTTGTAAAGGGATTTAATCCTGAAAAAAAATATCTTGAAATTTTAGGGGTAGAAACTGGTTTAAATGAGGCCATCATTAGAAAATGATGTCACACGTCAGCGACATCTATAGGTAAAAAGTAGTACTCGTCAAGAACTATACAGCGATGCCTTGTTTGTTACGATTGAGCCCCAAACAAAAAAGCAGCGATAAAAAAACGATTTTGGCTGATTTTCCTGGGGTAGGGGAGCGGAAAAAATATTTTTTTTGAAGTTGTCACGATGTAATCTTTAATATTTGCCCCCGACTTTTGAAGTTATTTTTTTTTATATGGGGACCGACCCGGTCTAATGTACATACAATAGTCTGACGTCACGTGTTGTAACTAACTTTATAACAAACACTTTACAACATTTTTCAGCTCATTGGTTTGGGACTCAATTTTGAGAATTGCACGTGAAAGTAGCCCTAAAACTAAGAACTTCTGTAACATTCGTTTTGCCAAGTTGGCTGCATTAATAATTTAATTGTCATACGAATTTTTTTATTCTCTAGACTAGCCTTCGATTGAAAGGACTTTAGCTTTTTTAAGGTTGTGATTTAATGTGGGTCAATATTTGTATGGAGTAAAAAAAATGCACTAAGCAGTCATCAAAATCGTAATCTACGATGAATTCTAACATAAATTTGCCCAAGAAACCATGGGTCTAAAATCAAAATCGAGACCTCGGTTTTCAAGGAGAAACTTTTCGTATTGGGGAAAAAATCCACAACAAGCCACGCAACTGCCGCTCTCGTGGTGCCACCTAGAGGGTTAAATGTATGACCGACCTCCACTAATATTACCCTCCTAACATACCTACCCCCTAACTTCACCACCTAAGGGGGCTCCTATATAAAAAATTGTCTAAATTATTCAACGTCGCTGTTTGAGAAGCTCTTACTAGATATGCCGATTGACTCGACCCTTATACTGCGAAGTTGCTGTCAACAACATTCGAGAGGAGTCGAAAATGATAGAAAATTTTTCTTTTAAGATGACTGGAGCCAGGAGTTAAACCTGTGATTTCCCGCATGGTAGTCGCGTGTTCTAACCACTATGGCCGGTCAAGTCATTTGGGTTTTGTAAAACATGTACTGCAGTGAATCAGCAACCATTGTATTACACGTTGCTAACCAGAGTACGTTTTGGCTCGCTCTTTTCAGCTCGCGAACCAAGAGCCACAAAATTTAAAATGGGCTCTTGAGCTGGTACAGCTCGCAAACCAAGTCAATTAAAAAATCTTAATGCAAAAAAGTACTTTTATTGTACTTTTTGTTGCAAAGTACTTTCTTTTGTAGCAAAGTACTTTTTTGTACCAAAAAATAGTTTCATTGCCCCAAAAGTACTTTTATGATCCACAAAGTGCTTTCTTTTGTAGCAAAGTCTATTTTTTGTACCAAAAGTACTTTTACTGGCCCAAAACCACTTTTCTGATCCACAAAGTACTTTCTTTTGTACCAAAGTACTTTTTTTGTACCAAAATGAACTTTTATTGGCAAAAACACTTTTCTATAGCACAAAGTACTTTTTTTGTATCAAAGTACTGGTTTGTACCAAAGTAATTTCTATTGTACCAAAGTACTTTTTGTTGTACCAAAAAGTACTTTTATTGTAGTTTTGGGGCAATAAAAGTATTTTTGGGTCAATAATGTACTTTCTTGTACAAAAAAGTACTTTTATTGTACTTTTTGGTACAAAGTACTTTATTTTGTTGCAAAGTATTTTTTTGTACCAAAAAGTACCTTTATTGGCCCAAAAGCACTTTTCTGTTGCACAAAGCATTTTTTTTGTATCAGAGTACCAAAAAGTTTTTTTGATGTATTTTTTGGTGCAAAATACTCCTATTGTACTTAAGTACTTCTTTGTACCAAAAGGTAGTTTTATTGCCCCAAAAGTACTTTTCTGATCCACAAAGTATTTTCTTTTCTACCAGTGTTTTTTTTGTACTAAAAAGTAATTTAACTGGCCCAAAAGCACTTTTCTGATCCATATAGTACTTTAGTTTGTACCAAAGTACTTTTTTGTATCAAAAAGTACTTTTAATGGCAAAAAGTACTTTTATTGGCAAAAAGTACTTTTTTTGTTTCACAGTATTTATTTTTTGTACCAAAAAGTACTTTTATCGTACTTTCCGGTACAAAGTACTTTCTTTTGGGGCTATACAAGTATTTTTGGGTCATTAAATGTACTTTTTTTGCTACAAAAAGTACTTTGATACAAAGGAAAGTACTTTGTACCGAAAAGTACATTAAAAGTACTTTTTGGTAGAAAAAAGTACTCTGTTACAGAAATAAGTACTTTGTGCAACATAAAAGTGCTTTTGGGCCAGTAAAAATACTTTTTGGTAAAAAAGTACTTTGATACAAAAAAAGTACTCTGGTACAAAAATAACTACTTTGGTACAGAAATAAGTACTTTGTGCAACAGAAAAGTGGTTATGAGCAAATAAAACTACTTTTTGGTACAAAAAAGTCTTTTAGTACAAAAGAAATTACTTTATACCAAAAAGTACAATAAAAGTACATTTTTGTGTTTTCTTGCAATTGAATTTTATTTATTGACTTGGCTCGTGAGTTGCTCTTTTGCTACTCTGCTCGTTCCCAAAGCCAGTATAAGTGACGAAATCACAACAATCATCGGCGACGAAGTAGATTTTCCACCACAATCTAAAGCTGAACTACCGGCAGAGCTGTTTAAGGAAGGCGTTGATGAGTTAGCAACAAGGATCGCATTGGCTCGCTCGCGAACTGCTCTTTTTCTAATAATTCGCTCTTATCTCGCGAGCCAAGAGAAATTTTATGGCTCCACTCATAATTGAAATGACACCTACTGATAACCTACTGTCACTTACTTCGTAATCAGGCGTGTTATCTAGCTCGCTTAAAACTCCGCTAACAACGTAGTTGCAACTTATGGAAAAGAAAGGAAAAGAAGATGATGAAACATAAAACTCTCATTATGAATTTTCATATTAAATATAGTATCTCTTTTACAATTCGGTTCCTAAACATATTACATCTCTAATATCTATATATATAAAAATGAAATGGTCCACTTATGTCATACCATCACTTGAGAACGGCAAGAGCGATTTGGCTAATTTTTTTTATTCGATTCGAAATTTTCCGTAGATTGTTTGTGTTGAAAAAAATCAAATCCAGGTGGCGCTAGGGTGGATTTATATCGAAAATTTGAATGCATGTACCAATTCAACTGAAATTTAGAATGGATATTCGTTTGATCATGAGAAAACATTTTATGTACAAATGGACCCGGTAGGTGGCGCTGGGGTCGGTTTACAATCAAAATTTTAACGAATGGGTCAATTTAACTGAAATTCAGAATCTATGTTTGTTTGATCATCAGAAAAAATTGTATGTACAAATGGACCCGGTAGATGGCGCTGGGGTGTATTTGTATCAAAAATTTGAATGCATGTACCAATTAACCTGAAATTTAGTATTTATGTTTGTGGAACCTTGAGAAATTTTTTTTTGTATAAATTGACCCAGTAGGTGTCGCTAGGGTGGAATTATAATGAAAATTTTAACGAATTAAAAAATTTGACTGAAATTTAGAATGTATATTTGTTTTATTATGAGAATTTTTTTGGTGTATATGGACCCACAGTTGATTTGGCTGGGGTAGAATTATTTCGAAAATTTATATCTATTGTCCGATTTTACGACCCGGTAGGTGGCGCTGGGGTCGGTTTACAATCAAAATTTTAACGAATGGGTCAATTTAACTGAAATTCAGAATCTATGTTTGTTTGATCATCAGAAAAAATTGTATGTAAAAATAGACCCGGTAGATGGCGCTGATGTGTATTTGTATCAAAAATTTGAATGCATGTACCAATTTAACTGAAATTTAGTATTTATGTTTGTGGAACCTTGAGAAAATTTTTTTTATATAAATTAAATTAATTCGCTAGGGTGGAATTATAAAGAAAATTTTAACGAATTAAACAATTTGACTGAAATTTAGAATGTATATTTTTTTTTTATTATGAGAATTTTTTTTGTGTATATGGACCCATGATTTGGCTGGGTAGAATTATTTCGAAAATTTATATCGATTGTCCGATTTTACTTAAACTTAAAATATATGATTTTTTTGGCATGAGAAAATTTTGAATGTATGTTTGGAACCAGTTGCCGGTGTTTAGCTTATGATACACTTAATTTTTGGAATGTCATTTAGTCACGATTGATGACATCACATATAAACATTTTTTTTACATCAAAATAAGTGAGAAGTCTATATATAAAAATAGATGTGAAATTTTTTGATATCACCACTAATTCTGAAAACGGTTTGTACCAAAATGTCAGTGAAAGTTGGGAATGTGCTGTAGATGTTGACCGAGACCGCAAACCGGTTTAAGGTAGAATGGCGAACATTTACATTGGCGCACTTACTATAGAACTAGAGAGTTTTACATAGTGGTTTTTAATGTATTTTCGGAAATTAATGTATTTTCGGATATTCGCAATCCTTGGGATAAAAAGGGGCAAAATGCTATCATGGCTCAGACCAAAAACCTAAAGGTACGAGAACCCAGTACACCAACGCAGAAAATTATATGTCAGTCAATCGGCTTAAAAATTGAATTTTAGAATATATGCCTATCAATAAATAAGTTTTTATCAAATAATGGACGACACTGCTGATCCATTTTATCATTTCTAGCAATAATATATAATAATCTTTTAGATAAATGAAGTACAGAATTTGTCCGGGAAAACCTCGCCCTTTAAATTGAAATACTTCCGAGGCCAAAGTAATAAACCAATCGTTATTAGATTTCAACTGCACTCAACATCTTTTTCAATAATTTGGAGGCAGGACGAAGTCTGCCGGGCCAGCTAGTCTGGAATAATTTTATTATATTTTATATAGCAAATATCACTTTTACAGAGAACTATTAAAAAACAACAAGTAAAATTTTTCTTGTAAAGTACGCCTTTTGATAGGGCAACTTTTGCGACCTCTATGCTCTTGAATATCTAATCAATCTTAAAAGTCATGAATATACACCAGAAACCTCATTAGAAATCCTTTAAAGAGACTTTTTCTATACAACAAAAAGTGTAATGCCAAGATCTTATGAGAACTTTCTGTGTCGTTGTAAGATCTTACTGCATAGAAGTTAACGTTGATTATATATTTTCTAGTGGAAAAGGATCTGTTGTAAATTTTCTCTTAGGGGTCGGTCATAAACCAAATTAACCTCTGCGTTGGTCATTTTAGCTTGCAGCTAAAATAATGTCTTCGAGATTTCCAAACATCGTCTAGTATTAATGTTTATCTATTTAATATTAATTTAAATAATTTTCTAACTACTAAAATTAAATTGTGCGAGTTAATGTCATGAATTTAACTACTTGTGTTTTTGAAAATTTACTAACTATGACTACGACTACTATGATCAAGTAAAAAAAAGTGGAGCTCTTTTGATTTAAGGACTAAAATGGCGACTACCAAAATGTAACGAATATAACTAAAACTATTAAGTATATGTGTCCTTAGGGCGGCTCTTCTGCTTTTGTATTATTGTGCTATATTAAGGCTTTTGAGAATTAAAAAGGATTAGTTAATGTTTTATTTTGGATGTGATAATTTTGAAGGTAATTAACAATTGTTTTACTTAGATTGTAATAGAGTAATAGAGTTTTACTTGATTTTAAATTCAAACGGTTTTTCAGGCACTTGCATTTGTTATGTGTTTTTATCATGTTTCTTTCATTGTCTCTTTCTGTGTGTCTCTGTTCTCTCTCTCTCTCTCCCTGTTTTTGTTTGGGGAAGTTTGTTTTCATTCTTTGTTTGTAAGATTGGAAGGGGGGCAGACGATAACATAGCTTTCTTTGTTTTGGTTCAATAACTATTGAGGGAAATAGATTTTTCCGGATTACATTTCATGCAGTTTGCAATCCTGTAAAATATTTAGTTATTTTTGTTATTGTTTTATAGTATTTGTATGTATGTTATGTATATATATATTAGTTGTGAAAGTAAATATTAGTCAATAATAGGGATAAATAATTAAAATTTTAATTTTAACTGAAACATTATGCGGCTTATAAAGTAGAAAGTGTAACAAAGGCATACAAGTGTAGAGTTGAAGAATTTAAAGTGATTTTTAAGAGATATTGGCCTTAAGTTTATAAAAGTTTTTTATAACGATCGAACTTTAACGCATTTAAAACAAAAAACTTAAAACTTATTTTCCCTTTACATTTGTTGATCAAACTGCATTTTTGGTTCACAGAAAAATATTTTATTATGTCAAATAGTACAAAATATACTAATATTCTACCCAAAAAGTACTTTCATTGTACTAAAAAGTACTTTTATTGTATCAAAACGCACTTTTATTGTGCCAGAAATAAATTTTATAGTATCTTAAAGTACTTTTTGGTATTAATAAGTACCTTTATTGTACCGAAAAGTACTTTTTTTGTAACAAAACATAGTTTTATTGTACCAAGAAGAAATTTTGAAGTAACGATAAGTACTTTTTGGTATCAAAAAGTACTTTTTGTGTACCAAAACTAAGTTTCTCAAATTTATTTTATATTAGTACCAAAAAAGTGATTTTTTGTACCAAAAATATTTTAATTGTGCCAATAAGTCATTCTATAGTTAAGAAAAGTACTATTTTGTAACAAAATGTCTTTTTTGTACCAAAAGTACGTTTCAGTAACTTATATTATACTAAAAAGTACTTTTATTGTACAGAAAAGTATTTTTTTGGTATTAAAAAGTACTTTTGTTGTACCGAAAAGTACTTTAATTGTAACAGACATAGCTTTATTGTGCCAAGAAGAAATTTTGCAGTAACGAAAAGTACTTTTTTGTATCAATGAGAACTTTTAGTGTACTAAAACTATGTTTATAAAATTTCTTTTATTCTAGTACCCAAAAAGTCCTTTTGGTATTAAAAAGTACTATTATTGTACCAAAAAGTACTTTTATTGTATTAAAACGTACTTTTATTGTGCCAGAAATCAATTTTATAGTACCTTAAAGTACTTTTCTGGTATTAGAAAGTACTTTTATTGTACCAAAAAGTATCGAAAAGTACTTTTTGGTATCAAAAGGTACTTTTTGTGTACTAATTTTTTTTTAACTTAGTACCTTTTTTGTACCAAATATATTTAAATTGTGCCAATGGGATTCTATACTACCGAAAAGTAATTTTGTGTAACAAAAGGTCTTATTTTTGTACCAAAAGTACGATTCAAACAATAACTTTTATTGTACCAAAAAGTACTTTTATTGTATCAAAACGTACTTTTATTCTGGCAGAAAGTAATTTTATAGTACATAAAAGTACTTTTTTGGTATTACGAAGTACTTTTATTGTGTCAAGAAGAAATTTTATAGTACCAAAAAGTACTTTTTTTGTACCAAAAAGGTCTTTTTGTGTATCAAAACTACGTTTATAGAATTTCTTTTATTTTAGTACCCAAAAGTTATTTTTTGTACCAAAAGGTCTTTTTTTATCAAACAGGGTTAGTATTGGCTCGCTCGCGAGCTTTTCTTTGTTCCAAAGATATATTTATATATATGTGTTCCTCTAACTCCCATTGGAAGATAGGGCGTCAAAATACAATAAAAAATACTTTTTGGTTCAAAAAAGTACTCTGGTACAAAAAAAGTACTTGGTGAAACAGAAAAGTGCTTTTAGGCCAATAAAAGTACTTTTTGGCATAAAAAAGTACTTTCGGACAAAAAAGTACTTTGTGCCGTAAAGTACTTATTGGTACAAAAACTAAGTACTTTGTGCAACAGAAAAGTGCATTTGGGCCAAAAAAGTACTTTTTGGCATAAAAAAGTACTTTGGTACCAAAAAAGTACATTGTACCGAAAAGTACATTAAAAGTACTTTTTGGTACATAAAAGTATTCTGGTTCAAAAAAAGTACTTTGTGCAACAGAAAAGTGCTTTTGGGCCAGTAAAATAATTTTTGGTACAAAAGAAAGTAATTTGTACCAAAAAGTACAATAAAAGTACTTTTGGTAGTTTCTTGCATTTGTATTTTATTAACTCACATGACTCACGAGCTGCTCTTTTTCTAAAAATTGGCTCGCGAGCCAAGAGCCACAAAATTATAAATGGGCTTTCGGCTCGCGATCCAAGAGCTACAAAATTCCAAATGAGCTCTCAGCTCCCTAGCGAGTAGCCACAACATTTCAAATGAGCTAAATACTTTTGTACTAAAAGGTACATTTGTTGTACCAAAAAGTATTTTTATTGTACCAAATTAACTTATATTGCCAAAAATTACTTTTAGGACGTTAAGTATATCAAAAAGTACTTTTGTTGATGATAAAGTAATTTTAATATACCGAAAAGTAATTTTATTTCACTAAAAAGTATTTCTATACATATAACATCAAAAAAATTAATTATAATTTTTCTTGCATTATTTTTGTTTTTATATTTCTTTTATTGAGCCAATAACTCATTCTATAGTACCAAAATGTACTTTTTTGTTTCAAAAGGTACTTTTTGTGTACCAAAAGTACGTTTCTAAAATTACTTTTATTTAAGACCCAAAAAGTATTTTTCTTGTACCAAAAAGAACTTTTTGCCAAAAAGTAAATTTTATGTACCGAAAAGTAATTTCATAGTACCAAAAAGTACTTTTTTGCACAGAAAAGGTACTTTTTTGTACCATAAGTACGTTTCAAAAATAACTTTTTTTGTACTAAAAAGTAATTTTTTTTGTACAGAAAAGTACTTCTAGTACGAACGAACTTGTTTTGTATCAAAAGGTACATTTGTTGCACTAAAAAGTACTTATATTGTACCAAATCTTTTATTTTCTTGCACCATAACGCACTTTTTACCAAAATGTAATTTTAATGTGCCGAAAAGTAATTTAATGACACCGAAAATTACTTTTTTTGTATTAAAAGGTACTATTTTTGTACCAAAAGTACGTTTCAAAACTAACTTTTTTTGACCAAAAAGTACTTTTATTTCATCAAAGAGTAATTTAATAGTTCAGAAAAATACTGTATTGTACCAAAAGTACGTTCCAAAAATAACTTTAAATTAACTCAAAAGCACCAATATCATCATATTTTATTAAAAGGTACTTTTGTTATATTAAAAAGTACATTTGTTTTAATATAAACTACTTTTATTGTACTTAAAAGCAAGTTTATTGTACTAAGAATTACTTTTATTGTACCAAAGAGCAATTTTATATTACCAAAAAGTACCTTTATTATATCAAAGATTTATTTTATTACTGAAAAGTACTTTTTTGTACCAAAAGTACGTTTTGAAAATAAGTTTTATTGTCTAAAAGTGTCATAAAGTTTTTTCATCAAAGTCTTCTTATTTTAATAGAAAGTACTTTTGTTATGTAAAAAAGTACATTTGTTGTTTAAAAAAGTACTTTTATTGTACTAAATCAAACTTATATATATGTTCTTGTACCAAAAAAGACTTTTTGCCAAAAAAAAATTTTTATGTGCCGAAAAGTAATTTCATAATACCGAAAACTACTTTTTTGTACTAAAAGGTACTTTTTTTGTACAAAAGTACGTTTCAAAAATACCTTTTATTGGCCAAAAAGTATCATAAAGTACTTTTATTTAATCAAAGATTAATTTAATAGTGCCGAAAAGTACTGTTTTGTACCAAAAGTACGTTTTAAAAATTTACTAAAAAATTTACTTTTAATTTACTAAAAAGCACTTTTATTTCATGAAAGAGTAATCATATTTTACTAAAATGTACTTTTGTTATATTGAAAAGTACTTTTGTTGCAATTACTTTCATTGTACTAAAAAGTACTTTTATTGTACTAAGAATTACTTTTAATGTACCAAAGAGTTATTTTATATTACCAAAAAGTACTTTTATTATACCAAAGATATATTTTTGTTACTGAAAAGTACTTTGTTGTACCAAAAGTATGTTTTGAAAATCACTTTTATTGTCCAAAAAAGTACTTTTATTTCATAAAACTCTTCTTATTTTACTAGAAAGTACTTTTGTTATGTAAAAAAGTACATTTGTTGTAAAAAAACTACTTTTATTGTACTAAAGGTACTTTTATTGTACCAAAGATACTGTTATTAAACCAATGAATATTTTTTGGACCACAAAGTACTTGTATTGTACTAAAATGTATTTTTATTGTAACAAATCGAATTTATATAGCAAAAAGTACTTTGTGTGTGTCAGTAAGTACTTTTGTTGCACGTAAATTAATTTCCATGCACCAAAAAATAATTTTTGTTTCACCAAAAAGTACTTTGGTACTCATAAGAGCAGAAAATTAATTATTAATTTTTTTTTAAATTTTTTGTTTACAAATTTCTCTTAATGAAATTCAATTTTTTTTTTTATTTTAAGATTTTTTAATGTTGGCACAATCTCTTTCCATATCCAACAAATGGATAATATAAAAAATAAAAATTATTTCCATAGAAGTTTCATTCGGATCATAACATTTCTAAAACTGTTTTCAATGCAGCCATTGTCTTTTGAAAATCACGTTATATTCTTAAATACAACAACAAATAAGCAAAACTAACAAAGAAAAGAAAGCGTGTAAACAATTAATTAAAATATTTAAATAAATTTAATAATTTTTGTATATACATTTTCTTTGACAAAAATATCCAATAATTTAATAATAATATTTCTAAGCCAATTTCGAAATATAACCAAAACACTTAATCAGTAAACATGCCAACATTGAATATAAGTGGGAACAGTGAAACCATAGTTAGGATGAAATTAGAAAAAAAAAGAATTTAACTTAAATATATATCAGGTAATACGATAACACAATCAAAAGTATCGCAGCTTTTAGTAACTAATTAAATAACAATTTTATAAACTTTATAAACATAAACTATTCTGGTATAACCAATTTCCGGGGGCATGCGATACAATTTCATTTTTCCGTTTGCAAACATTCTTCATTCTTTTGGAATTCTTTTTTTTTTCAAACAAAATTTGTTGTTCACACAAATCGATTTTTTTCATGCCAGCAGACATTTAATTAATTAATTATATGAGGGGAGAGGGGGGCACAAAAAAAACTACATAACCAACGAACGAAATTAACCATGAACTACAAGAATTCGAGTAATTGATAATTGGTATTTGTTTAACGATATTAGGGAAACTGTTTTGATGTAGTCTTAATGGTTGTGGTGGCTGAGATTTGAGGGGGGGTGGTGGCTGAAGTGGTACTTGTGGTGGTGTTGATGGTGGTAGTGGTGGAGATGGTATTGGCGATGGTGGTGTCGCGATAGTGTCGAAATAGGGGGAGATGTTGTTTTTATTTTTATTTGTGGTGTTGTTTTTAGTTGGATTAGGGACGGGGGTCTTTACGAGAGTCTCAATGTTTTGAAATGTTTTCACTCACTCTTCCTTTGTGGGGAATTTCTCAGCATAGACCCGGGAGGATTTATTGCAGGCATTGTCGCAACACGGACAATACCAATAACTCAGGACACCAATGGATATGGCAAACAACACCGTGGGTATAATCAACGACAATATCAGGTGATATAGATTATTCTCCCAAGAGTAACGGCCAATAACCACCTCTGGATAGGCACGACTGTAGTAGCAGGCGAATGGTTCCCCAATGTGGGAATAGCTGGAGTGATAAAGAAAAGAAAGTTAAGTTGTTAAAAAGTTATAGTAAGAATTTCCAGGTTAAGAAACATAAAACGTTATTTCATTTTATTAGGGGGTTTTTTGCTGTACGGACCGATTTTTATAGCTTTGACATTGTTTTACAGTTAATTTTACATTACTTACCCATATTGACGGGCAAAGACACTACAATTCGTGGTTGGCGGATAACCGCAACCCTCCGAGTTTATTAAGAATTTCGTGTAGCTGACATCCCAGATGACGGTGTCCAAATCTCGTGGATTTTTCTGCCAATCACTAAATGGTATTCGTGTGTAATTCACATATAGTTGATGGCATCTGAAATATTTATATGATACAAGACAATATTATTAAACTTATTTTAAAATATCGTGTAACTAAATTATGTGTAAGATTCTTTAAAGCGTCACTTAGGAACATAAACATAAACAGTAAGAAAATTGCAGTAGGGAAACCCGACTTACATGTACACTCACCCTCAGGAAAAAATATAATTTTTTAGTAAATTGATATTATTACTCCATATCTAAAGAGGGCGGGATGGTACATTTGTATGGGAGGTATCAGAAGGGGCGTGGCTAGACCACCAAAACTTTATCCTGTTATAGCTTTACTAAATACAGAATTTGGGCACGATCGTGTTGAGTGTATTGATGTTATTACTTGGTTTCTAAAGTGGGCGGAATTGTGCATTTGTATGGGAGGTATCAGAAGGGACATTTTTCTTCAAACCTTTATCGTGTAATAAAAAAAAAACTTAATTTCCCTTTGCACCCTATGAATGAGGTATGGGATAGCTTCTCGCGTTGTTGTGAATTAACACGCTTTCTATTTTTAGATTCACAACTAACGGCACCTACTTGTTTATCGACGAATGCGAACGTCACTGTTTGAGAAGCTCTTACTAGACACGACGATTGAATCGACGCTTAATACTGCGAAGTTGCTGTCAACAACATTCGAGGGGAGCCGACAATGAAAGAAAATTTTCTTTATTTTTTTTTTCTTTTTAAGATGACTGGAGCCAGGTTTGAACCTACGATCTCCCGCATGGTAGTCGCGTGTTCTAACCACTATGCCACGGCCGGTTCTTTATCGTGTAATAGTTTAACAAAATTCAGAATTTGGGTCGAATTCGAGTCGAGTATATTGATGTTACTTCTCGGTTTCTAAAGTGGGCGGGAGATACCAGTAGGGGCATGGCTAGACTTCCAATTTGTTTTCAAAAACTTTATTTTGTTATAGCTTTACAAAATACAGAAGTTAGGCACGATCGCCTCCTAACCGCTGGGTGAGGGTATAAAAACTAAAGTTTTATTCTAATATATGCTATAGTTTCATATTTAAGACTGCATTGATACATCTACCATATGTTATAGATGGAACGGAAAATTTTTCGAGTAAAAAGAACCGTTGATTTTTTTGACATCGATGAAAGTTATAGATATGGGAGTATAATTTGTTGGTCGTAAAACAGCTATAGACTTATATACATCATGTCATTATATCTTAAATGAGCCTAAATTTCATTCGAATTAAAACTGCTCACATTCACCAATTTTTTCGTACCTTCCCAGCGGCGAAATTAGCAAGGCCTCTGCAAGCAGGCATGCAACAAGGCCTTTTGAGACAAGATAACGTCATGTCTTCAAGGCCTTGTTTTCACATGCCTGAAAACAGGCCTTCTCCTTCCTATCTAAAATATCCCGAACACTGGTTCCCTCCATTCTTTCAAGACCACTGCTGCAGGCCTTCTTTGAGAAGGGAGAATTAACGTTTTCGATGATTTGTGTGTATACACATTTCGTGTGTACCAACTGCAAATTTTTTTTATTTTTCAAGTCCTTCTTTTATCATGTGTATGCAGGCCTTCCATCAGGCCTTCTTATAGAAAGCGGCAGTACCTGTTCAAATATGCTAATAAAGATTGTATGCGGCTATACAGACATAAATATACAGAAGACATTATTATTTTCAATCCGGAGGCGGAGGAGGTGTTTGAAAAGTGAATTTTAGCACTGTAGAATTACAATTTGTTACACATAAAGTAGTACCCAGTAAAGATAGGAATAGAGAGATAAAATATTTCGGCCTTATTCATAAAAACTTATAAGAGGTTTATAAACCATTTTTAAGCAAATTTCGAGAAAACAGTATTCATAAACGATTCACATCTTCAATAAGTTAAATTAGGGTTGTCTCTACTTTAAGCATGCTATAACTTGACGTTTGTACAATTTATTGCATATTTATGAATTTGAGATCTTTATTTTGAGTTTTTCGGCATTTTTCCTATTGAAAAGAGTTGTTGCATGCATTCATTGTGTATGAAATTTTCTTCTTAATCATTGCGCACATAGAAAAGTATCTAAATAGACACTTTTCATTCATGAATACCATTTTGAAAAATATTTCTCCAAAATTCTTTAAAAATAATTTGTAAATAATGAAATAATATTCGTGTTGTATAAACAATCAAAACAAGGAAACAATGTAATCGGTATCCGATTATAATTTTAACATGAGGAAAAGAAAATCAAATATTTTAATATAATTTTTACTTAAACGTCTTTCTTATCATCATGAGAATCGTAGTCAATGAAATATTGTGCTACAATAATGTTCATAGTTATTATAATTCCAAATACATATTTGGTATCCGATTATAAAGCTTTTGTATCCGATTATAAAGCTGTTTTTGTAAATAATTAACGACCAATAACAGTCGGCGTTGCCACCTGGACACATAAAGCTAAAGTACTGATAAAAAACGTTTATGAATACAATTTCTTATTAAAGGTTTGTTAGAGCTAAAGAATACTTTAGCTAGAGAACGCTTCATACATACTTTAGAAATTTTTTATGAATATGGCCGTTTATCTTCAGTCTGTGGATGAAGTGGTTCAAAACTGGTGGAATTAGGTACTGTAGACTTGTATATACAGATGAATTGATCACAATCCACCTACTGATTGACGTTTAAAAGTGTATTCTTGCCGAAGAGAGACTTAACTTAACTTAATTTCCCTTTACACCCCATGAATGAGGTATGGGGTAGCTTCTCGCGTTGTTGTGTATTAACACGCTTTCTTTAGATTCACAACTAACGGCACCTACTTGTTTATCGACGAATGCGAACGTCACTGTTTGAGAAGCTTTTACTAGACAAGCCGATTGACTCGACACTTATACTGCGAAGTTGCTGTCGACAACATGCGATGGGGCCGGCAATGAAAGAAAAATTAAAAATTTTGTTTTTTTTAAATTGACTGGAGCCAGGAGTTGAACCTGCAATCTCCCGCATGGTAGTCGCGTGGTCTAACCATCATGCCACTGCCGGTCCCGAAGAGAGACATTTGAAACAAAAAAGCTTTTATTTTGACAAAAAGTACCTTTGTGGTACCTAAAACATAATTTGATTAAAACAGGAAGTACTTTTATTGTATCAAAAAGAATTTTATCTTTTCGAAAATATCGGATCATTGTATAAAAAGTACTTTTATTGCACCAAAAATTTATTTTATTGTTACAAAAACTTCTTTCATTATGCCAAAAATACCTGTTTTGTATCAAAAAGTGTTTTTCTTAAACCAAAATGTACTTGTTTTTTTTTTATCAAAAACGGTACTTTTTGTACCGTAAAGTACTTTTATTGGGTCAAAGAGTAATTTTATACTACCAAAAAGTACATTCATTGTATCAAAATGTAATTTGTTTGCATCAAAAAGTACATTTATTGTACCAAAAAGTACTTATATTATACAAAAAATATTATTTTATGTCAAAATGTAATTTAATAGTACTGAGAAATATTTTTTTGTACCAAAAAGTATTTTTATTGCACCAAAGAGAACTTTTTTTGTATCAAGGATCATTTCACCAAAATATACTTTAATTGTAAAAAAGTACTTTCAATGTAAAAAAGAACTTTTAATGTTCCAAAAAGTAGTTTTGTTGTAAATAAATGAATTTTTATTTTACAAAAAATACTTTTTTGTTGAAAAGTACTTTTGTTGTTTCAAAAAGCCTTTTTTTTAACAAAATAAACGTTTTTGTAAAAAAATACTTTAATTCTTCCAAAAAAGTACTTTTATTGTACTACAAAGTTCTTTGCTTGTGTCAAAAGGTACTTTTATTGTATGGTAAAGAAGTTTTATTGTACCAAATATTGCTATTTTGCGTCGAAAAGTGATTTATAAGTAAGAAATAGTACTTTTATTGTACTAAATATTATTTTTTGTGTCAAAAAGTAAATACTTTTTGGTACCAAAAAGTACGTTTACAGCAGCTAAAAGTATTCTTAGTCAAGACAAAAATTGCTTTAATTGTACCAAAAGGAACATTTATTGTATGAAGAATCATTATTGTTTCAACAAAATATACTTTCATTATAAAAAAAAGTACTTTTATTGTAGCGAAAATTTATTTTGTTGTATAAAAAATAATTTTTGTTTAATCAAAATATACCCTTATTGTTTTAAAAATGTACTTTTGTTGTATCAGAATGCATTTTGACCTTACAAAAATATATTTTCAGTATATAAAAAAGTACTTTTACTGTACCAAAAAGGAGTTATTGCCAAAAATTAATTTTATAAAACCGAAATGTTCTTTTTTGACTTTGGTACAAATTAGTACTTTTTGGTACAAAAAAGTATATTAACTATACCAGAATGGTCTTTAAGCCAAAAAGTATTTTTTATTATACCGAATAGTACTTTTTTTTGTACAAAAGTATGTGCCAAAAATAACATTTATTGTACTGAAAAGTACTTTTGTTGTAGCAAGTGGTACATAGTTTGTACTAAAAAATACTTTAATTATACCAAAAAGAACTTTCATTGTACCAAAACGTACATGTGTAGAACCAGAAAGTACAATTATTACATAAAATCGAACATATATTTCAGAAAGGACTTTCGGCGTATCAAAGTCAAATAGGGGTCTGAAGATGAACTCGTCATGGAGTTCAAAACGCGTCATCCTAGTGCGTGACACTGAATTTGACCATAAATATCAACAATAAAACACTTTTCTGATCGTTTAGCCAATTTGATGTATCATTTGATACACTAACATAAATTGATATATAATCTAACACTGGGCGTCGGGAGTGTGATGCAAGGTAAAGCTTCTGATCGGTTTAACTTGGCAAACCCAGAGTGATCCTTGCCAATTGCACTTCAAGTCTACTCACAGAGCTCCGTATTCGTAGTACTACTGCGGACGGAGTACCTCCACGTGGTGACGCCTGGAAGCGTGCCTCTGACACCCGTCAGAGCACGACTAACTGAGAGGGGCGAAACCTAAAACCCAGGCACGTCTGCTCAGAGTGAGCGGTACCCTGGTCAGCGTCTGACCCAGAATGGGCGGCTGTAATAAAATCCTGGCAGGAGGAGAAAACTGCGACGTGGTGCGCTGGGCTTGCAACCCGCCACCGACGTATAAACTATTGCAATGAAAAGAATAAAATGGACACCCCAAAATGTTGACGACCACCGCAAACGAATTAAGGACCATGATTTAAGGATATGCACCTGGAATGATAGAACACTGTATAGACCAGGTGCCTCTATCCAACTGGCGGAAGTCCTCGAAGAATACAAGGCTGACATAACCGCTTTACAGGAAATCCGGTGGACGGGACACGGGTGCTCGCGCATGAAGACGTGCGACATCTACTATAGTGGCCATGCGGACAAGCACGAGTTTGGATGTGGATTTGTGGTTGGCAAGAGACTGCGACACCTAGTCTCAAGGTTCAACCCGGTGTGTGAACGTATAGCCACCATAAGAGTCAAAACAAAGTTTTTCCACATAACATATATGTGCCCATGCTCCGACAGAAGAGAAAAGCGATGAGGACAAAGACGAGTTCTACGAGAGCCTAGAAAATGTATATGACCGTAGCCCGAGCCATGACATTAAAAATGTACTAGGCGATTTTAATGCTAAGATAGGCAGGGAAACCGCATTTGAGCCTACCATCGGAAAATTCAGTCTGCACACCGTTCTGAAGATATAGAGAGATCACTTTAGAAATTTACTGGATACTGACACCACTCCAGAAGACCCCGCTCCAATCCATGACGATGGTATTAACTGTCCACCTCCGAGCCAGAGCGAGATACGTATGGCCATCTCCCGCCTTAAAAACAACAAAGCTGCTGGAGCCGATGGTCTCCCTGCTGAATTGTTTAAGGCTGGCGGGGAGGAGCTGATTAGGAGCATGCATCAGCTCATGGAGAACATCTGGCAAGAGGAGAGAATGCCCGGGGATTGGAGTCTCAGTCTGTTATGTCCCATATACAAGAAAGGAGATCGTAGTGAATGTAAGAACTACCGTGGAATAAACCTATTACCAATTGCGTACAAGGTCCTTTCAAGCATATTGTGTGAACGTCTAAAGCCAATTGTAGAAAAACTAATTGGACCATATCAGTGCGGCTTTAGACCTGGCAAATCTACGACGGATCAAATATTCACCTTACGACAAATCCTGGAAAAAACCCATGAAAAGCAGATCGACACCTACCACCTCTTTGTCGACTACAAAGCTGCCTTCGACTCTCCGATAAGGAATAGGCTTTATGAGGCCATGTCTGAGTTTGGTATTCCTGCAAAGCTGATTCGACTTTGCAAATGTACCTTAGACAACACCAAATCCTCGGTTAAGATTGGTAAGGATCAGTCTGAACCATTCAACACGGAAAGAGGTCTCAGGCAGGGCGATAGCCTGTCCTGTACACTATTTAATATGGTTATGGAGAAGGTGGTGAGAAAGGCTGGTGTCAACATGTCTGGCACCATATTCCACAAGAGCCACATGCCACTAGCCTATGCCGATGATATAGACATCATTGGCCGAAATCTGCGGGATGTTACTGCAGTTTTCTCATCACTAGAAAAGGAGTCAGCAAAAATGGGTTTAGCGGTCAACGAGGACAAAACAAAAATAATGATTTCGACGAACAAAGAGTCCTCTCGATGGGGACGCACCGTGAATGTTGACAATTATTGTTTTGAGGTAGTCGACGAATTTACCTACCTCGGATCTTCCGTCAACAAGAAAAATAATGTCAGCCAAGAAATTAAACGGAGAATAGTGCTAGCCAATAGATGTTTCTACGGACTTCGGCAGCACTTTAGTAACACCACCTTCTCTCGGAATACTAAGAAACAGCTATACCAGGTGCTTATCTTACCTGTTCTGTTGTATGGTGCCGAATCATGGGTGCTTACTACAACGGACATACAAAACCTGGGAGTATTCGAGAGAAAAGTACTCCGAAAAATATATGGACCTATCTGTGTCGAAGGCCAGTTTCGCCATCGGATGAACCATGAGCTGTATGAGCTTTACCACGACATCGACGTAGCTAAAAGAGTCAGAATCCAACGACTTCGATGGCTGGGACATGTTGCCAGTATGGATGTAAATGCTCCAGCGAGAAAGGTGTTTGAAGGCGAACCTGAAGGACGGCGCAGAGCAGGGAGACCCAAACTCCGTTGGAAGGACCAAGTGGTAGGCGATGTGCCATCATCTGGTAGGACTAACTGGAGAACACACACAGAAGACCGGAGCGTGTGGAATTCTTTATTACTTCAGGCCTCAAATTTATGAACTACGTTTCGTAAATTGTAATTGGCCACTTAAGTAAGTAATCTTACACTAACAAACAACATTGTATACAAATTATTTTTGTTCTGTCAAAATGCTTTATAGTACTTTTATTATACTTCATTATTTTTTTGTTTCAAAAATCACTTTTTTGATCAAAAAAAGTGATCTTATTGCACCATAAAGTACCGGTTTTGTATCAAAAATCACTTTTGTTGTATCAAAAAGTTATTTTATAGTACCTAAAAAGTCTTTATTGTACCAAAAAAGTCTTTATGCCAAACAGTCATTTTATTATGTTAAAAAGTACTTTTATAGTACCCAAAAGTACATTTTTGTACTAAAAGTACGTTTCTAAAATAACTTTTATTGTGCTAAAAGATAAATTTGTAGAACCAAAAATTACTTTTATTGTACTAAATCGAAAATATATTGAAAAGAGTACTTTGAGTGTATCAATTAAGTACCTTTGTTGTACTTAAATGTATCGTATTATACCATTACACATATTATTTAAAAGTACTTTGGTTGTACTTAGTACTTTTATTGAACCATAAAGTACTTTTTTATACCAAAGAGTAATTTTATTTTACTGAAAAATACTTTCATGATACCAAAAGTACTTTTATTCGAACAAAAAGTATTTTTTTTTAACCTGTTGTAATGGTATTGGTTTCTGTTCTTTAAGTTATCACTTTTCACTTGAATGGGCACACCATATGTGTGGACCATAAGCGCGTTCGTGGGCAAAGTAGCTGCTCGTGGTACACTGATTTTAATTAGCTCCAGCTCATGCTCAGTCTTGCGTTGGTTCTTTCTGCCACTTTCGCTCCTCTATGACCATACAACAAAAAAATAGTACCACTCAAATGACGAATATATTATCCTAATTAGCATAGACACAATGGCGGGGATCCGGGTGTCGTTGGATCCTCTTTTACCCTCCCTTTGGATCACTTGATCTCCATGGGTTCCACTCGAGAACGCCCCTATTGTGATTGACCTGGACGAACCTTTTACATTACCTTTTGTTTTAATTTACACCGTCAACATATTCGCTCCTTAAATATTCAATTCATTATGGTTTATTAGGAACATTTGACTTATTATTACCTTAATCTATCTTATACTATGTAAATACGCATGTTTGTGTTATATTGAGATGTAAATCATATAAAAATGTAATTTGGAAATGAATTATGTCTTAAAGACTTAAAATAGTTTAATTTGGTAATAGGTGACTAAACATTTGACCGGGCGCGACCTTTGCGTCTTTTAATTCTACCTACGTCGAGCTCGAATGGTAGTCCAAAAGTTATAAGCGTTTACGTCTAATTCAAAAAGTCCGCGAAATATTGAATCACCCTAACAGTTTACTAAAGTCTATTAAATATTTCTCAATTAATGTTAAATTTATACTTATGCAAGAAGTCAAAAAAAAACTAAATTATTAATCACGTGTCTATATCTCATGTGATTATAATATCAAAAAAAGAAACACGTGTACATCCAGGAGACAAACTAATGTGAGACTGTACAAATTTTAAATACTAACTCGTAGGTGTTAAGTAATGAATGAATAGGGATATTATTATATATATATATATGAGTTCTGATATATGTATAAAAATATTCTTCTAGACTTTTAAAATGAAGAATTATGAAAGCGCTTTTTAATCCAGAATTAAAAGGGAAACATAAATATCGAGGGTCCAATCCAGCAGCCGACCACGTGATCTTAGTAAAAACGATGTTGCGGTCTTGTTTTATAGCCCTTCCACAAATTTGCTAGATACGATCGACTTACTTGAGTTTGGTGTTATTAAGCTGTACTCACAGCAGACAATACTTATTTGTTGGTTTCGACTTGATTTTTGCCACCCAAATACGTTCCGGCGCTCTTCAGACCTTAGAAGAGACTGCCTTGAAAAGTCCCCGGTGATGTGAAGCGTCGTTGACAGCGAGATTGGCGGTGTGTATGGAGGGTTATGGTCGGTAATATTGTTCTTGTCGCTGCTGTCAAACGTACTGGAAAGCGTACCACCATCAATTTGCCAAGCTGAGTTTGGACGTTGAGGGAACTACTAATAAGCAGCTGACCGCAACTAGCAACACGCGTATGTCTTTGGCACTTGACTCGTAGGTGCGTTCGTCAAAACCTTGTCCACGTGTTGTTTTAGGTCCCGGTCGCAAACTATATTTAGACTAGCGCCGCACGTGTTCCTGCTGACAGCTCGAAGTCGTGATCGTGGCCACAAATAAAATGCGTTTACCCTCCTTCTAGCTTCAGTACCAAAGGTCGGTAAAATTTAGTTCACTGCAGTTGTTCTGTTCTACTCTGCTTAAATAAGTCGATCGCACTTGTCGCTGGTGTTTTTGCAAATAAAGCGAAAAGTTTCTAGAAGACGCTTGAAACCTATGCTTTACACTTCCAATTGCAATATTTTCCAGTAGAGTTTCATGAAATGTTACAACTCATTGCAACAGAGTTGCATGAAAACGTTACAACTCCAGCCAACATAGTTGCATTTAAAGGTTTGAAACACGAGACAACCTAGTTGCATGAAATATTATAACACTTTAGGGTTGCCAGCTATATTACCCGTGCCCGTGATCAATTCAGCATTTTAAATATCGCGATTTCTATAAATACGGTGACATTCATAAACTTTTTTTTTTTTTTTTTTTTTTTTTTTTTTTTACCGCTTCCATATGCCCGCGAAAATGACATTACAAACCCGATCAGTTACAGAAATCATTATGGAGGTCAACTGAATCGGGAAGTCTAAGCGGCCAAGGTATATACAAAGCAAACGTGGGGAAGAACTGCGACCCTGAGATTTAGTCTCTACCTTCAGCTAAGCCGGGCTCTAAGTAAACCGTTGAATCATTTTACGGGTACCATATGCTGAAGATCTTTGGCATGGTAAACCCCAATGACCTTTCCGTTCAGGTTCTCAATTTCGTACATGTTTTTCCCTACCGGCTTAGATACCCTGCATTTTACAAACTTTTTGCATAATTTCGCGTTTATCCCTTTAGCAGCATCACTTAGTACAAAATTTCGTCTCATAATCTCTTGTCCCGGTAAGAATTTAATTACTCGCGCCCGTCGGTTATATTTCGCTGCACTATTCTCGTAGGAAGCGTGTAGGTTGGCTTTTATATTACTTCTAACCAATTGCAATAAACTCCCCTTGGGTACAACTTCAATATCACCTTCCTCCAGCGAACCTAACTTTCTTATTATATCATACGCGCTTGCATGTGTAACCATATTCAACCCAAATAATGCATAATAGGGTGAACATCCTATAGCGGTGTGGAGAGTTGACCTCAACGAACATTCAATAGCTGACAAGTGACTGTCCCAATTGCTCTAGTTTTCAGAAACGTAAGCTCGCACTGCAGCTATAATGGAACGGTTAACGCGTTCTGACGCGTTAGCCTGTGGCGAATATACCGCGTTCCGCAAGTGTTTACAGCCATACCTTCCTAGGAAAGAAGAAAACTCCGCCGATACAAACTGCTTCCCATTGTCTGAATGTACCACCTGGGGTACTCCGAATTTATGGAAAACTTCGCCCTCCAGGACTTTGATGACATTAGCCGCTGTAGCATTACGCATGGCTTTCAAAATGACGAACTTTGTAAAGTGGTCCAGTATAACGAATATGGTAGTATTTCCTAATTTCGATCTAGGGAAAGGTCCGATAAAATCAATATATATTTTCTGCCAGGGTCTGCTAGTAATCGTTTCCGCACCCATTTGGGGTCTTAAAATTTTGTTAGGGGATTTAATCTCTTTACACACTAGGCAATTATTAATATATTCTCTTACTTCAATGGCCATTCGAGGAAAATAGAAATATTTTTTTAGCGCTGCAATCGTTTTTCCTATACCACAATGCGATTTATTAGTCGGTTCGTGAGTGTTCGCAATCAACTGCTGCGTTAACCCCGAAGGTACCCATAATTTCCAAATGAAATTCTCATGAATAGGATTACCGTCAGACGGCACAGTCTTCATATAAACTAGGGAATCTTCTATTCTCAAATCTGGTAATTGATCCTGATTTTCGGTTATGTGGGCAATTAGTTGCTTGTACTCGTCGCTATTAAATTCGGGAGACGTCATATCAATAATTGGCTTTTCTTCTACAAACATGTTCATTTCGTCTACTTGCAACCGCGATAACGTATCAGCGACCACGTTCTGATTGCCCTTTCGGTGTTGTATGTCGAAATTGAATGCTTGCAGCTTCAAGCTCCACCGTGCGAGACGACCGCTAAGGTCGCGTTGCCCCATTAACCACTTTAAAGCACTGTGATCCGTAACTACCGTAAATGGCATTAGTTCAATAAAGGGTCTAAATTTTTTTATCGCGCTGATAACCGCTAAACATTCGCGTTCAGTAACGCTATAATTTCGTTGTGCTTTGTTAAGCTGTGCTGAATGGAAAGCAATAGGTCTCTCTAAACCCTCAGCATCTAACTGGTACAGTACGGCCCCAACTCCAAGATTTGAAGCATCACACTGCACGTAGAATCTTTTATTAAATACAGGATGAGTAAGAACTGGACTGGTAGTTAAAGCTCTTTTCAATTTATTAAAAGCTTCGACAGCCTCATTGTCAAAAGCAAATGTTTTGGACTTTCTCAAAGTGCGTGTGATGGGAGCGGAAATAGTAGCATAGTCTTGGATAAATCGTCGGAACCAAGAGGTAAGGCCAAGGAATCGGCGAACGTCTCGAGTGCATTTAGGGATTGGTATCTTGGTAATGCCTTCAATTTTGCCTGAATCGGCCTTAAGCTTTCCTCCTCCTACGATATACCCAAGATATTTTAATTCTTTCCTACAAAAGCGAGACTTGTTCATATTTATTGTTAGCTTGGCGCTGGTAAGCAAATCGCCAACTTTTCTCAAAAGATAGATGTGAGACTCAAAATCAGCTGAAACTACCAGCAGGTCGTCAAGGTACACGAAGACTCTTTGACGCAGTTCCGAAGGGATCACTTTATCCATCAACCGACATAACCGTTGGGCTGCGTTGCACAGACCAAACGGCATGACGGTAAACTGATAATGTGGTCTCCCCGGAACTGTAAATGCTGTTTTCGGCCTACTTTCTTTGGAAAGTGGAACTTGCCAAAAGGCGTCTTTTAAATCGATACTTGATATATAGTAGGTGTCCTGTAGACGTCCTAAAAGAGCATCAATATACGGAAGCGGATAAGCGTCCTTAATAGTATGTTCGTTGAGCTTCCGAGCGTCGAGACAAAGCCTTTTCTTCTCGCCCCTGCGCACCAAGGTCATTGGGCTGTTCCACGGGCTGTTGCTAGTCTCAATAACGCCAAGTCTCAACATCCTATCTAACTCCTCGTATATCATAGCCTCAACTGCGGGAGACACTGGATAGTGGCGTTGTTTGATTGGGACCGCATCGCCAGTATCAATGACGTGTTCCTCTATATCAGTCCTACCCAAACCGTGCGCTTCAAAATCCAAAAAATGACCTTTGGCCTCTTCCAGAGTTTCCAATTGAGAATCAGAAAGTACGTGCATGTCGGATTCGCTCTGCTCTGGTACTGTGCTGATGCTGCTGATAAGTTCGGGCGCTACCCCGAAAATTCGCCAAAAATCAACCCCGCAATACATTTGATTTTCCAGACTAGGTACTAGGTATGCCTCAAGAGAGTGTTTTTGGTTGTCGTAAACAACTTCTATTTTAACCCTCCCTAGACAAGCTACTCGTTGTCCATTTGCCGTTCCTACACTACATTTATGTGCTGGGTAAATTTCCAATTTCAATTTGTCTACTAAGTTTTGACAATCTTTCCCGAGAACTGTTACGGTGGCCCCGCTATCAAAGAGTGCCAGTACTTTAATTCCATTCACGTTTACCTCTCGAAATGGTCTCGGATCAGTTGAATTTGTGTTTGACAGGTGTGCCGCTGCCACTATATTTCTTCTCTGCTTTCGCTTCTTATAACGTTCTCTTGCCTTTAAAATGTTCCTTGATAATTGTTTTACTGATATTTCCTCATTAAATATACGTTTTCTTACTTCCAGGTAATTCTTCAGCCGTACGTGGAAAGGTTTCTGGAGCATTGTGCTAACATGCCCTTCAGATGTTCTTTTATTTTTTAATATTGTGGGGTTACGGTCGAACTGACTGTCAGTTTGCGTCTCCGCATTTTTGTTAGGTGATACTATATTTTCTTCTCCTAATCTACCGTTTGGGTCGAACGTGATTCCCCACAGGTCACGTTCGATACCCTGTTTTTCCGACTGCATCGGCCGCACTGTAGTGTTGTTACTCCCGGAGATCCACAACGGTAACAAAAAATGTTCCTCTGGGTTGAAGGACATTCTTTAAAGTTGTGCCCTCTCATCGCACAATTCCAGCATGAGGATGGGTCTGTTTTCGTTGATGACCTTTGGTTTGTTTGTCGGTATACCTCGTCCACCTCCAAATGCATCTCTTCAAATTGGTTATCGATTTCACTTATATTCCGTCCCTGAACATGGTACCGCATGCGATGTTGTTGTTCGCGTTCAAGTAAAAGTTCGGCTTTTCTGCACTCCGTTCTTAGATGTTCGATAGAAAATATGCTAGTACTAAAAAGCAATGCCGCTAGCTTTGGCCTAAGGTTCCTCTTTACTATGTCGACGAATTCCCAATCGGCTAATGGTTCACGTAGCTGAGATCTTAAACTTAACGCAGCATCAATAAATTGATTGGCTTTCTCGTCTCTTCCCTGCACACGATCCATTATGCTCCGTAAAACATCAAGGTTGGAACTATATGTCTGGAATTCGCGGCATATATGACTGCGTAAATTTTTCCAATTTATATTTGGGTGCCTGTAGATGTGCTGCCAATACCATCTTTCAGCTTGACCTTCGAGCAGCTGATGTAGCCCATTCACAACGTCTTGCCAAGGGCAGTCATAGCACTGTTGAAGCCTCTCCACGCGAAAAATGAAATCTTCGACTAACATAGTCCTACTAGTACCGTCAAATTTAAAGCCCCACTTCCCGATTTCTGGACATCTGGGTCGGCGAGTATTGCTTCCTCCAGATGGAACGTTTTCGGCATCTTGAAAATTATTCTGACTTGCTTGCATCTCCATATCTTGATTAGTATTCGGCCCTACACTACTTCGCGGCATGTCACGTGGCCATTCTAAGTGCTGTTGAGAATCTGCGGCCGTACCAGCGGAAGCTGATAAAGCGCTTTTTACCGCACCAGCGATTTGTTGACTCATCTCCGTCCTCAGTAATTGAAGTAAAGCTACGCGGGAAGCTCCTACTGCCGCTTCTATAACCCCCGACACATCTGTATTATCAAATCTGGCCGAATTATCTTCTCCGTTATTGTGAAGATCAGGCGGCGGACTATTGGACTGTCTATCGTTAGAATTGTTGTCTCTTTCCCCTGGAACATATCCCTCGACTCGAACACTCCTCATGTCTGAGAATCTGGTAAAACCAGTGGCACCGCCATTCGATTCATTCATAATGAGATAATTTTTTTATGTAATTTCAACCGGCAACTTAATCCAACTATATAGTTTCAGATTATCGAAAAATTTACCCTATCAAATTAGTTTTTATTAAAAATTAGTTTTATCAAAAGAAATTTGAAACCTAGCGATCTTATATTTTGCTTAATTATATTACCACGATTTCGTAAAAAAAATATGTTAAATTCAAATCTTTATCTTGAAAATTTATGAAATTGTTATAAATGTAAGGTAAGCATGAAAAAGGTTTCGTTCCAGGTCATCTAAAATTTGTAGCCGCCGTTTGTCTCTAGCAATTAAAATAATTTGAATATTTCATCATGACGCAAAAATATTTGTATCGATGCGTTTAGTATGTTACATTTTAAATCAACTAAGACACGATAAAAATAATATAGCCTCCCTGTACACTTAGCTAACGTCGCAATTGACAACACGGCTAAAATTACACCAAAATTGAAGACATACATTAGCAATGTCAGGGCGAACTTACTAAAAACTTGATGTAAAAAGAAAATTTCACGAGTGTTAAATCGCAAAAATTTATCGCTGTTAGGAGTAATAAATTTGACATATTTAACACCACTGACAGAAATTCGCTAAAAAGCTCTAACGTTGGGCGCCATCTGTTGTAATGGTATTGGTTTCTGTTCTTTAAGTTATCACTTTTCACTTGAATGGGCACACCATATGTGTGGACCATAAGCGCGTTCGTGGGCAAAGTAGCTGCTCGTGGTACACTGATTTTAATTAGCTCCAGCTCATGCTCAGTCTTGCGTTGGTTCTTTCTGCCACTTTCGCTCCTCTATGACCATACAACAAAAAAATAGTACCACTCAAATGACGAATATATTATCCTAATTAGCATAGACACAATGGCGGGGATCCGGGTGTCGTTGGATCCTCTTTTACCCTCCCTTTGGATCACTTGATCTCCATGGGTTCCACTCGAGAACGCCCCTATTGTGATTGACCTGGACGAACCTTTTACATTACCTTTTGTTTTAATTTACACCGTCAACATATTCGCTCCTTAAATATTCAATTCATTATGGTTTATTAGGAACATTTGACTTATTATTACCTTAATCTATCTTATACTATGTAAATACGCATGTTTGTGTTATATTGAGATGTAAATCATATAAAAATGTAATTTGGAAATGAATTATGTCTTAAAGACTTAAAATAGTTTAATTTGGTAATAGGTGACTAAACATTTGACCGGGCGCGACCTTTGCGTCTTTTAATTCTACCTACGTCGAGCTCGAATGGTAGTCCAAAAGTTATAAGCGTTTACGTCTAATTCAAAAAGTCCGCGAAATATTGAATCACCCTAACAGTTTACTAAAGTCTATTAAATATTTCTCAATTAATGTTAAATTTATACTTATGCAAGAAGTCAAAAAAAAACTAAATTATTAATCACGTGTCTATATCTCATGTGATTATAATATCAAAAAAAGAAACACGTGTACATCCAGGAGACAAACTAATGTGAGACTGTACAAATTTTAAATACTAACTCGTAGGTGTTAAGTAATGAATGAATAGGGATATTATTATATATATATATATGAGTTCTGATATATGTATAAAAATATTCTTCTAGACTTTTAAAATGAAGAATTATGAAAGCGCTTTTTAATCCAGAATTAAAAGGGAAACATAAATATCGAGGGTCCAATCCAGCAGCCGACCACGTGATCTTAGTAAAAACGATGTTGCGGTCTTGTTTTATAGCCCTTCCACAAATTTGCTAGATACGATCGACTTACTTGAGTTTGGTGTTATTAAGCTGTACTCACAGCAGACAATACTTATTTGTTGGTTTCGACTTGATTTTTGCCACCCAAATACGTTCCGGCGCTCTTCAGACCTTAGAAGAGACTGCCTTGAAAAGTCCCCGGTGATGTGAAGCGTCGTTGACAGCGAGATTGGCGGTGTGTATGGAGGGTTATGGTCGGTAATATTGTTCTTGTCGCTGCTGTCAAACGTACTGGAAAGCGTACCACCATCAATTTGCCAAGCTGAGTTTGGACGTTGAGGGAACTACTAATAAGCAGCTGACCGCAACTAGCAACACGCGTATGTCTTTGGCACTTGACTCGTAGGTGCGTTCGTCAAAACCTTGTCCACGTGTTGTTTTAGGTCCCGGTCGCAAACTATATTTAGACTAGCGCCGCACGTGTTCCTGCTGACAGCTCGAAGTCGTGATCGTGGCCACAAATAAAATGCGTTTACCCTCCTTCTAGCTTCAGTACCAAAGGTCGGTAAAATTTAGTTCACTGCAGTTGTTCTGTTCTACTCTGCTTAAATAAGTCGATCGCACTTGTCGCTGGTGTTTTTGCAAATAAAGCGAAAAGTTTCTAGAAGACGCTTGAAACCTATGCTTTACACTTCCAATTGCAATATTTTCCAGTAGAGTTTCATGAAATGTTACAACTCATTGCAACAGAGTTGCATGAAAACGTTACAACTCCAGCCAACATAGTTGCATTTAAAGGTTTGAAACACGAGACAACCTAGTTGCATGAAATATTATAACACTTTAGAGTTGCCAGCTATATTACCCGTGCCCGTGATCAATTCAGCATTTTAAATATCGCGATTTCTATAAATACGGTGACATTCATAAACTTTTTTTTTTTTTTTTTTTTTTTTTTTTTTTTTTTTTTTTTTTTTTACCGCTTCCATATGCCCGCGAAAATGACATTACAAACCAGAAAGTACAAACCATGTTTGCTGTATCAAAAACTACATTTCTTTATAAAAATTTACATTTGTTGTACCGAAAAGTAAGTATTGTGCCAAAATTTTAGAGTAACGAAAAGTTTTTTTTTCCAAAAAGTATTTTTTTGTACCAAAAGTACCTTTCAAAAATAACTTTTATTTTTCTTGTTAGTACTACTTAATTTTATATAAAAAAAAGTACTTGTTAAATAAATGAAAGTTGTTGTTCTAAAAAGTAATTTTATTGCACCAAAAGGTATTTTTATAATACCAAAAAAAAAACTTTTATTGTACCAAAAGGTTTATTTGTAGCACTAAAAATTACTTTTTTTTTGCCTAAATGTACTTTTATTATATAAAAAATTACATTCGTTGTAAGCGAAAGTACGAAATTAACCGTAAATTTACTTACTTATTTGGTGATGATGTGCAGCCTTCGCGGCATGAACTCCATGTGCAGTTCTTAATGCCCTCGGCATAGACATGATCGATGACAATACAAGTGACCGGCACCGGATCATAATCGGCAATTATAGTCGAAATCGCAGGATCCACAACAAATGGAATTAAGAACAAGAAAGTGAAAACCGATAATATAGCTGTGGTGCCTGAAATCATCAAAAAATAAGAATAAAAATTATCAAGGCAAAGTCAATCATTCCCTTCCTCTTTCTAACTTTCTTACTTACCCAAACACACTGATGTATAGAATTTGGCCTTTTCCAAAATAGTTTCAATTTCATGATCAATTTTATTGCTTTTACTATTGGCGGTCAAATGATTGAGCGACGAGCGACTGGAACGACTACTGTGAAGACTGGCCTTGCTAGCCGCCAAGCTGTGGGCCGACATAGTCGGGCTGGTCGGCAATGAAGACAGTATGGTATTGGCGGTATTGCTCTTCTTCATGATGATAGTTTGTAGTTTACTATTTATATGATAAGAGGGGCGGACGGGGGGGGAATTGTAAAATTAAAAGTTTAAAAGTTTGCAGTTATTGCCTTAAAGCCTTTGCTTTGGCGTTCTTTATTCGTTTAACAAGCAGTCCAAGCGTAATCCGGTATTCCTTTTTGAATTATTTCAAGGAGGAGTCTATGTGTATTATTGTTTTCTTTTTTATTGGTGTAATTTTTAATTCTTAGGCGATTTTATCGTTTAATTATCTAACATGAGGATTCTTTCGTTTTTATTAGTTTAAATTTTATAACCGAAGGAGGAATTTGATTTTGTTTTCTCAAATATTTTCATTGATTAAGGAGTATTTTCCTTTAACGGGGCAGGGATTGGGGATTTTTTTTATATCTTAGGGAGAAGGGTCTGTTTTATTCTCAGTTTAGTTTAGGATTTTAATTTTTTTTATATCTAAGTGACAAAATTTATTTATTATTTTCAATAGGCTCGTTTTGTTGGTTGTTTTTTTAATTATATATTAAGTATTAAGGTTGTAGTTCTTGTGGTTGTTGTTGTTTTTTTTAGATATCCTTTTTGTTACTGTGGTTGATTTTATTTATTATTTTTCTTTTTCGTTTGTCTTTTGTAAATGTCTAAGACCTTGATCACGCATCCCTCTTAACCGTTTGATAGGGGGGGTTTCTGGTAGTGTTGGTATGAAATTCTTTCTAAGTGTGAGTGTGTGTCAGAGTACGAAATGTGAGATTAGGTTGGCAAAATGTGAATTTAGTTAAAAGTAACTTAAATTGTGTGTGTGTGTGTGTTCGTTAAATATTTAAAGGCAATGAACTGTTATTCAGTGTAATTCAAATTATTTGTGTTGATTGACTTCAGGGGGACCGGGGGAAATTTAATGTTAAGCCTTTTTCTTCTTTTGAGCAATAATACTAAAGCTACAACAAAACAGTAAAATTTTATTTGATAACAATTAACAAAATTGTATAGATTTCTTAGCTAGCTATAGCTTAAAAACAATAAATACACCACATAGATATGAGTAAGGAAGACTTTGTAGTTTCTTTACTCTCTCTATGTTATTCTTCTGAGAATTCGTTTAAATTGAATTGTCCTTTTGCAAACTAGGTTAGGTACCTTAAGTAATAGCGTTTTTCTTTGTCTGTTTAGCTGTTTTTTTCTTTTCCTTCAATATTTCTGAGAATAACGAGAATTTTACGAATTAACCAGGATTTTTTCTTTTTTGTATTTTTTTTTTAGCTTAAAACTTATATACTTAGTGAAAGGGTAGGTCGGAGCGGGGGCAGGGGGGTACAACAAATGTTAACAAGGTGTTTTGCTTTTGAGTTTTTGTTTTGTTTTATAAAAAATAGTTTGTTTGTTTGTTTTGTTTTTGTCAACACATTTAAAAATTATCTTTTGTTGTTGTTGTTTACACACATTAAATGTTGTTTGGTTGTTGTTGTTGTTTTGAACTTATATATTGACGTAAAATTTAATTAATTCAATTAATTATTGCAATGCAAATATGCCGGGTTGATGTACTGGACTGTCTTCTTGTAGTAGAGGAATGCCTAAAATTTAAAGAGAAGAAAAAATGGGGTCAGTTATATAAAATCAGGTTTCATGTAAATGTAAGTCATACAAGTTTCTATTAACAATAATTTTTTTTACTATCGCTTGTCAACAATGACAGATCATTAATGTAATTTTGCAGTCGGTTTTTTCATAAATAAAAATAAGATAAGCTTTGGACATTTTAATTTAATAAAATTAGAGTATTTGCCTTTACTAACATATCACAACACATGCTTTTGGGACTCAATTCTGAGAACTGCACGTGAAAGTAGCCCTAAAAAGAAGAAGGAGTTCTGCATCATTTGTTTTGTCAAGTTACATGCCGTAATAATTTAATATTGATTTGAAGTTAGTAAGTAACGTATAGGGGAATTTGTCACGTTTTAGGCTCTTTTGTTATATTGTTTTATGGTGGCGTATGATTATCATAAGTAATATTCCACGTAAATCATACGTCACGGAGTACAACAGTTTTATTGTAACTGCTACGAGGGCTGCTATATATATTTCTGGCCTAGGCAACAATAAGTGTTGCCAGGTGCAATCTGATATTTCCATTGGAAAGGTTGACATTTTTTAGCATAACATCAATCAGAACGTGTTGTCATTTAATCGTGAATTGTTAAACTTACAGAGCTTTGAACAATTCAATTCCGTTAAAAAAATGGAATTGACACGTGAGCATTTTCGTGCGATCATTTTTCACAACTTTCGACGTGGATTATCCAGACAAGAGTGCATCGATGAACTTAAGTCTTTGTATGGTGATCAAGCACCATCTTATAGCACCGTGAAAAACTGGTATAACGAATTTAATCGTGGTCGCAGTTCGCTCAACGACGAATTCCGTGAAGGTCGTCCAAAAACGTCCGTTGTGCCAGAGAACATTGATGCCGTGCGTGAACTAATAATGCAAGATCGTCATGTGACATACCGGGAGATAGAGGCATCCTTGGGCATTTCTCCCACCAGCATACATTCGATATTACATAAACACCTGACCGTAAAAAAGGTTTGTTGTCGTTGGATCCCGCACAATTTGACAATCGCTCAAAAAAAGGCTCGTGTCGATTGGTGCAAAGAAATGTTGAAAAAATACGATCGCGGTGCTTCAAAAGATGTTCATAAGATCGTCACAGGTGACGAATCTTGGATCTATGCGTATGAGCCCGAAACAAAACAACAATCGACCGTGTGGGTCTTCGAAGACGAGCCAAATCCAACGAAAGTTGTTCGTGGAAGAAGCACTTCGAAGCAAATGGTCGCCTGTTTCTTCGGCAAAACTGGTCATGTGGCGACTGTTCCGCTTGAGCAACGAAGGACGGTCAATTCTGAGTGGTACACCACAATTTGTTTGCCTGAAGTCTTCGGAGAAATTCGAAAAACAAACAAGAGAAGACGAATCATTCTTCACCATGACAACGCGAGCTCTCACACATCGGCTCAAACCAGCGCCTTTTTGACCGGCCAAAACGTCGAATTGATGGGTCATCCGCCGTACAGCCCTGACTTGGCACCCAATGACATCTTTTTATTCCCGCACATCAAGAAAAAAATGCGTGGTCAACGATTTTCGTGCCCAGAAGATGCTGTTGAAGCGTTCAAAAACCATGTTTTGGAGGTGTCTCAATCGGAGTGGAAAAAGTGCTTCGACAATTGGTTTGAGCGCATGCAAAAGTGTATAAATCAGGCTGGAGAATACTTTGAAAAACAATAAAACAATTTTTGATGATAAATATTCGCATTTTCATTATTAGGCCAGAAATATATATAGCAGCCCTCGTACAAAATAAATCCAGTTGATGAATGGAAAAGTGAAACTGTTACTTATGTAGGGCAACGTTATATGAACAGATTAAAGGAATTGTAATTCTTAATTTTTTTTTTAATTTGTTTCAGCTAAATTGGACTAGTGTTTCTCGAGTTATGTCAAACAAAAGAGCCTAAAACTACATAACTTCCACTATACGATACTTACTAACTTCAAATCGATATTAAATTATTATGGCATGTAACTTGACAAAACGAATGATGCAGAACTTCGTCTTTTTGGGGCTACTTTCACGTGTAGTTCTCAGAATTGAGTCCCAAACAAGTAATACAAGTCGGAATTTTTTTAACTTTTTATTTTTCGATCGCGTTGGACCTTTCTGTATTAATGCCCATATATTGTTATAAGAATAACTTTTATTGTATCAACTAATACTTTGTTGTATTGAAAAGTACTATCTTAGTACCAAACAGTAATTTTTTGTACAAAAAAGTACTTTTTTGGAAGCAAATCTAACTTTTATTGCTTAACAAAGTGGTATTATTGCAACAACATATACTTTTCTTCTACCAAAAAGTACTTTTATTGTACCAAGAAGTATTTCTATTGTTTCAAAAAGAGCTTTTGTTGCACTAAAAAGTACTTATATTGTATCAAAAAGTACTTTTATTATACCAGGAAGAACTTATATTGTACCAAAAAGTAGTAATAGTGTACCGCAATATACTTTTATTGTAACAAAAAGTACATTAATTGTACAAAAAAGAACTCATTGTATAACAGAGTACTTTTTGTTGTTGCACCAGAAAGTACGCTGTCATATTAAAAAGTACTTTAATGGTACCAAAATGGTGCAAAGTACTTTTCTTCACCCAGATGTACTTTTATTGCACCAAATTAAACTTTTATTGCATCAAAACGTGTTTGAAAGTATTTTTATTGTACTAAAAAGTACTTTTATTGTACAAAACAATATTTTGTAACGTAATTACTTTTATCGTACCAGATGTATTATTAACACAGTGCAACACATAAATTAGTGCCACCTTCGTACCCAGCTATTTTTGAATTACATATATACCGAAACTGTAAAAATCCCCAAAGGACTTGGCACCATCACATCGAAACATTTTTTTATGGATACTCCAATATTTTCACCCCAACACGATTTTTTGACCATTTTTACGGAGGCAATCAAGCTAAAATTTTGTATGTGAGCTTCCCTACACTAAGCGGAGGTTGAGTATTAAGATGAGACAGATCGGTCGAAACTCTCTCCCACCTCCCATACAAAATCCCTCTTTTTGGGGGTGTTCATATGGCAGTCCCCGTGATTGCCGCATTGGTTTATGAGCAATCAAGTTGAAATTTTGAATGCAAGCTTTGCTGCCCTAACGTGAGGTTGAGTATTAAGATGAGACCGATCGGTTTCCACCGCTTTTTGGGGTCTGTCCCTGTGATTGCAGCCGTATTTTAAGAGGTATATAGCTGACATTTTGTACGCAAGATTCAATCTCTAAGCGAAGACTACTTTCTAAGATAAGCAATGTCGGTCAAAAACTACTCCCACCTCCCATTTAAACAACTATCTACAGCCGTAGGTTAGGATTAAAGCCGTAGGTTAGGAAATATCGAGCTGAAATTAGATATGCAACCTTTAATTCTATAATGGGAGCTTGCGTTGTAAACTGTGCAATATCGGACGAATACTTCTCCCATCTTCAATACAAACTTCCTCTTTTTGGGGTTGTCCGTCTGTATGTCCCTGTAGTTTATGAGCTTTCGGGCTGAAATTTGGTATTTAAGCTTCTGTCCAGAAGCAGAGGTTAAGTTCTAAGATAAACAAAATAGGGTTTAAACTACTCCCACATCCCCAACAAATTTCCATTTTTGGGGAGTTACAAAATTAATAAAAATATGCTCCAACTTACCAACTCATAAACTTATCGGTAAATCGAATAAAATCGATAAAAATTATTGACAAAAAAAGTAATGTCCACTTCTCACCAACCCCTCTGTTTTGAGGTACAAAGTTTTATAAAATATAGATGTAGTGCAAATAACCAGTGTTGTCACAATTTTTACAAATGGTGGAGGGTATCTGAACTTCGGCATAGCCGAAGATAACCGCCTAACTAGTTTTGTATTAAAAAGTATTTTTATTGTACCAAAATGTTTTTTTATTGTATAAAAGAGTACTATTATTGAACATAAAAGTACTTTAATTATACTGTACCAAAAAGTACTTTATTTGTACCATAAAGTTATTATTTTGTATCAACAATTTATTTAATTTTATCAGGAAGTACTTTTATTGTACCAAAACGTACTTTTGTACTACCAAATATGAAAAAATTCTTTATTTAGTAAAGCTACAGCAGGATAAAGATTTGGAGAAAAAACTGAAAGTCTAGCCACGTCCCTTCTGGTTCCTCACATACAAATGTACCATTTCGGCCACTTTAAAAATCGAGTAATAATATCAATACACTCAATGCGATCGTGCCTAAATTCTGTATTTTAAGCAAATTTTATGTTTTTACTGAGGATGAGGGTAAACAAACATAAGTCGGTTTAAACGACTGAGACTTTCTCACTTGTTTTTACTGTGCAAAAGGTAATTTTATTGCGTAAAGTAGATATTTGAATGTATACCTTAAATCCTTCCCAAAAGTTACTACTTTTCAAATTTGTTTTATTAATAGATAGAACAGACTTTAAATAAAGTAGAGAATAAGTTCGAACTATGAAGTTTTAAATCATATTGCTGAACGCGGAGTGGCCTTGATGCAAGAATACATTAACTTGCATTCATGCAATGAAGAACAGAACAGTTCCTATTATTATTGGTAAAAAAGCTTAGAAAAATATATCCAGATAAAAAAAAAACTACAGTGTGTAAATAATATTTAAATATAATTTAAAATTTAATGAACATTGTAAGCAGTAAATGCAGATGTATATAATTTATAGTTTACAATTATATTTTTTTTTTATGTTTTTCATACAATGAATTGGTGTTTAATTTTAAAAACTTACATTTTTATTTTAATTTTATTTTTTTTAATTGAATAATTTAATTTTCATTTTTAATATGCACCTTCTTTCAACAATATAAACAAAACTGATGAACAGATTTAAAAAAAAGCATTTCTTATTAACTGTACTGTAAAAATGCCTAAGCAGGACTGTAAATTAGTAAAGGGGCGCTAGACCAAAGCGTTTTAATATCTATGTTAAATATCTAATAACATTCATTAAGCTAGATTTATATTTAAGACATTCATGAGTCAAATTTCAATTTCGCATATATATTTCGCAAAATATAAATGAATTCAGAATACTTACAATAAAATTTATGTAAAACTATGAGGGTGAATTCGGTCATTTGTATGAGAGGTACCAGAAGGGGTGTGACAAAGGTTTTGGTTTTATGAAGGTTTATCTGTTATTAGAAGTGGATTAAACCGATCAAGTTTTAATATTCCCAATTTGTCCGTTTGGAAGTTATGGGAGAAATTTTAATTTGCCAAAAATGGGTCATTTTGTATGGGAGGTACCAGAAGAGGTCAACCGATATAGTCCATTTTCATTCCCTAGACAAATTATCGCATGTATTCATCTTACGCAAAATTTGATGGAATTCAGTATTCTTACAAAAAAGATATTATGTAAAACTATTGGGGTTAATTCGGTCATTTGTATGGGAAGTACCAGAAGAGGTGTGGCAAAGGTTTTGGTTTTCTGAGGGTTTATCTGTTATTACAAGTGGATTAAACTGACCAACTTTTAATATCCCCAATTTGTCCGTTTGGAAGTTGTGGAAGAAATTTTAATTAGCCAAAAATTGGTAATTTTGTATGAGAGGTACCAGAAGAGGTCAACCGATATAGTCCATTTTTCATTCCCTAGACAAATTATCGCATGTATTCATCTTACGCAAAATTTGATGGAATTCAGTATTCTTACAAAAAAGATATTATGTAAAACTATTGGGTTAATTCGGTCATTTGTATGGGAAGTACCAGAAGAGGTGTGGCAATGGTTTTGGTTTTCTGAGGGTTTATCTGTTATTACAAGTGGATTAAACTGACCAAGTTTAAAAATCCTACAGATGTCCTTTTGGAAGTTATGGAAGAAATATTAATTTGCCAAAAATGGGTCATTTTGTATGGGAGGTACCTAAAGGGGTGGGAAAATTCTGCCTATTTACAATTCCATTACTTGGTTATGGAAAATATTAATACTGAAAAAATGAAAATTACAAGTTTTGAAGACCGGTAACGACCCCTAAAACTTTAAGAAAAAAATCAAAAAAAATCACATAGTAATTATCCCATGAAAAAATCGAATACATTTTTTTTGTCAAATAAGAATCAACCTAATATATATACAGCTAATGATGTACCAGAGTGCATGAATTCGTTACAAAGGGGTCTGATGATGTACTTGTCATGGAGTTCACGCCTAAAACCGTCATCCTAGTGAGTGACAATGAATTGCCATTAATATTGACAATAAAAACCTTTCTGATCGTTTAGATAGATTTAACAAATTTAATAAAACTTATCACACGATCGTCTCAACTCGTAAAATTCATTGATATATCTGAATATAAAGAGATATTTTTTGTATTGAGCAATTGAGTTTTAATCGCTAAAAATCTATAGAAAAGCGTTATGGGGCATAGCGATCCCAGCAGCATAAAATGGGGCTTTGCATGCCTTCTTGCAGGCCTGTAAAGGCAGTCAGAAGTCTTAATAGTCTCAATAGGCAGGCAAGGCCAGCACATTGCCTTTCTCATAGAAGGCATTTCAGTAGGCATGCCTAGTATATCCTGCTTGGAGTCCTAATAAAAAGGGCCTTCTATGAGGTATTGCTACTGCATACCAGCTTGTAGACCTTCAAAAGAGCATTTATAGAAGGACTAAAATAAAAAAAAAAAACATATGCGAATTATTTCCATATTAAATGATTTCGTACTTTTTATACATTTTTAATACAATATTTATTACAATTTGTACAATGCCTCGTCTTTTCCGCTGCTGGGACGCTTTAAAATGGTGAAACGCATACAAATATATTGGCTGCCGTTGTTTAGGATATGTTATTTCCGGTAAGGGTTACGTATGAGTAATATGTAATAACATAGGTGGAAATTACTCATACGCAGTTGAAGAAAATTAAATGTTCTTGTGTTTCCTTTAAATGTATTTCATTAGTTTGTAAATACATTGAATTTGTACTTGTGTTTATTTTAAACAAGCATCATTTCTTATAGTCTGGGTTAATTTCGTTAATACGTATCTAATTCATTTCATTGGGTTTTTTTTAACTTTGTTAAATTTCGTGATATACAAGTATTATTATGTTAAAGTCTTCGTTTTCACTGCCCACGTCCCTATTGACATCAAGTCATATGACGGAAATTACTCATCCTTTAATAATAAAATAACATTGTTTAAATAAAATTATAATAAAAAAAAAAAAAATTAAAGCCATGACTCCACAAAGCCACCTCTGGACGTTAACAATTTTTAGCTTGCACTTAATTTGTAACTTTAAAACGCAATGACTGCATTCTGTTTCGTAGAATTGTTGGCGTATTGGGAAACTCACTGGGCTCCAAGGGAAACACTTAATGACTGACATTAGAGAGTAGAATAATCAAAATGATATAAACTTTAAAGTTTACACAAACAACAGAAATATAATATTTTATTAAAAAAACAACAACACCAACAACACCAACAACAGCCTTAGCTTAGTAAAAATGTGAAAAGAATGACCTCTCTTTTTCTCAGGTTAGTAGAAATTTGTTAAAAAAGATGATGAGAAATTTTTCAATATTTGCGCCTCTTTGTTGCATCTTTGCAAGTGATTTTAAATCCTAATAATATCCTAACAAAAATGGATCTCAAAGGTCAATAATATAACATTTCCTTAACGGAAAGTCAAGGAAGAATTCTCATTTTGTTTTGAGATTCTGATGGATAAGACTTAATGAACAGTTTACAATCATTATAGCAAAGTCATTATAGCAGAGATTCTTAGATGAATCCAAAACAGCTGTACAGACTGCCTGACATTATCAGAAAATCATTCTGTTAATACGCTTCTTTTAAGTACTGGTCTTAAGCTTAAAATAAATTTTAAATCAACGGAAAAACATATATTTTCAAATATTATTGAATCGCCAAGTGCATACAACTTCGAATATACTCTCCTTTTTAATATATCAAAATGTTGCTGAAGCTTGGCACAACTCCGAACAAACGTCATTTCTACTTTTATATGACATATGATGGCAGTCACTACTCGCTCGCCAACCAGACCAGCCTATAAATAACTATTCATATATATATATATACAAAATATATATCCAAATAAACATTTCAAAATCAATATCAAACTCCCTCCCTTAAGAAGCAGCAGCATTTCTACCCAAGACCAATAATATGACAAGAGTGGTCTCTCAACTATTATGCAGCCACATTTGGAGGCAGGCAGCAACATTGGAATTCCTTTGGCATGATTTGCAACATGTAAAGATAGCGCAAAAACCAAGAAACCAAAGAAAGAATAAAACACAAAAGTGTAAAACAAACAAATGCTTACACACACACACACAAGGAGACGACCTACTACTCCTTGGTTCACGTCATTTCAATGTCTTTTTAAATATGGATTTTTATTGTATTTTACCACTGACATCAATGTGGCGTATAGCGTGTGGCATGTAGCGTGTTTATTTGTGCTACTCCACTGTTTGCAGACTGCTGCTGCTGCTGTGCAAAAGACTGTGTGTGTGTGTGTGTACGTGTGTACTTAATACATATATAATAACACTGCATTACACTATGGCACAAACGTTTTTGTTTCAGTATTCAGTATTATTTTTGGGCTTTTGCTATAGTTTCTATGATATATAATGACATTTTCGTGAGTTGTATAGAAATAGGGAGTTGTTTGTTTCAGTTCAGTATTACTACATGCAGAGTTGTACGTACATACATTATATATATTTCTTTATATTATATGCATACAGTATGTGAATTTCTTAGATATTCGTGATTTTGTGGGTTCTTGTTGGTTGTTTTTTATTTTTCTTTAAATTGAGTGGCTTTAAACGTTTTTAGCCTAAATTCTGACAAAGCTTTAGCTACGTAGGAGATCAGCAACGAAAGAACCCAAATAATAAATATATACAAACCGACTTTATTAATAGGGTCTATATCGTGCGGTGGGCCGATGTAATAGCGAGAACGCCACAAAATTAGAAAACTGAATTTTTTGAAAAAAAAAACATTATAAAATCTCTGATTTGCGAGAAGATCGGCATAAATTAAAAAAACTTGATTTTTGAGTTAATGATGCAGAAATGTGAGCCACACCAATATCTATTTAAACTTAAAAAACTTAATTTCCCGTTACACCCCATGAATGAGGGGTTTTAATATTTAGATTCACAACTAACGGCACCTACTTGTTTATAGACGAATGTAAACATCACTGTTTGAGAAGCTCTTACTAGACATGCCGATTGACTCGACACTAATACTGCTAAGTTGCTGTCGACAACATTCGAGGGGAGCCGATAATGAAAGAAAAGTTTTTTTTTTAAGATGACTGGAGCCAGGTGTTGAACCTGTGATCTCCCGCATGGTAGTCGCGTGTTCTAACCACTATGCCACGGTCGGTCACAATCTATTTAATTATCAAAAAATGGCATTGATGTCTATTATCCTCATTGAGTGGCGTCCAAAAGTGTTGAGTACTTTTATCAGCAGTACCCTAAATTTAAAACTTTAAATTCAAACTTTAATCTCTTAATCTTCTTCAAGTTAAATACTACCCGTCCCAGATTTTTGCAAAATATCGTATTATTGCACCTAAATGAAGAAAGTTTTAAATTTCGTGTTTCTGGATCTGCAAATTTTGTCAAAGTAATGGGACAATTTTTAACCCATTACTTTCCCACTTATCTAACATAAAAAGGTTGGCATAAAATGGTAACGAAAACGAAAGTGGGGTTTTGATAATTATTATTGATAATTAAAAATCCACTTGAATCAAAATCCTAGCTGATCCTTTTTTGAGATAAGGGGAATTTTTGTTATTTATTTCCTTTTTTTGCTTTTTTAGAGGTGATGTTATTTGCACTATGATTTCACCATCAAATCGTAGAGATATTATATTATATCTTTTCAAAAGGATATTTTCTAGACAAAATTAAGTTTTGCGGAAAAAAAATGTTGCTTATTTTTATTTTTTCCAAAAATTTCATATTTTCCTATTAAACTTATTTATCTACACCATTTCCAATTGAAACTCAAAGAATATCAATTGAAATTCAAACATTCCATTTGAAATTTAAACATTCCATTTGAAATTCAAATATTGCAATTGAAATTTAAAACTCGTCATTTGAAATTCAAAATTCCATTTGAAAATCAAAAAACATTAATTGAAATTCAAATTTTCGATTTGAAATTTAAAAAACATCAATTGAAATTCGTCAATTGAAATTCAAAATTCGTCAATTGAAATTCGAAATTCGTCAATTGAAATTCAAAATTCGTCAATTGAAATTCAAAACTTATCAATTGAAATTCAAAAGTCGTCAATTGAAATTCAAAACTTATCAATTGCAATTCAAAACTCGTCAATTGAAATTCAAAACTCATCAATTGAAATTCGAATAATTGTTTGGTATCATAATAGACTCTACTTAAACTAAACTATATGTGAATATTTTTAGTATTCGTATTGAATTTACAGTTCAATGCTACGAATTTAACTGCGAATGAAGCAAACAATGTTCGTATGAAAATATTATTAGATGTAACAAAGTAATATTCTTCTACAAGTAAATTTTTCGATTCGCTACCCATTGTAAATTTTGCATGTGTTTCCATAGTTATCAATGACTTATGTCCATATAACTATTAAGGTGTAGCATATTTTACGGTCGTAGTGAACCTACTATTAATGATTCAATACTTTTGAATTTCAAATGATACGTTTTGCATTACAATTGATGACTTTTGAATTTCAATTGATGAGTTTTGAATTTCAATTGACGAGTTTTGAATTTCATTTGACGACTTTTGAATTTCAATTGATAAGTTTAGAATTTCAATTGACGAAATTTGAATTTCAATTGACGAGTTTTGAATTTAAATTGACGACTTTTGAATTTCAATTGATAAGTTTTGAATTTCAATTGACGAATTTTGAAATTCAATTAACGAGTTTCGAATTTCAATTGATGAGTTTTAAATTTCAATTGATGTGTTTTAAATTTAAATTGACGAATTTGGAATTTCAATTGATATTTTTTGAATTTCAAATGGAAAGTTTGAATTTCAATTGAGGTTTTTTGAATTTCAAATGGAATTTTTGAATTTCAAATGACGGGGTTTGAGTTTCAAATGGAATATTTGAATTTCAAATGGAATGTTTGAATTTCAATTGATTTTCTTTGAATTTCAATTGGAAATGGTGTAGATATTTCAATTGTATTTGAGAAAAAAGACTTAATTTGTTTTTTATAATGTGTGTGTGTGTTACATTAAAAAAAAGTCATATTGTTTCCACACCATCTAACGAGATAAATATCGCGGCGTACTGTTTTTTAACGTGGAACAGTGGTGCCAAAAGAGGTGTGTTATAAGAAGAACGTATTCAACAGTTTTTATAATTCCAATTTTAGTACTTTAATGCATTAGTACTTTTATTGTATCATAAAGAACTTTTATTGTTCCACAAAGTTCTTTAGTTGTACCAAAACGTACTTTTGTCGTACTAAAAATAACTTTTATTGTATTTAAAAGTTAAATAAGTGTAACACCAAGAATTTGTGTTTAATTGTACCAAAAGTACTTTTATCGTACTAAGAAATACTTTTATGGTTTCAATAAGTTAATTTTGTATACCATAAAGTACTTTGATTGTACCGAAAGGTACTTCTGTTGTACCAAAAAAAAAACTTTCATTATACCATTAGTACTATTGTTGTAACAAGAAGTACTTTTAGTGTTCCTAAGAGTAATTTTGTAGTATAAATAAGTACTTTAATTGTACTATGTACCAAATAGTACCATTGCTGTAACAGTAAGTACTTTTATTGTCCCAGAAAGTTTTTTATTGTGCCATAATAGACTTGTGTAGTAACGAAAGGTACTTTTAATTTACCCAAAAGTACTTAATTGTAAGTTATTTATGGTCTACAATAAAATATATTTATTGTACCGATAAGTACTTCCATTGAAATTTAATTATACCAAAGAAGTATTTTTATTGTACCAAAAAATACTTTCGTTGTACCAAAAAGTACTTTCGTTGTACCAAAAAGTACTTTTAATGTACCAAAGAGTACTATTGTTGTAACAATAAGTACTTTTACTGTACCACAAAGGACTTTTATAGTAAAAAAAAGTACAAAGAAGTACTTTTATTTCTCTGAAAAATTAATTTTTGGGCTGGCCTTTCCATGCTGTCGCATTACCCCGAAGAGTATGAACTCCGACGAGACATACTGGAAATTAATTTATTGCCCTTCTTCAACCGAAACCAGGAGAGAAATTACATTTCTCAGCAAAAGATTGCATCTACTCACTTCAATAAGGAAACAAAAGGTTGGGTTCGGTCAGAAAACGTTGAAGTCTTAGAGGGACCAGCGTGTTTCCATGACATGAACCCTACTGAAAATGTGGGGGCATTCTTGTTCATAAAATGTACTCCAACAACAGGCATTACAATAGCGTTGTAGAGCTAAAATCGGCAGTAATAGCGGCTTGGGACTCTTTAGAAAGTTCAACCCCAAAAAACCTAAAAAATCGTATGACCGAAAGGCATTTTTGAATTTATTCAAAATAAGAGAGGTCATACGCATTATAACAAAGTGTTTCTTATTTAAAATTTGCTTTTTTTTTTAATAAAAAAGTTGTATTTCGTAATTAAAAACCACTGCGTATAATTCCAGTCTTACCCCAAAATGTAAAAAATTGAACAAAAAAAACATAAACTTAACTAAATAAAATTTTGTTGTTGTTGGATGCAGAAGTGTAGTTTTTGAATCTCTTTCATTCCTCATATTCGGTTTTTGGATTTTGACCCTTTAAGTACATCTACATCGAAATATAGTGGTGCGTATTATTCCCTCCTCACCAGTGTATTGCACATTGGTCGAAAATCGGAATTTTCTGGCCGAAATTAAAAAAATAAATTTGTCCAATTCGTAAATTTTTTGTTTATGTATAAAGTAAACACTCCAAATAGAAAAAATAGAAAAAAGAAGAAAAATCAATTTTTTCCATGTGATAATTTACCGTTATGCTGTAGCCATTTAAAATTTACTTATGTTTTGGGTTTTCGTCATATAAAATATTAAAGCAAAATATGGTGAGTTATAACCAGCGCCAACACAAATATGCACGAAAAATATAAAAATATACGCATTAGATAAGCACGAAAAAACATTAAAAAATGCCTTTAAAACTAATAAAAAATGCAAAATCAATTTTGATCCGTAGTTAATTTTATTCACTGAATTCATTTATTATACCTTATCCCTAAGAAGGGTATATATCATTTGATACGACCCAAAAGTGTAACACATAGAAGGAGTGACTTTAGACCCTAGGTTTCTTTGAACCAAATTTGAGTCTGTCCGTCTGTCTGCTGTCCGGCTGGTTCGCACGATAACTTTCGAAAGACGCAACCAAATGTTTTGAAATTTTGCACAAGTTAATATTTCCCCAAAACTACTTACGGTATGGAAAATGGGCCCCTTCTGGTACCTTCCATACAAATGTACAATTCCGCCCACTTTAGAAATCGAGTAATAATATCAATACATCGACCTCAATCATTCCCAAATTCTATATTTAGTAATGCTATAACAAGATAAAGTTTTGGAGAAAAAATCTGGAAGTCTAGACACGCCCCTTATGGTACCTCCCATACAAATGTACGTGCCCAAATTCTGTATTTAGTAAAGGTATAACAAGATAAAGTTTTGGAAAAAAAACTTAAAGTCTAGTCACGCTCCTTCTGGTATCTTCCATACAAATATACAACTCCGCCTATTTTAGAGATGGAGTTATAATATCAATACTCTCAGTTCGATCGTGCCCAAATTATGCATTTTGTTAAGTTATAACAGGACAAGTTTTACCCTTCTGGTACCTCCCATACAAATATACTTTTCCGCCCACTTTAGATATGGAGTAGTAATATCAATAAATCGAAGGCGATCGTACCCAAATTCTTTATTTTAGTAAAGCTATAACGGGATACAGTTTTTGAGAAAAAAACTGGAAGTCTATCCACGCCCCATCTGTTACCTCCCATACACATCTGGTAACGCCCACTTTAGAAATCGATTAATATTATTAATAAAACTAACGCAATCGTGCCCACATTCTGTATTTAGTAAAGTTCAAGCAGGATAAAGTTTTGGAGAAAAAATCTGGAAGTCTAAACACGCCCCATCTGGTACCTCCCATACAAATATACCACTCCGCCCACTTTAGAGATGGAGTTATAATATCAATATACTCGACACGATCGTGCCCAATTTATGTATTTTGTTAAGTTATAACAGGATAAAGTTTTGGAAAAAATATTGGAAGTCTAGCCACGCCCCTTCTGGTACCTCCCATACAAATGTACTTTTCCGCCCACTTTAGATATGGAGTAGTAATATCAATAAATCCAACGCGATCGTACCCAAATTCTTTATTTTAGTAAAGCTATAGCAGGATACAGTTTTTGAGAATAAAACTGGAAATTTAGCCACGCCCCTTCTGGTACGCCCCATACTGATCTGGTACCGCCCACTTTAGAGATCGATTAATATTATTATTAGAACTAACGCGATCGTGCCCAAATTCTGTATTTAGTAAAGTTCAAGCACGATACTGTTTTCGAGAGAAAAACTGGAAGTCTAGACACGCTCCTTCTGGTACCTCCCATACAAATGTACCACTCCGCCCACTTTAGAAATCGAGTAATAATATCAATATAACAGAAATTTTTTTGTTATACTGAGGGTGATGGTATATGTAAGTCGGGTCGGGCTGAAACTTTCTTACTGGTTTTTAATAAAGTTTATGACAAATAGTTGAAAATTTAATAAAGTTATTGCACATTACATGTATAAGATTCAGACTATTGATTAATAACTCTACTGTAAACAAATTACATGAGGATTTTTGACTAACTGTTCTGTATACATATTTCGATCGTGCTGAATTCAATGGCGCACTTAATCTTTTAATGTATAATAAATATTATGTATATGCCTTCACCGTAATTTTGTCACATATTCGTGATATCCGCGATTCAAATCTTGATCAATATTCTGTTTATGAATATAAGTCATTTTAAGAAGAAAGAAAGAAAGAAATTATGTGAAAGAAAGGATAAAACTTGCTTAGTATTTTTATGTGAAAAACGGGAATTTTCCTTCAAATAGTACTTTGATAGTTCTGCCAACTATACCAACGAGTAATGGATGGAACTGGTGGCAACGCAACGCTAGGTATAGATCATTGAAATTCATGACGAAGGACTGGATCCTCAGCATAAACTCAAAAATAATATTTCGATTAGTACCGGCAAAAAATCATAAAAAAACAGCATTTGTAGATGATATTAATTTATTAATAATAATTCTTAAACGAAAAATGGGCGTCCCCAGTTGCGAAAACTTACAGAGATTATCTTCCAATCTTAATGAAATGGACAGTTATTGTCTAAACTGTGAAAAATATATACTGAAAAGTAAAACAAAAAAAATAAAAAACTCTTAAAACTACAAAATATGCTTTTATATGCATAAACCCCCAAAACATGCCGGTAGGGCTGTAATATGCATTAACATATGCAAGTATGAAATGCATACTTTTTTTGGCCCTGGTTATAACTAATAGTAGATTTTAGTTTAAGTAATAAAAAAATATAATTTTTTGTGAATTGAAAAGGTCTATAATAAATTAGACGGTTTTTAAGAGGCTCGAAAATTCACATAATTTGAAAATTTCTCATGTTTCTAGAACTTAAACTTATGTTAAATCGCCTAACATCAGCAAATCCTTATCACTACGTTCGAAATCAGCGACTTCAAAAACCCGCTTAGGTACAATATCACTTAAATTCAAGCATTTTAAAAAAAAATTGACTTCGGAGTCGAAATCGGCGCCCTAAAAACCTCAATAGTCACAATACCAATTGAATTTCAGCATTTTTGAAAAATTATACGCCATGATGTATCCTCCATTTTGATTTTTTTAAAATATTGACTCCAAATGCCAAACCAGCGACGCTAAGAATCTCCATAGGCACAATATCGACTGAATTCCAAATTAAAAAAAAAAAAATGTCCGTCATTTTTTTGTTGTTGTCAAAATTTGAATCCAGATTCGAAATCAGCGACCCCATAAACCCCTTCAGGCACAATATCAGTAAAATTCAAGCATTTTTTGAAGAAAAAAATGTTCGACATTTTGTATCCTCAATTTTGTTTTTTTTTTTCAAAATATTACTCCGGATTTAACTTTTCAGGATCTAAGAGAGGTCCTTAAATCCTTTGTCCGACATTGACCAAATTTTAGATTTAGTCATAGATTGATGAAATCAATGGATATGACGACTTTGGCGAGCCTACTATGAAATTTAAATTTTCAGGATCTAAGAGAGGTCCTTGAATCTTTTCACAGATTGAAACCAAATTTTAGAAATGAGTGTCATTACAAGAGACTGTGAGATGTGCTAAATATTATTCACCTATGAAAACTCCTTCTATTTTTGGCCGCTCTTTGTATGAAACGGCAACCACTGTGCACTGGTCTTAAATCCAATTATTTGACATGCGCTTGTGAATATGTATAAAATGTTGTACGTCTTCTGAATTGACCGACCAGACCACACCCAATTTTACCTCACATGTAAGGCAACTCTCCGTGAAGTATATCAACTTAAGCACCGGTGGCAAATGCGGTCCGATTGCAGTGAAATTAAATGAAATTAAATATTTTTTGACATTATCAAAATATGATTATATTTCAGGAAATCGGTTTAGATTTTGTTTGACCCTCGAGGCGAAAATTTATATTTCTTTAATTCATTTATTCAGATACTTATCAATTCATCTAAGTGTGCATTGTGAGAGTTGAGAGAGAGAGAGAGACATATCGAAAACCAGTAAGAAAGTTTCAGTCGGGCAACCCGACTTACATATACCATCACCCTCAGTACAAGAAAAACTTTTTTATTATACTAATATTATTACTCGATTTCTAAAGTGGGCGGAGTGGTACATTTGTATGGGAGGTATCAGAAGAGGCGTGTGTAGACTTCCATATTATTTCCCCAAAACTTTATCATGTTATATCTTTATTAAATACAGAATTTGGGCACGATCGCGTTGGGTGTATTGATATTATTACTCCATCCCTAAAGTGGGCGAAGTGGTACATGTGTATGGGAGGTACCAGAAGGGGCGTGTCTAAATTTCCAAATTTCTTCTCTAAAACTTTTTCCTGCTTGAACTTTACTAAATACAGAATTTGGCTAGAGTTCCAATTTTGTTTTCAAAAACTTTATGCTGTTAAGGCTTTAATAAGTAAAGAATTTAAGTACTCTCACGTTGGATTTATTGACATTTTTACTCCATCTCTATAGTGGGCGGAAAGGTACATTTGTATGGGAGGTGCCAGAAGGGGCGTGGCTAAACTTCCAATTTTTTTCCAGAACTTTATCTTGTTATAGTTTTAGTAAATACAGAATTTGGGTACGATGCCGATGGGTGTATTGATATTATTACTCGATTTCTAAAGTGGGCGGAATGATGCATTTGTATGGGAGGTACCGGGCGGGGCGGGCCCATGTAGCCCATTTACAATACCATACGTAGTTTTGGGGAAATATTAACTCCTGCAAAATTTCAAAACATTCGGTTGCGTTTTTCGAAAGTTATCGTGCGCACCAGCCGGGCAGCCAGACAGATGGACGGACATGGCTCAAACGATTCAAAAAGACATGAATCGAATTTGGTTCAAAGATACCTAGGGTCTTAAGTGTCTCCTTCTATGTGTTACACTTTTGGGTCGTATCAAATGATATATACCCTCATCCCTAAGGGTGATGGTATAAAGACGCAATTAAAAAAAAAATAAAAAAATTTAGGAAATAATAAAAAATTAGGGTTCATTTTCAGATGGGATTAATGTGCAATGCACTATATTTAATAAAAAACAACAACTAAATTTGGAAGCATTTTCTGACTTTAGAATAGAATAATTATTGCTAAGTGGTATTTTTATAACAACTTTTATATAATCTTAACTAGTCTGTGTGCAACATAATAAAACATAAAAATAAAATATTATCCACATTATTAGGCAACAAATTCTATCGGAGCGACAGAGATATCCCTATTCATAACAAAATCCCACCACAAATCACATAGCATTTTCTTATCTTAACAGTTTTCTTACGTGACGGATCTCATAGAGCCATAACTTCATCACCACCTCCACCGGCACCATTGTCATCCTGAGCCTGTTCCATGGCATTCTTCGACAGTATGGTGTCCGTGTCGACGCAGCCCTTAAAACGCATCTTAGCGTCGTCTCCCACATATACGGTCTTCTGGCACAGCAGCAGCACCAAACACGATACCACAAAGAGGACAGATGGCACCACTGAAGCCACCAGAAATTGACGATAAGTAACCTCCAAATTGAAACGAGCCACCACGATATCCTTCTTGTTGGGCGAATAGTAGCAGGGGAAACGGGCGCGAGCATTGTGATCGCTGCCATCGCGACCGAAATCCTTCAAGAATTCCTTGCATTCATCCATGAGGGTATTGACACAGCCCTCTAGGTTAATCATTAGCTTCGATTCATTCGATATGGTCAAATCGATGTCAGGCGGAGCTATCTCCGGCATTAAAGTGGCCACGGAAATGTGCAGATGGCTGAGATAGGTAAAGTTGGTCAGGTCTGTGAGCATATTATTCTCCAGCGTAGAGCCGTTTACACAGTCCACGGCTTCCACACGATCCGAGGTGTTTTTGATGAAATAACAAGAGGCCATGACCACATTGTCCTCCGTCTCGTTCCACACTTCCTCCTCCGTGTCAGCATTTATGGCATTCTGACACTGGGATAGATGAACTTTGTCGCCGCTTAGTATGACGACGTTTTTATTGCGTGTGGGTATATCCACACAGCGGCGATCACAGTTGTAGGGTGTGCGTATTTTGCGACAGGTGCCGCGATTACAGGAAAACAAACCGCTGATGTCCATACAGTTGATTTTCCCTCTGCGACCCGAACACTTGACGGGTGAGTCGCTGTTCTTGAACTCACATTCAAAGGCGTCCGTTATGTTCAGACACTGGCCCGCCGTACAGTTAAATGTCCCCGTAAGGTTTTTGCACTCGTCATTGATGCAACGAGCCTTGTCGGCCCGATCTTGGTCTATGCCGTAGCACGTTTTATTGGCAGAGTTCGTGCAGTTCTGAAAGGTGAGATTGGTGCCGTTGTTGCGGAGATTCACATAGATTTGTATGCAGGCGCCGGAGGTCTTACTCAGGCACCACTCACCGCACGAGCCCCACTCACAGTTGTCGCGGTTCACTGCTCGCGTGGTGGTGCACATGACGGGTGTCTGGTCGATGCCGCTCTTAAAGGCCCGCGTCGAAGGCATATAGATGGCGACTGTGAGATAGACCAGGGCGACGGAACTCAAGACCAATGTCATTTGGCAGACACATATGGTGCCACAGATACGCTGGTCCTGGGGTGGTACTATCAAATCTTCACTGGGTACTTTTTTCTTGCCCATCGTTTGTCACACAAACGCACACGCACGTACACGAAGGGAATGGAATGCGGGGGGGAAACGAGTGAGTGAGGCGACTTGAAGTAGAGGAACGAACGTGTGACAGGAAGTTGGAGTTGGGAGTTGTACTAAGTATAAAGAGTGTATGGAGAATTTTTTTAGCAGTGTTTCCTGTTTTAGGATAATTCCATAGCTGTTTGAGCGGAAAATGGCCAGACTAAATTTCTTGTGTTTCCACTTGAGGTTGAGGTTCCAATTTGGGAAAATTTAAGGCAGCAGCAGTTGAGGTTTTTTTCCTTGAGAGTTATTCTTTGCGTGATGACTGGTGTAGGACTCGTGTGTGGGCAGAGATTTTTTTTCGTCGCTGACGTTTCTTCTATTTTATTATTTTTTTTTTTTTGATTCTTGAACACTTTGCATACGATGGCTGGCAAGTTGGGACTGAGCTGAGGTCCTTTTTGTTTAATTATATAATAATCTTACAGGCGTTAGGATATTTTTTGCCAATTTCGGTGTGTTTCTGATGTGGTTTTTTTTTCTCCTTATGGATGTTGATATTTTCAAGGGTTTGCTATTTTAGGCCATATCCTTGTTTCTTCATTCCTCAACTGCATTTGACACACACACACACTGGCACACGTACACAGCAGCTCCAACAGCACTACAAACTAAACTAAATTGCAAAATGTGCAATATGGCAATGAATCACACTGGGGCTTAGTTACTTTTTCGATTTTCACAAAATTTTCATTTTCTTGTTGTTTTTTTTTTCTTTGCAAATTTGAACACACGCACGCTGGCTGCCTTGCCTGCTTAAACTGCCATTCACACAAATATCCTGTCGCAATTCTTCCTGTTTCCCGACCACCGACAATAAAATTTATAATTTTCTATTTTTTTTTCTTTGTGGTATTATTTCTTCTCAGATTTATTCTACAGTTTTGGCCGACGACGTTGTGTTCTTGATTGTTGTAGCTATTGTCGGTTTTTATTCTGTGTATTCAGTTTTATTGCATAAAACACACAGTCGCCTCGAGAGTCCTTTGGCTGTCGCTGTTAGCATTTGTATAGCTCTGGTAGTGATTTTTCTTCGTTTCTCGGCTGTTACGCTTTACTCTTTACTTTCTTCGAGTTTTGCAAAATCTGTAGCAATGCGCGCGCACTTCGTGTAACTGTGGCAAAAACGTTTATCCTCCTCTGCGTTTTGTGCCTTAATTCCTTTGCTGTTCTCTTCCTATTGCGTTGACATGTGATGTCCTCACGTTTTCGTTAAAAATCAATATGCAAAAAAAAAAACAACAAAAAAAAAACACAACAACAGAAATTGGCCTCCATTCAAGTTGATTTAGGCGACAAACAAGCAAAGTACCTTAGATATGTATAGAGTGAGTAAGTGTCGCGTTGTATTCGTAGTGTTCAGAATGTAACCAATGTTTGGGTCAGTGGAATTTTGTATTAATAGTACGTATCATTAAGCTGTTACAATAGGTGGCACAGCACAGTGGGACAATTGAGTCTAAATAGCAGCAATGTGTCGTATTGAAGGCAACTTGATTACTGGTTTGCACTGAATTTGCTATGAGTATTATGTATTAATTTTGAAAATTGTTTTCTGGCGTCATTATCATCTGTTGGCAGACAGAGCTTTCAGTCATATAATATCATCATCCGTGACATTGCATCGTTGTTGGGTCTGATGTCATGCCACGCATTGATAAGCTTAATATAAATGCTGTTGTTGTTTGTTTTTTTTGGATCAGCAGTAGTTAATTATATTTTGAGAACAAAAAAAAAATAATTAATGTCTTGCATTGTCTTTGTTTGTGTTTTGTAGTTCTTGGAATTCTTTGTAGTGCTTAAGTAAATCAGAGAATTTTTTTTGACTTTATTCCAGCGAAAAAAACTACTGAAATTCTTAAAGTATGACTTTTGTTGTACCAAAAAGTACTTTAAATGATCCGAAAAGTACTTTTGCTGTACTAAAAGACATATTGTTTTACCAAAATATACTTTTCTTGTATAAGCAAGTACTTTCATTGTACCAGAAAGTACTTTTATTTTATAAACCAGTAAGAAAGTTTCAGTCATTATCCTGCTTAAACTTTACTAAATACAAAATTTGGGCACAATCGCGTTAGGTCTATTAATAATATTAATCGATTTCTAAAGTGGATGGGGTGTGGCTAGACTTCCAGTTTTTTTTTCTCAAAAACTATATCCTGCCATAGCTTTACTAAATAAATAATTTGGGTACAATCGCGTTGGGTATATTGATATTATTACTCGATTTCTTAAGTGGGCGAATTGATGTATTTGTATGGGACGTACCAGAAGGGGCGGGACCATGTATCCCATTTGCAATAGCGTAAGTAGTTTTGGGAAAATATTAACTCGTGCAAAACTTCAAAACAATTGGTTGCGTCTTTCGAGAGTTATCGTGCAAACCAGCCGGACAGGGCTCCACGAAAAGCCCCCCCAATGAAATAACGCCCAGGAAATAACCCCCAATGAAATAAACCCCAAAAAATAGGAAATAACAACCAAAAACAGTGAATGCAATAACATCCAAAAATAAATGAAATAAACCCCAAAGCGAAAACGAAACAACCCCCAATATTTGGGAGTTATTTCATATGAAATAACACCCAATGACGAAAATGAAATAACCCCCAATGAAATAAACCCCATCAGCAACAAAAATGAAATTATGCCCAAAATTCATAAAGGAGTCAGTTTCACTAAGGATTTCAAGAAGTCAATATGGACCAACAGCAAAGTCGCAAATTATTGAAATGAATCGTGTGGATCGTAGATCGTTGTAGCCCTGCTCTATTTTTGCAGTTCGGAAGAAAATTTGCCTTTTACGTTTGGCCTTTACACAACCACCTCCAATGTTCACAAGCAAATCAAACTCTCTGATTTTATTGGATTCTACCTTTTGAAGAACTCTTACAAATTTAAAAAATTTTCCGTTCTTAGATATCATTCTCAAAATGGAAAAATGCTCGGTGCATTTTGTTGATTTTCTATCCCTTAATTATGAACACAAATGGAAATATCTGTAAACATTCAAAAGATATTGTAATATATTCACAGGTTAAAAGTTTTCTTGTAAAAGGCCTATTTTTATATATTTATAACCCCTAAAAACCAACAGCTTTAAAAATGAAATAACCCCCGAATAAAAAAATGAAATAACACCCAAATTATTCACGATATGAAACAAGCCCCGAATTTAAAAAATTGGTTGGGTGTTATTTCATTGGAGATTATTTCATAATTTGAAAACCCCAAATGAGGAATGAAATAATTCCCAAACAAAAATGAAAAACGGCCCAAAAAAATTGGGAGTTATTTCATATGAAATAACACCCAAAAATGTATGAAAAAAATGTGGGGAATATTTCATTTCTCGTTTGGGCGTTATTTCATTGGGGGGCTTTTCGTGGAGCCCCGGACAGCCAGACAGACAGACGGACAGAAAGAGAGACGGACATGGCTCAAACGACTTAAAAAGTCATCAATCGAATTTGGTTCAAAGAAACTTAGGGTCTAAAGTGACTCCTTCTATATGTTACACTTTTGAGTCGTATCAAATGGTATATACCCTCATCCCTAAGGGTTATGGTATAAAAAGTACATATATTGTACCAAAAAATCATTTTAATTTATTACAAAATATATTTATATCACCAAATGTAACTTTATTGTACCAACAAATACTGTAATTATAGCACAAAATATTTTTATTGAACGAAAAAGTACTTTTAATATATTAGAAAGTACTTTTATTGTACCAAAAAGAATTTTTGTTGTAACACAAAGCTTTTTTAATTTACGAAAAGATACTTTTATTGTATCATAAAGGTCTTTAATTGTACTTAAAATACTTTTATTGTACTGAAAAGTACTTTTATTGTGCCGAAAAATACTTTTATTGTACGGAAAAAAAAAACTTTTATTGTACCCAAAAGTACTTTTATTGTACCGAAAAGCACTTTGCTATACTAAAAGTCATATCGTTTCTTGTATAAACAAGTACTTTCATTGTACCAAAAGTACTTTTTTTGTACCAAAAAGTACTTTTATTGTACCAAAAAATCGTTTTGATTTATTACAAAATATTTTTATATTACCAAATGTACTTTTATTGCACCAGCAAGTATTGTAATTATAGCATAAAATATTTTTTTGTACCGCAAAGTACTTTTAACATATTAGAAAGTACTTTTATTGTACCAAAAAGAATTTTTGTTGGAACATAAAGCATTTTTGATTTACAAAAAGATATCTTCATAAGAGACTTTTATTGCGCCAAAAAAATACTTTTATTGTAACAAAAATTACTTTTGCTGTACCAAAAAGTACTTTTATTGTACCAAAAGTACTTTTAATGTAACGAAAAGTACTTTTAGTTTAACAAAAAGTATTTTTGTTGGCCTAAAAAAACTATAGTTGTATCAAAAAGTAATTTTATTGTACTGAAAAGTACTTTTATTGTAGCAAAAAGTATATTTATTGTACTGAAAAGTACATTTGTGTTACCATCATATACTTTTTTTGTGCAAAAAGGTTCAGTTATTTTACCTATTTCAGTTATTTGTACCATAAATGACTTTTTGCAACTTAAAGTACTTTTATTGTAACGAAAATTGCTTTAATTGAACCAAAAGGTACTTAAGTAGTAATAAAAAGTACTTTTTTTGTACCATATTATTTTATTGTACCATATTACCATATTACAAATTTGTACCGAAAAGTCATTTAATTATTGTAAAAAGTACTTTCATTGTACCGATAAGTACTTTTGTTGTTCCTAAAAGACCCTGTGTTGTAATAAGAAATTACTTTTACGCATCGAAAAGTATTTTTATTTTACAAAAATGTACTTTCATTGTAACATTAATTTATTTGTAACGAAAACTAAGTTTGCTACCAAAAAGTACATTTATTGTGAAAGAAAGTACTTTAATTGTACCGTAAAGAACTTAAATTGTGCCGGAAAGTACATTTATTGAAACACTTAGTACTTTTTATTTTCCATAATAGATAGTAATTGTACCGAAGAGTATTTTTATTGTTCTAAGATGTACATTTATTGAACAGAAATGTACTTTTGTTGTAGTAAATAGTACATTTTATGTACCAAAGAATACATTTATTGTACCAGAGAGTATTTTCTTTGTATCAATAAGTATTTTATTTGTACCATAAAAGACATTTATAGTATCAAAAAGTACTTTTATTGTACCAAAAAGTACTTTTCTGTGCCATTATAGAAAGTTATTTTACTAAAAGTTCTTTTATGGTTTTAGGAAGTACTTTTACTGTACAAAGTGTACGTTTGTTGCAGTATACGTTTGTTGTATCAAAAAGTACTTTTATTGTAACAAAAAGTACTTTTCTGTACCATTGTAGATAGTTATTTTACTAAAAGTACATTAATAGTTCTAAGAAGTACTTTTATTGTAAGTACTTACCATAAATAACTTTTATTGTACTGAAATGTACTTTTATTGTAACACTTAGTACTTTTTGTGTATCAAAATATATAGTTATTACACCGAAAGTTATTCTTATTGTACTGAAAAGTAATTTTGTTGTAGCACTAAGTACTTTTTATGTACCAAAGAATACTTTATTGTACCAAAGAGTATTTTATTTGTACCGTAAAGTACTATTCTTGTACTAAGATAATCTTCTATTATAGCAAATGGTACTTATTTGTAAAAGTACTTTTATTGTACCAGAAAGTCTTAAACTATACCAAAACAGACTTTATTTTTAGTGCTGAAAAGTACTTTTTTTTTGTAGAAAAACGTACTTTTAGTGTACAAAGTGTACGTTTATTGCATCACTATTTTCTTTGTTTGTACGCAAAAAGTACTTCTTTACCATAAAGAACTTTTATTGTACTAAAAAGTACATTTATGGTAACAGAAAGCACTTTTTGCACCAAAGTAGATAGTTATTTTACCGAAAGTACTTTTATGGTTCTTCCAAAAAGTACTTTAAGTACATACCATTAAGATTTTTTATTGTACTAAAAAGTATTTTTATTGTTCTAAAAAGTACCTTTATTGTAACACGTAGTACTTTTTATGTACCAAAGAGTATTTTATCTGTACAATAAAGATCTTTTATGGTACAGAAAGTACTTTTATTGTACAAGAAATTCTTAAATTGTACCATAATACACTTTGATAGTGCCAAAAAAGTTATTTTTTTGTAGCAACAATTAATTTTTAAATTAATTTAAAAAAAATTAATTTTAGTGTACCAAAGAGAACGTTTGTTGTTTCAAAATGAACTTTGATTGTACCCAAAAAGTACTTTTTTTGTACCAAAAAGTACTTTTATTGTACCAAAATGTGCTTTCATTGTACGAAAAAGGTACCAAATATTCTTTTATTGCACCAAAAAGTACTTTCAATATACCAAAGATTACTTTGTTGTAGCAATAAGTATTTTTTGTGTATCCAAAAAGTACTTTTTTTATATCAAAGAGTTATTTTTTTGCAATTGCAAAATAAATTGAGACTTCTATCTTAAAATCAATCAAAAGTTTTTATTTTAACTTAAATCTGTTATATGGGTGTTTGCTAGAGTTACGGACGCACGTTTTTTTTTTAATTTTGTAGTGTTTTCGAAATGTTGAAATATTTTGAAGATTATGTTTATATTAAAAAATTTAGATTTTGGACAGTACTATAATTTTCTTTTAATAAAACTTTACTTAAAAAGTTATATTCAAAATTATAACTAAAACAAAGTGCATTGCGGACACACACAATTTTGCATAGGCACTTGGTGTTTATGAAAATTTGTAAAATTTACCAAAATTTGTTATGTGATCAGTATATTTTTTTTTGTAAAATAAAGAAGATATCTTGTGGTTTTATAAACAACTTACTTCACATTAAAAATACTTGTACTTTTTATGCTAGTTCAATCTAAATAACGCTGCGGACATACGTTGCGGACACACGGATTTTTCTACGGACAACGCAGAGCGACAAATATGAACCGATGAAGTTTCTCAAAGGATTTGGTAAGAAGAGTCTCCAGTGATATATATAATTTGTTTTGTTAAAGTTCAACAAAGTTCACTATGAATTTTTGAATGAATTTTGTTGTGAATTTTTAGATTGACAACTAACGGCACCTACTTGTTTATCGACGAATGCGAACGTCACTGTTTGAGAAGCTCTTACCAGACAAGCCGATTGACTCAACACTTATACTGCGAAGTTGCTGTCGACAACATTCGAGGGAAGCTGACAATGAAAGATGCCACGGCCTTCCCCTTTGCTATATACAAGCCAATTAAAAATAACACCCAAATCTGAAGTACTTCTAGCTACTTCTGTTTTTCCACTGCGCGGAAAACTCATTATTTACTAATTAGAATGACAATACACTGTCTTTGACTTTCGGTAATCAATGATCATGTCGTTACACTGTGTTTTCCTAGTGATTCGACGTTTTACGCTTAAGTCATAAAATAATAACTTGTTCGGTACTTTTTAACATTAAATAGAGTGCCGAACCTTCTTCCACTTTCAAAAGTTTGTGTGGCCAAGTTTTCCGCAGAAACCTGAAGAGTGCTGCAAGAACTGTAGGTACATTTTGTTTCATTCAGAATTATTTGTTTTTATTATAAAAAAAAACAACATTCCATCACACTATACAAAGTCTATCGGATACCAGAAAAAACATCCTACTGCATTCACCTAATTACATTACTTGTCATATAGTCCCACTGTACATCAACTAAAAATGCCATCTTGTGCCGTAAATACTCCACTAACACCCAAACAATTCCTACGGCGAGAGTATATTTTAACATTTGGTCAATCTAATTATGGCTTTCCTAATTTCTTGTTTATTGTTACTATTGGTAGTCGTGTTTTTTTATTTTGGATTTGGTTAACGTTGCTATAATTTCGTGTAATTGTTAATACATAGTAATGGTTCTATTACAATATATAGTAATGGTTCTATTATACACACACACACACATGTGAACATGTTGCAGGTAGGCAATTGTCGTCATTTTAAGGACATTTGTTCATGCTACATTGTTTATATTATACGTTGTATTAATATATTCATTTTCTCTCTCTATGTTTTTACATTAGAAGTAAATACAATTTGTATTCAAATGACAGCTATATGATATACTACATATACATATGTAGTTACTAACACCTTTGTTACAATTAAAGTAAAATCAATGGATTGTCGAGGGAAAATGTAGACAAATTGTAAGTGTGCGATTTGTTAAGTATGAAATAAAGTGAATTAGGTTAAAAAGCTAAACCTAAGCAGATTACGTTTTAAAGTAGTTTGCAGATAATAGTTTAGGTAGAAATGTTTACAGGATAAGGGGGAGGGACGACATTTTAGTTTAAAGGACTTTTTTTTTTGGCTTAAAGTGTCTTATAGACGAGTACTGCCGCAGGAACGACAATATATGTAAGTGTATTGGTGAATTTGACACAGCATGAGAATGTATAAGTCTCACGCACAAGGCATTATGAAAATCAAAACAGTTTTGATTTTTAAAATGAACATCTATCAATCAAATGAATTTTGTTTCTTTATTTGTCTAATATGTCGGATTTTTAAAATTTTAGTATGAAAGTGTAAACAAAGATAGTTAATAATTATTTTGGGTGAAAATTGAACAAAAAATGTAAAAGGTCTTTTCCGGCATTATGAAACATTACTTTAAACGAATATAGTGATAGGAACTTTAAAGCAGAGAAATACTCAAATGTCTTACCAATTCAAAATTTAAAATAATATTATGATTGATAGATACATGTGTATTGAAACTTTCAATCACACACATATACAAGCGGTTCATCGGCATGAACTGCAGCAGTGTTCGTCTATAGGGCGCTTTAGACTAATAATATTTAGATTTTTGACATATGGAGGATCGATTTTTTTATAAGGAACGCAAGAATATTTTGAACAGAACCATTTATTGATTATGTGCTGCACTTAGAAAATAGTTTTAGATGCGTCAGTAATCTTCTGCGCTTCTTACTATATAGTGCTTGTATAAAAAAAGATCAATTCCTCATTTCCATTTAAAATTTAAAAACCAAAAATTGAAATTTAATTTTCAACTAGAAGACTACACCATTTCCACAAAAAGGCATCAAGTGACGATGATACCTTCATCCTTTAGGGATGAGGGTATATATCATTTGATACGACCCATAAGTGTGACACATAGAAGGAGTCACTTTAGACCCTAGGTTTCTATGAACCAAACTCGATTTATGATATTTTAAGTCGTTTGAGCCATGTCCGTCTGTCTGTCTCTTCTAGTACTTCCCGCCCACTTTAGAAATCGAGTAATGATATCAATACACCCAATGGGATCGTACCCAAATTCTGTGCTTAGTAAAGCTATAACAGGATAAAGTTTCGGGGAAAAAATTGGTACCTTCTGGTACCTCCCATACAAATGTACCTTTCCGCCCACTTTAGAGATGAAGTAATAATATCAATAAATCCAACGCGATCGTACCCAAATTCTTTATTTAGTAAAGCTATAGCAGGATACAGTTTTTGAGAAAAAAACTGGAAGTCTAGCCACGCCCCGTCTGGTACCTCCCATACACATCTGGTAACGCTCACTTTAGAAATCGATTAATATTATTAATAGGCCTTACGAGATCGGGCCCACATTCTATATTTGGTAAAGTTCAAGCAGAATAAAGTTTCGGAGAAAAAATCTGGAAGTCTAGACACGCCCCTTCTGGTACCTCCCATACAAATGTACCACATCGCCCACTTTAGAGATGTAGTAATAATATCAATACAATCTGTACTATTTGGTACGATAAGTGTCCTTTTTTGAAGAGTAGAAGTACATTTTGGCACAATAAAAAGTCCTTTTTGGTACAATTATAGTTGTTTTTTTTAGAATAAAAGTACTTTGTAATAAATAACTTTTTGGTGCAATTAAAGTACTTTTTGGTACAATAAAAGTACCTGGCGGTACAATAAAAGTACTTTTTCGTATACTAAAAGTACTTTTTGGTACAATTATACTACTTTTTAACGCAGTAAAATAACTTGTCGGTACAATAAGAGTACTTTTTGTTACAGTAAAAGGACTTTTTGGTGCAGTAAAAGTACTTTTCGTTGATTTTAATTACTTATTAGTACATTTGAAGTTCTTTTTGCCTAAAAAAAATTACTCTTTTGTACAATTAAAGTCCTTTTTAGTAGAATGAAAGTACTTTTTGGCTAAAAAAGTACTTTTTGGTATTGTAACAAAAAGTATTTTTATTGTACCGGCACTTTTATTGTACTGATATTGAACCAAAAAGTACTATAATTGTACCAAAATGCTATTTTATCGTACCACCAGACACTTTTACTGTACCAAAAAGTACTTTAATGGTACTATTAAGTACCGTTACTTTTATTGCGACAAAAGATATTTATTTTCTTTGAAAATGTACATTTATCGTACCAAAAGCTATATTTATTGAACCAAAAAGTACTTTTATTGTACCAAAAAGGACTTTAATTGTACCAAAAACTACTTTTATTGTACCAAAAATGTACTTAATTAACTATTAAGTACCGTTACTTTTATTGCGACAAAAGATATTTATTTTCTTTGAAAATGTACATTTATCGTACCAAAAGCTATATTTATTGAACCAAAAAGTACTTTTATTGTACCAAAAAGGACTTTAATTGTACCAAAAACTACTTTTATTGTACCAAAAATGTACTTAATTGTAGTAAAAACTAATTTTGTTCTACCAAAAAGTACTTTTTCAAATTATACCAAAAAGAAATTTATTATATCAATAAGTACTAAAATTGTATCAAACAGTACTTTTATTCTACCAAAAAGTTATATAATTAAATCAAAAGTACTTTAATGGTACCACAATCTGTCTAATTGTACCAAAAAGTACTTTTATTGTACCTATAAGACAAAAATTGTATCAAAAAGTACCTTTATTTTACGAAAAAGTATTGTTATTGTACCAAAAGTACTTTATTTGCACCAAAAAGTAGTTTTGCTGTACCAAAAAGTACTTTAATTGTACCAAAAAGTACAATAATTGTACCTAAAAGTACTTTTAAACTGCTAAAAAGTACTTTTATTCTACAAAAAGTATTTTTTTAGCACCATAAAGTACTTTTTTTCGTACCAAAATATATTAAACTGTACCAACAAGTATTTGTATCAAAAAGTATTTTAATTATACCGAAAAGTATTTTTATTGCAATCATAAGCATAAACAGAAATTCAAAACTTTTGTCAAAATGAGAAATTTCGATATCGATATCTTAGGAAAAAACTATTTTTTTTCATAACAGATATGATTTTTTGTTTTTTTTTATAATTTTTTTATTTATAAATTATGTAAAAAATATTTTCTTCGCAATTTTGTTTGAAAGGCAACATTTTTTGGCAAAAGTAATTGTTGGTACATTTGAGACAGTTGGACAATAATACTTTAGCATCCCAATTGGTAATGTTATTGTTCAATGGTGTTTGGAATAGAAATAATTACCAAAAAGTACTTTAATGGTACTATAAAGTACTTTTACTTTTCAAACATTTACTTTTATTTGTACCAACAACTACTTTTATTCTACTAAAAAGTATTTTTATTGTACCAAAAGTTCTTGAATTGTACCATAATATTCTTAATTGTACTAAAAACTAATTTTGTTCTATTATTCTAGCAAAAAGTACTTTATTGTACTATAAAGTACTTTATTGTACCAAAAAGTACTAAAATTGTGCCATAAGTACTTTTATTATACGAAAAAGTATTTTTATAATACCAAAGGTACTTTAATTGTACCAAAAAGTAAAATTATAATACCAAAATCTATCTAATTGTACCAAAAAGTATTTTTATTATAACTTCAAGACGAAAAATTGTATCAAAAAGTACCTTTATTCTACTAAAAAGTAGTTTTGTTGTACCAAAAAGTACTTTAATTGTACCAAAAAGTACAATAATTGTACCTAAAAGTACTTTTAATCTGTATAAAAATATTTGTATAAAAATATTATAGTGTAACAACAAGTACTTTTGTTGTAGCATAAAGTATTTTAATTATACCGAAAAGTAAAAATTAGAAATTTCGATATCGATATTCTTAGGAAAGAACTATTTTTTTCATAACAAATATGATTTTAGGACCAAAGTGATACATTCAACACTTTTTGGGTTTTTGTTTTTTTTTATAAATTCTATAAAAAATAAATGGAAAAGTGTAACTGTTGCTGATGTAGAGAAACGTTATATGAACAGATTAAAAAAATTGTAATTCTTAATTTTTTTTTTAAATTTGTTTCAGCTAAATCGGACTAGCGGACGAGTTATGTCAAACATAAGAGCCTAAAACATTACAAATTCCCCTGTACGATACTTACTAACTTTAAATCGATATTGAATTATTATTGCATGTAACTTGACAAAACCAACGATGCAGAACATCTTCTTTTTGAAGCTACTTTCACATGCAGTTCTCAGATTTAAGTTCCAAAACAATGAGCTGAAAAATGTTGTACTGTGTATGTATGTTAAGATATTTATTAATTCTAATAATTTTTTTTAACATATGTGAAGTACTTTCAGAAGTCCAACTTATCTACGGTGGGAATCAACAAAACTTAAAAAAAAAAAAATTTATGCAGCAATGGAACCTTCTCATGCTGAAGACCAAATCTATTTTTTTCCTTTTAAAGAATTTCACTTTTTTTCAAATACATTTTTAATTACTGGTTTTTATTTGTATTTGTGTTCTATTATTTAACTTTCGATTTGAGGCGTTTTTTTATAAACAATTTCGTAGACATCTTTCACAATTTGCTTTTTAAAATTGTCGTTATATTCAATTCAATAAAATTGAATTTTTTTAAATTGTTAAGAACTTGTAAAAGTCATATTAAGTATTTTTATTATTTTAAACTTACGTAATCAGAAATAATCTTTTCATAATAAATTTTTTCAATCAAAAATATTGAGATGTGTGTATTTGATTTCATGCGCATATACGTAAAACATCCATAGATCATACGCGTTTCAATTCTTAATGCTTATTTTCTTGGCGCAGCTACCATTATTTTTAATTTTCAAACATATTCATCACCCAAAACAATTTTAAATGACATACACTTAGGCACATATCGAATTTTATTAAGAATTAAGCACAATCGTATATTTATATTATATTTTTTGCATATATTTTGAAAGCTATAAATTTTTGGCATACTTTCTTCTTTTATGTTAATGCGTTTTTCTTAAATATAAATTCAAATTAAATAATAATAATCTCTTATATATATATTGTATTATAGCAATCAGTTTCGCGATACAGCTGCGTTGAACTAATCAAAAGCACTGTCTATAATAATAAACTTAATTCAATTTTTTGCTTTGCCGCAGGTCGAAGGGCTATCAAAAAACAAAAAAAGCAAAAAAAAAAACTTTCGACAAATACAATTTCATCTAGATGTGAATAATTTAAAGCATTCAAAAGTAAACATTCACTGCAATGTGATACTATTTTATTCATTGCTTATTTGTTTATTCCACGATAGGTATTGAGAAAAGTTTATAATGTTGAATGTCTGTTGTTGGTTGGTATTGCGACAATAGGTTGATTAACTGTATGGTAAAAAAGCGAGCTTTGAGGTAAAAAAGGGAATTGTGGGGAATATTCAAATTCAAATTGATGTTGGACATTTTCGGCTGATATCTACTTCGCATGTACATGTTTGACATAATTGTAGACATACATATATATAAAACTAGTGGGCCCGGCAATGCTTCGCTATTGCATTTTAACTTGTAATATAACTTAAGCTCGATAATGATATGTTAAGTTTATTAACTTATGTAACTAATTTCAAGCAACTCCTAAACATGAAAGTTAACAAATTAAGGTTTATTGTTTAAAATTTTAAATATCATAGTAAAAAGTTCATCTGCAAAGTTATATCTTTTACAAATCGGAAACAGACATTCCGTTGAAGATCAAAATTCAATGTAGTAGCGGTAACCGTCTGTATACTCTTTGGACATAAAAAAACACTTTTTTATGCCTTTCCGCCTATTGATCGCAAATGAAAATTCAGTTTGAAGCTTCATGCCTTTAGCCATAAAAACTTATTTTGTCATGTCTTCTTCTCACACGGATCAAGAATATTCCGGAATACTATTTTTGTATTGAACTCGTATTACCATTTTTTGAGATAATTTGGTCACCAAAGTTTGGCATAACAAAGTGATGGTCTCACGCGCTGTATGGCATATTACACCGTCGTGTTGAAACCATTTCTCGTTTAAATAATAATAAAAAAAATCAATTGATCGTCAACTGGCCCAAATTCTTCCACCAGTTACATCTTATATAGATGTAGGCCAAGATCTTTCTTCAGCATTTGCAGTCCCCTGTCACACTTACGTTTGCAGCGTCGATAGCTTCTATTAGCTGCTCAGATGGATCATTATATGCACCCTCAAAAGGGGTCCATAAGTACAGCCAACAGAACGTGCATGTTGAAAATAAATTTGCACGATTTGTAAACGTTGTTCTTATGTAGTTTTTACATGGTGATTTTCCAAAGTATACTAAAAGAAAGTCTATCACACTTCATTAGTATGACAGCTAGATTTACACTTATACCTATCAGAAGTTCTAAACGTCAAAATAAATACCCCATACATAGGTTATTTACAAATGTTTTCTATTGTTAACTCTGACATACTATACAAATTTAAATTGTGCCCCAATAAAACAAAAGGTGTTTTCCAGTATAACTACAATGAATATAATGCTTTATTTTTCTATATGTATGATTTATTACCGATTCGCTCTCCATAAAAGTAAATGAAAAGTACCTGGTGTACGGACCATTATTTAAAACAGTTTAAAAATTTAACTATTGAAGTGCGTGGGCAGCGCCTCGGTAAAAATACTTATTAAGTTTCAAATAACCTGTTCATTAGGGTGGAACAATTTGTTCGCGTCTAAAAAAACGTGGTAATCATATACCAGTTTCGAAATGTACAATGAATTCTTAGAAAATTTCACTTAGAAACATGAAAATTTCAGGTTGAGATATATTTTTAGCAATTTTTCAGTTACGTCAGACCTACCATTCGAAACTTTGGAGACCAAGACGAAGAGAATAGTATATTTTTGACATTGTTTTGGATCCCACCCAATATTCTGAAAAATGATTTTTAAAAACTTAATTTCCGTATGCCAACTCTCAGAGGTCATAACTTTTAAACTAATACATAGATTTGCTTCTGTAATACCTCATTTAGTTTGCTGGGAAGTTAGTTTTACGGAGAAGCGCTCGAAAAATATATATCTGAAGTTTTCGGTTTGTGCTCATTAAAAAACCAAAAAAATTTCTATCTGAAATCTTCATGCTTCCCAACGCGAGCTAGGAATTGATTTTAGACACAAAGTTTTTTGTGAAATTTTCTTACAATTCATCGTAGATTCCGAATTTGGTTACGATTTTTGCGAAAAAAAAATTGGTCCACCTTACTGTTATTATCTCTAGGCGAACAGCAATATTCTGTGGAATTTTGACAGTTTGTTTTTACTGTTTGTTTTAAAAGGGGTGTGGAACAGCCCACTTCCACCCTTACTGTAATTCATACTGTAACAACAACATATGTAACAAATCACATCTTCATAACTCTGATAGTTCATAAGATATAGCCTTTTTTACTTTCAAGTTGTATGGGCGGTGCCACGCTCCTTTATCCAATCACAACCAAGTACAGCCAGAGACTATCAACAGGTCATCAGTATAACTTTTGAAAATTATCGTATATATCGGTCTATTAGAAAAGCCGTTAGAGCGATTTTTGAAAAAGTGGTGTGGCACCGCCCACTTTCTTCCTGGCAGTAATTAATTCTGCTTCAACAACATATATACCAAATCTTATCTTCATACCTCTGATAGTTCATGAGATATAGCCCTTTTAATTATCAAGTTGTATAGGCGGTGCCACGCCGCTTAATCCAATCACAACCAAATGTAGCCAGGAACTATCTACAGGTCAACAGTACCACTTGCTAAAATTTTCGTATTAACCGGTCTATTAGAATAGCCGTCAGACCGATTTTTGAAAAGAGGTCGTGGCACCGCCCACTTCCACCCTAGCTATAATTAATACTGCTCCAACAACATATATGCCAAATCTCATCTTCATACCTCTGATAGTTCATGAAATAAAGCCTTTTTAACTTTCAAGTTGTATGGGCGGTGCCACGCCCCTTTATCCAATCACAACCAACTATAGCCTGAGACTATCTACAAGTCAACAGTACCTCATGGTAAAAGTTTTGTATCAATCGATCCATTAGAAAAGGCGTTAGAGCGATTTTTGAAAAGGGGGCGTGGTACCGCCCACTTCCATCCTGGCTGTAATTAATACTGCTCAAACAACATATATACCAAATCTCTACTTCATACCTCTGATATTTCATGAAATATAGCCTTTTTAATTTTCAAGTTGTATGGGCGGTGCCACGCCCCTTTATCCAATTACAACCAAATGTAGTCAGGAACTATCTACAGGTCAACAGTATCTCATGGTAAAATTTTTGTATCAATCGGTCTATTAGAAAAGCCGTCTGAGCGATATTTGAAAAAAGGGGCGTGGCGCCGCCCACTTTTTGAAAAAATAAAACCTTTTAAACCATCCGGAAACTATAGCGAACAAAACAAAAAAAAAATTTTGAAAATCGGTCCAGCCGTTTTTGAGTTTTAGCGAGACAACTGCACATCGATTCATTTTTATATATAAGACTAGTGGGCCCGGCAATGCTTCGCTATTGCATATTAACTTGTAATATATTTCACACTTAGGTCTACAAAGTACTTTGAAAACGGCACTAAAGCTCGACAAAAATATGTTGAGTTTATTTACTTATGTAACTTATTTAAAGTAACTCCTTAACATTAAAGTTTACTACTTAAGTTTTATTGTTGTTAATGCTAGTAAAAATGTAGATTAAGTTTTTTCAGTATGTAGGGCGAAAAACCACTTCTTTCACAAATCGGAAACATACATATCTCTAAAGATCAAAATTATTTATCTTGATCCGTAGTAGCGTGAACCATCTGTATACTACTAACTATCTCTTTGGTCATAAAAAAACATTTTTGTTATGCCTTCTCCTACTGACCGCAAATGCAAATTCCGTATGAAGCTTCATGCCTTTAGCCATAAAAACTTCTTTTGTCATGTCTTCTTCTCACACGGATCAAGAATATTCCGGAATACTATTATTGTATTGAACTCATATTACCATTTTTTGAGATGATTCGGTCACCAACGTTTGGCTTAACAAAGTGATGGTCTCACGCGCTGTATGGCATATTACACCGTCGTGTTGGAACCATTTCTCCTTCAAATAATGTGCAATGACATGATAAATAAAAAAATCAATTGATCGTCCACTGGCTCAAATTCTTCCACCAGTTAGATCTTATATAGATATAGGCCAAGATCTTTCTTCAGCATTTGCAGTGACCGAGTTGCTGATAAAGGCGTCGGTTCAACTTCACAAAGGGGTACATAAGTATAGCGAACAGAACGTGCATTTTGAAAATAAATTTGCAAGATTTGTTACCGTTGTTCTTGTGTAGTTTTTACATGGTGATTTTTCAAAATATACTAAAAGAAAGTCTATCACACTTCATTAGTATGACAGCTAGATTTAAACTTATAACTATCAAAAGTTCTATAAGTCAAAAAAAAAAATTACCCCATACATAGGTTATTTACTAATGTTTGTTTAAAAATTTAATGTATAAAAATTTAAATTGTGCCCCAATAAAAAAAAGGTGTTTTCCAGTATAACTACAATGAATATTGCTTTATTTTTCTATATGTATTATTTATTACCGATTCGCTGTCCTGAAAAGTAAATGAAAAGTAACTGCTGTACGGACCATTATTTGATACAGTTTATAAATTCAACTATTGAAGTGCGTGGGCAGCGCCTCGGCACTTTTTACTTATTAAGTTCCAATTAGCCTGTTGATTAGGGCGGAACAATTTGTTCGCGTCTAAAAAAATGTGGTAATCGTATACCAGTATCGAAATGTGCGATAAATTCTTAGAATATTTACTTAGAAACTATATGTCTACAATCAATTCCTAGTTCGCGCTGAGAAGCAAGAAGATTTCAGGTTGAGATATATTTCTAGCAATTTTTCAGTTACGTCAGACCTACCATTCCGATGTTTGGAGACCAAGACGATGAGAATAGGATATTTTTGACATTGTTTGGGATCCCGCCCAATATTCTGAAAAATGATTTTTAAAAACTTAATTTCCGTATGCCAACTCTCAGAGGCCATAACTTTTTAACCAATACATAGATTTGGTTCTGTAATATCTCATTTAGTTTGCTGGGAAGTTAGTTTTGCGCAGAAGGTATCGAAAAATAAATATCTGCAGTTTTCGGATTGTCCTCATTTAAAAACAAAAAAATCTCTATCTGAAATGTTCATGCTTCCCAACGCGAGCTAGGAATTGATTTTAGACACAAAGTTTATTGGTGAAATTTTCTTAAAATTCATCGTAGATTCCGATTTTGGTTACGATTTTTGTGAATAAAAAAATTGGCCCACTTTACTGTTCATATCTCTAGGCGAACAGCAATATACTGTGGAATTTTTACAGTTTTAACCGTTTGTTTTAAAAAGGGTGCAGAACAGCCCATTTCCACCCTTACTGTAATTCATACTGCGAGCCCTTTTAATTTTCAAGTTGTATGGGCGGTGCCACGCCACAACCAAATATAGCCTGAGACTATCTACAGGTCAACAGTACCTCTTGGTAAAATTTTTGTATCAATCGATCTATTAGAAAAGTCGTTAGAGCGATTTTTGAAAAGGGGGCGTGGCACCGCCCACTCCCATCCTGGCTGTAATTAATACTGCTCAAACAGCATATATACCAAATCTCTACTTCATACCTTTGATAGTTCATGAAATATAGGCTTTTTAATTTTCACGTTGTATGGGCGGTGCCACGCCCCTTTATCCCCTTTTACCAAATCTCATCTTCATACCTCTGATAGTTCAAAAGATATAGCCCTATCGATTTTCAAGTTGTATGGGCGGTGCCACGCCACAACTAAATATAGCCTGAGACTATCAACAGGTCAACAGTACCACTTGGTAAAATTTTCGTATCAATCGATCTATTAGAAAAGCCGTTAGAGCGATACACAGCCATCCTGGCTGTAATTAATACCGCTCCAACAACATATATACAAAATCTCATCTTCATACCTCTGATAGTTCATGAGATATAGCCCTTTTGATTTCCAAGTTGTATGGGCGGTGCCACGCCCATTTATCCAATCATAACCAAATATAGCCAGGGACTATCAACAGGTCAACAGTACCACTTGGTAAAATTTTCGTATCAATCGGTCTATTAGAAAAGCCGTTAGAGCGATTTTTGAAAAGAGGGCGTGGCACCGCCCACTTGCACCCTGGCTGCAATTCTAACTGTACGAACAACATATGTACCAAATCTCATCTTCATACCTCTGATAGTTCATGAAATATAGCCTTTTTAATTTTCAAGATGTATGGGCGGTGCCACGCCCCTTTATCCAATTACAACCAAATGTAGTCAGGAACTATCTACAGGTCAACAGTACCTCATGGTAAAATTTTTGTATCAATCGAACCATTAGAAAAGCCGTCTGAGCGATATTTGAAAAAAGGGGCGTGGCGCCGACCACTTTTTGAAAAAATAAAACCTTTTAAACCATCCGGAAGCTATAGCGAACAAAACAAAAAAAAAATTTTGAAAATCGGTGCAGCCGTTTTTGAGTTTTAGCGAGACAACTGCACAGCAATTCATTTTTATATATAAGATGTATCTAATGAATTCGCACAATTTGTATGGGAGGTGCCAGAAGGGCAGTGGGTAGACTTACAATTTTTTTTTCGAAACTTTATCCTGTTATAGCTTTACTAAGTACAGAAATTGGGTACGATCCCGTTGGGTGTATTGATATTATTACTCGATTTCTAAAGTGGGCGGAATGATGTATTTGTATGGGAGGTACCAGAAGGGGCGGGGCCATATAGCCCATTTGCAATACCGTAAGTATTTTTGGGGAAATATTAACTCGTGCAAATTTCAAAACATTAGGTTGCGTCTTTCGAAAGTTATCGTGCGTACCAGCCGGACAACCAGACAGACAGAAGGACATAGCTCAAACGACTTAAAAAGTCATGAATCGAATTTGGTTCAAAGGAACCTTGGGTCTTAGGTGACTCCTTCTATGTGTTACACTTTTGGATCGTATCAAATGATATATACCCTCATCCCTAAGGGTGATGGTATAAAAATGATATACATGTAGAACTATGGGGGTGATTTCGTATATTTGTATGAAAGGTACCAGAAGGGGTGCATCAACTGTTTCTGAGTGTTTGCCTACTATTATGAGAAATCATTTCCCAAAATGTTGGACATTTTGTATGGAAGATACCAGAAGGGTTCGGCCTATATGAGTGTATACACTAGAGTATTCGCAGTGGTATTGTATATTATTTTTTATAAACTGTTAAACTGTTGAACTGTGAAACTGTTTAATTTGCAGATAGATGATAAATGAAGAGATTTAAGGAATTATAATTCTTTATTTTTGGAAATTTGTTTCAACAAAATTGAATCAGTCGTTCTTGAGTTATGTCAAATCAAAGCGCCCCAAACGTGGCTACTAGATCTTTGACATTTTAAGCTCTTAGCGGCACGGGTTAGAACACTCTAATCTAGCTCAAACTTTGGCTATCGTAAAATCTGCAAATACTTATCATTTTATTGAGGTAACACATTGGTCGGATTATTGAAAAATTTGGCATTAATATGAAGACTTCAACTGGGCATAAAACATTGTACTTAGGGGGTTTTTCGGGTCTCTGATTTCGAATTCAAAGTACAATTTTGAAAAAAAACAAATGGCGGACATTTTTTTAAAAAATGCTTGCAATTAACAGACATTTTTTTGGGGTCGCTGATTTCGAATTTGGTGGCAAATTTTAAAAAAAAACGAATACAAAATGGCGGATTTATTTTTTATCAAAAAATGCTGGAATTCAACCAATATTGAGCCTAAGGGGGGTTTTGGGTCGCTGATTTCAAATCCGAAATCAAATAAATCAAAGAAAAAATTCTTCAATGTAAGTGATATTGTGCCTAAGGGGGTGTTTGGGGTCGCTGATTTCGAATCTGTATATAGCATATCATATTCAAAATTGCAGACATGTTGTTCTTGTGAATTTCAAAATTTTTTGAAAATAATGTCCGCCATTTTGTTTTATTTAATTTTCTTCTTATATATAAACAAACTTTACTTTACTTTGTATATTTTAATTTATATATAAACAAAAAGATGTAGGAATTGGTCAATTTTATTTTTTGAATTTTGTCCAGAAAATTCCGATTTCCGACCAATGTGGGTAGCACTGGAAAAATGTTAACATCGATTTTTACGACCACCCTAGTATAAACATAAGTAACTATTGAAAGCAATGGATCCGATATGCTTTTAGTTTACCAGAAAATACAATTTATTGTACCACAGAGTACAGTTTATTGTACCAAAAAGTACATTTATGTACACAAAAAGTACAATTTATTGTACAAGAAAAAAGTTTTATCGTACCAAAAAGTACTTTTATAGTACATAAAAAGTACAATTTATTGTACGAAAAGCAACTTTTTTATACCAAAAAGTAAAATTTATTGTACCAAAAAGTACTTTTATTGCAGAATTTGGTCAAAATCGGTCCAGTAGTTTTTGAGTTAAGTGATCACAAACATACACGTATTTTTATATATGTTGTAAATACAGTACATTGTACCAAAGAGTACAGTTTATTGTACCAAAAAGTTAATTTATGTACACAAAAAGTATAATTTATTGTCCCAAAACGAACCCAATTTCTATACTTATTATAGCAGAATACAGTTTATGAGAAAAAAAAACTGGAAGTCTAGCCACGCCCCATCTGGTACCTCCCATACACATCTGGTACCGCCCACGTTAGAAATCGATTTATATTATAAATAGACCTAACGCGATCATACCCAAATTCTGTATTTAGTAAAGTTCATGCAGGATAAAGTTTTGGAGAAAATATCGGGAAGTCTAGACACGCCCTTTCTGGTACCTCCCAAACAAGTGTACCACTCCGCTCACTTTAGAAATCGAGTAATAATATCAATACACTCGATACGATCGTGCCAAATTCTGTATTTTGTTAAGTTATAACAGGATAAAGTTTTGGAGAAAAAATCTGGAAGTCTAGCGACGCCCCTTATGGTACCTCCCATACAAATGTACCTTTCCGCCCACTTTAGAAATGGAGTAATAATATCAATATAATAGAAAAGGCTGAGGGTATATGTATGTCGGGTTGACCGACAGAAACCTTCTTACTGGTTTTTTGTATCAACAAGTACTTTTATTGTACCAAAAACTTCTTTTATAGTTCGATGCAAAACTTTTTATGTACCGGGAAGTACTTTTATTGTACTGATAAGTACTCTTCTTCTAATTACACAGTGCAACAGTGAAAAAAACACCCGAACGAGACTATATATGTTCGATAGTACAACCGGAGCTGAGTAAAACCCTAGCTCAGTTTGGCTAGATTGGCTATCAAATTTTTTTTTTGGCCCCCTAAACTTTTTGAATTCCCATGGACCCCTTGAAAAAAGGTGACATCAATTGTTGGCCAACAGTTTCTACAGTTTTTAATCTAGCTCTTTCTCTTCTTCAACAAAGTTTTAGCTAATAGTCCGCTTAAGAAACTGATATAATAAAATTGCCCAAAAAAATTTGACTTCCCTCGTTTATTTTCGAAAAACTTCGATAAAAATTCTAATTTTATCACTATCTATCTCTATATATATAAAACAGGATGTGTGTATATATGTAACGTATGGAGTCGAAAACGGCTGGACCGATTTTGATGAAATTTTCAGGGAATCTTCCAAATAACCCCGCGAGTAACATAGGCTACACATTGTTTGGATTTTTCTACATTTAGGGGGTGAAAATGGCAATATTCGATAACACAAGGTATTCCGCGCTTACAAGAAGTTCAAAATAATATATTATCAATCGATGGTAAACAACTTTGTGTACTCTTTTAAGATAACTGCGTACGTCCATGGGAAAACCTTTAAAAAAATTCTTTAAATAACTCTCTGTATTCCAATAAACCGGAACATCCAATATAACGGGATATGCAATAGCGAAGCATTGCCGGGCCCACTAGTTTTTTATATAAGTCGTAGGGAATCCAAATTTTTTGCATACTCTGTTCAGTGAAATTGTAGTTTAGGTAACACCGACTAACTTCTCTGAACAAACCTATGCAATCTGAACAAGTCTAGGGATATTAAATAGCTCTCAAAACACGCTATCTACTTTAAACAAATCAGTTTTTTAGGAGTTTTGGGCAATTGTGCAATGTTTTTACTCGCTATCTTTACCAAAAACGTACTTATTGTAGAACTGAATAACTTCTGTAAACAATCAATATGATCGGAATACTCCACCCCCTTAATTGTTCACAAAGAGCATTAGGATGTTCCTTATATGGCATTTTTTCGAATTTCGTTAAAAATATGTATTAATCGCGATGTTGGTCATCTGTCTTCACCTTGCGTTTCTTTTTGCCAATATTAGGAATATATTGTGAGAAATTTTGTATCGATAGTTGGACATTAGGGTGTGCCGCAATGAGGTAAAAGTATGAATTTGTTCTCAAATCAGTTTATTGCCGCTGAGTATTTTTCATTCGTATATGGACTAAGTAGTAATAAACCGTTCAATAGCTAAAATAAAGACCTAAAATAATATGTGTTTGCTTTTACCATATCTCTTATAGACGCCGAGATATTTTATATAGAATTTGGGGTATTTTTAAAAAAATTATTAAAAATGTTGAAATTGAATTTCGATGTAGATTATTATGGCCAATTATATATTTCAACTTTTAAAGGTTAATCAAGTTAAAATCTATATGTTTAAAAAGTATATGTGTATATTATCACTATCTCTATCATTAGGAGGAGGTAGGAGGGCATATATCATTAGATACGACACAAAAGTGTAACACACAGAAGGGGTCACTTTAGACCCTAGGTTTCTTTGAACCAAATTCGATTCATGACTTTTTAAGTCGTTTGAGCCATGTCCGTTTGTTCGTCTGTCTGCCTGGCTGTCCGGCAGAAAAACACGATAACTTTCGAAAGACGAAACCAAATGTTTTGAAATTTTGCACTCCCCAAAACTCCAACATGCTTTCATCCCTAAGGGTGATGGTATAAAAAACTGGACGTCTAGCCGCGACCCTTCTAGTACCACCCATACAAATGTACCACTCCGCCCACTTTAGAAATCGAGTATTAATATCAATATTATAGAAAATTTGATGTTTTACTAAGGATGAGGGTATATGTAAGTCGGGTTGCTCGACTGAAACTTTCTTACTGTTTGTATCCTCCGTGTTTTCATAAAAATAGTTTTGTTTAAGGAAAGTGGCTTATTAGGCCACCACTCCCGTTCCTAGTTTCTTGGGGCTGACAAAGCCACTAAGAGAGCCTTTGTGTTGAGCTTCAGTAACTAATGTTACCTACTTCCTAAGACGCATCGGTGATAGCATGCCATTTAGGTTACTCAACATTGCGTCTTCTCACATTTGCTACCACTATCAACAATTCTTTTAAGTTACTTAAAATGTGTGACTATGTGTTTTCCGTGTAGTTTATGAATTAAAACTTAAAACGATGGATATTTTTACTTATTTTTAAGTTTCTGAAAATCTTCTCACTAGTGAATCACCCAACATGACATCCAAATCACACCCATAGTTATTTTGGCGCACAGTGTAATTTCACCAACCAGAAGGAATATCTAAGCATATCTTTACAAATTGTAAGCAAACGAATAAATGACCATAGACAATACATTTGGGTGAGTTGTGATTGATGGACACCTCCAAAATTCATCTAAAATTTCTTATATTGATTCGGCCACTTATAAAAACCAGTGCACGATATGTCGATCGTTTTATGTAAACACTTTACAATTGTGTATGAAGAGTAACTTCCACTTTAGAAGTTTTGTAAGCACTTGAATAATTTTGTTACTTACCCAATTCCTGCATTACTTCATAATGCAGCCACTCCCGCTGCTGCCGTTTTTTGGGGGTTTCCTTGCCCTTTATATATCGTATATCCTTCACCGCACACACAAAACTTACAGTCACAAATAATCTCCCTAGTATGCACACAATGACGACATCACGGTTCTGGTGCCAAAATAACCACACACAGAAAACACTAAATCTTTGTAATAAATTCTAGTGGACAAAGGATAACAGCATACAGGATACACAATTTCAACAAACGCAATGAAACATAATTAATTCCCCTGGTGGCGGCACTTGGAGAAATTTAATTATTTTCTTGTTTTTTTCTGCGACAAATAAATTTCACAATTTTTCTTAAGCGTACGCAGTTAAATATTCTTTGTTTTTTGTTTCTTCACTTGTGTTTCTATTTAGAATATCTTGGAATAATCGTATGAAGCAAGAAATCACAATAAACGACAACGATGAGCTTAATATGTTTCTTGTGAGTGTTTTGAGGTGGAAAAGGGATACCACCAAGTGACGGCTAAGTTATGTCATTTTTTTTCAAGATTTCCCAAAATTTTGACAATTCTCATTAGGGTTTTATTTTGTTTGCGTTTGCTTTGTCTGTCATTTATCCATGGTTATTTGTGTTGCCTTATTCTTTAGGGGTTGTTAGGTTAGGATATGACATGTTTTTGTAGGCGATTTGTTTTGTTGTGACATTTAGCTAGGCAAAACACATATTATGGAAGGAAATAAAATAGGGAGTCGCAGTGGTTAAAAAGTTTGTCTACAAAATGAGAGAAAAGCAAGAGAGCGACAGTGGAAACCAGTGTTTGCCGCTTGAGAGACCGTTATTTTAGTTGGGTATTTTAAAGCTTTTTTCTTTCAAGTCCATTCTCAAAAGCCGTCTTTGTAACACTCTCTCTTGGTCTCTCTCTCTCCGTCTTTCTGTGTGCGTTTCCTGTACGAGTCGTTTGTTTATATCCTGTCCTTTAACGTACATAGTTTGTGTGTTTTGAATTACTTATGACTCATGTATGATGTCCTTTGCCAGGGCGTTTAACAATCGACTCCCCTTCCTTTCTCCCCTCTTGAAAAAGGAGTGAATGTGTTTCGGCATGTTATGTTGGTTATTTAATATTTTCTGTAAATATTTATTATAAATATTTAATAAGTCTTTGTTGTAACGTTGAGTTGATGAATTTAAAAGTAATTTTTTGTTTGGTAATTTTTGTTGCCTTCCTAAGTTTTTAAATTCTATGTAGTAAGCCTTTTCTAATCTGTTGTTATTGTTGTTGTTTTAGATTTGTTTGTACAAGAAACATGTGCGCTTTCAGTGACGTTGGTTGGTATTTGGAGAAGACATGCAACAACAACGACAACAACAACTAACATCACATGTTTTATTAATCGCGTGCTAGTATCAAAAAATATACCAATGTGGGTTTGAGTGACTTTTGTTGTTGTTGTTGTTATTAGTGCCTTGAGAGGGATGAGAAACTGATTGGAAAAAAAGTAACCCACTGAGGACTTAAATTTGTTATGTTACTTTTATTTAGTTCGGACTTAGGAACAACAGTGCTTACCAGGAAGAAGTAAAAATTGCAGAAATACTGATTCAAAAGTACTTCGGGTACAATGAGACTACTTTTTGTGTACAACAAAAGTACTTGTTGGTACAATAAATGTTCGCTTTGATACAAAAACACAGTACAACATTTATGATCTCATTGATTTGGGACTCAACTCTGAAGACTGCACGTGAAAGTAGCCCCAAAAAGAAGAAGTTCTGCATCATTCGTTTTGTCAAGTTACATGCCATAACAATTTTATATCGATTTGAATGTAGTATGTATTGTATAGGAGAATTTGTCAAGTTTTATGCTATTTTGTTCGACTTGAATCGAGAACCACTAGTCCAATTAAGCTGAAGCAAATTTAAAATTGCAATTCCTTTAATCTTTTCATATTTATATTTATGATAATCATACGCCACCATATACTATTTATGTTATGTCCAGGGCAACCGGAAATATGCATTGCAAAAATCGTGTTTTATGCGCTTAAAATATGCCCTAGAAATAGGAAAATATGCTCTTAAATTATAATATATTATATAAAAATCAACAAAAATATGCTCTAAAAACGTAAAGAAAATGTTTTAAATATTTTTATTTAATACCAGAAAAATACCTTAAATATTAAAAAAAAAACAACTTTTAAATAAAACCAATATCATTTTAAATTTCCATACACAAATATTGAATAAGTAAAATAAATAGCAGTATAAAATTGCATTACATAACTTATTTCTATCTATATTTAATTTTACCATTAATTTCTATTTTGTTACTATTATTTAAAGAACAATTCGAAGAGACCACTTGAATTCATTAAACATGAAAATAAAAAAAGTATTAAACCTTTTTTCCTAATTAATTTTATATGTAAGGCTTTTTAATTAAGATTGTAGCTGCAATTTAAAATATGCTTTAAAAAATATGATATAAGCTTAAAAAAAGAGACTTTTTATAAAAAAAATATGCTTTTACAACCAAATATGCAAAAATATGCTCTAACAAATAGGTGTCAAAACACTTGTAAGCGTATGAAACATATAAATACCTTACCCATTTGTTAATATCTCGTTATAAAAAAAAAACATGCATTTGCATATTTTCGGTTGCCCTGGTTATGTCAAACAATAAGAGTCTAAAACGTTACAAATTTCCCTATACGATACTTAGTAACACATTACAACCTTTAATTTGAATATACCTTTTTATGGTAGCATGACGTAGCACACAAAGTTTTTATCCATAAATTGTATGATGGCCCGTATTTTGAAAGCATATGTTTCTAATGCTCATATTTTTTGAAATACTTGATTGATTTCATTAATTTTTTCTTTCAACTGTCAAGAAAGTATTACATTTCAATACTAAGTCCCTAAAATATAAATTAGAATTTTTTTATCGAAAAAAAATCATAGCTTAATTCAGTAAATTTTTTTACCAATTACAGCTGAAAAAACCCAAAACGGAGGGCAGGTTTTGGGTTTTTTTTCATAAAAAATTAAGTTTGGAAAAATTTCTTAAATAATTCTCCTTATTCAAATATTTCTTAATTCATCTGACCCATTCATATATAAGAATTAGATGTTCGAAAAATTTATTTATTTTTTCCGCTTAGACACCGCCGCACACTGTGAGATTTAATCAATCTGGCATCTCGAAATTAAAAAAAAAAATGTTTTCGTAACTCGCTCATATTTTTTTTTACGTGAGAAGAGACCCCAATTGTTACGAAAACAAACACAAAAGAGAATAAAAAAATGTTATTGGCTTGATAACAGCTATCAAACACGAGCAATTTCATAGCATGCAACAATTGATTTTCAAGCTTGCATTGATCACAAAAGTTTGAGTGATCAGGTCGAAGTTGTGAGTGTTTTTTTTGGCCAAAAATATTTTTTGTATTGAAGGTTATTACTTAAACTTACAATTTTTGTTTTATTCAATATTTATTTTTGCACTCAAGTATTTTGAAAAAATTGTTTTATAACCACCTAAAAATTAAGAAAAATTTCAAAGCTTTCAAATCTTTGATAGACTAGAACTTCCAAGTCCCACGGAGTTCCGTGATGGGAATGCCAGCAGAATCTTTGTTAATGTGCCCAAAACAAATTTAAAAAATAAAATCCTGCCCATTTTTTGCCTTTTTTTAGTATGAGTGAAATATCGCGAGAGGAGCTATTTTGGATTTGGTTGAGCAAGGTGAAAATAGAAAAAACAGAAGCGGTCGAAAAGCACGTTATATCAATTTTTGGACCAGATGTTGACGATACCAAAATTAAAGATCGTATAAAAAAGCTTTGCTTCCAATTTCAATCGCGATGGAGCAAATCTCACCGTGATAAAGCAAGATTTATGCATGACAATGCTATTTGGCTAAGTTCAAACATTTCTGCTGTTGATTTTGCTCTTGATCACGCACCATCAACTTCAAAACAAATACCGCAACGCGGAAAGCGAGAAAAAGAGTTTGCTGAAAGTGCTTCGAGTACACAAAAACGGAAATGCAAAGAGTTAATATCTTCATGCATTCTTCCCATAGCAAACTTTTCTGAAGAAGTGCAAGAGGCACGCAATTAAGAGTCGATACAGTATCGCGAACTGTTCACAAGAAAAACGTCCCGAGTTGACACCAACATAGATTTATTGCATAGGTTGCTTATCACGTCAGACCCTTTGATTGCAAGTTTACGTTTGCCCCCAAAAACCAAGCGTTCTACTTTACCTTCTGAGGTCATTGAACTTTGGTCTGACACTCAACTAATGAATTTGATGATTTAGCATAAAAAACTTTGCTTGCAACTCTCTGGAATTTTTATTTTTGTATAAATTCCTTATTTTTGTTATTTCTACTTTTCGCTTTTTATTTTTGTATAATTTGTATATAATTTCTTTATTTTGGTTTTTGATTAATATCTTATTTTGAATATTTTCCATTCTTTTAAGAACTTTCGTTGAATTTTTTAGTTTTTCCTCTTTATAATATTTTAGATATCAATAAATTTAACATTGAAACAACATTAACATTTTGTTTTTCTCATTTGCAAAGAATCATCGAAAACTAAAGTTCGAAACTTGAAGCATTTTATCGAAATGGTTGTATGTGGGTACTTATATCAATATATCGACAAGTTTTAGTTAGAAGAGAAAAAAAGAAGAAATATTGAATATAAATGTGTAAAAAAAAATTGTCCTCAACTAGTGTTTTTGAGGATAGTTCGGAACTAGACCCCTTTGACACTAGTTGGAACTAGTTATATAATAATCTCCTTAACGATCGTGCCAAATTTCAAGTTGATATCTCTAAAACATCATATAAAAATTAATTTTGAGATGCTAGATTGACTAAATCTCACACTGTGCGCCGTGCGTCGCACAGTGGGTTATGGGACCCCCAAAACGAAGATTAATTCAAATATGAAAATTACGATTTCCAATTAAAATTTTGTACTTAATAATTGTACACAGAATACTGATTCAATAGATACTAGAATTAATTACATATGTAGGTTATTTAAAGTTCTTTGCTCTCTCAAACTTGGGAAATTTTTTCGGCTTTTCTACGTGTTAGCGAAAAGTGGAATATTGATATTTTGGAGTGAAAGTTTTTGCCTTTTAGTCATTTACAAATCGAATTATTGTTATGGATCATTTAACTTCAGCTATTGAAGAACAGGAATAACAATTAGTTGTATAAAATAAATACGTACAATAATTTGTAATTATTTTTGAAAAAATTGTCTAAATTCAAGGTATTTTTGAAATGTAAGTAGATTTTTAAAATAGTTCCGGGTAAAACCGTGTTGATAAATAAACATAATTGTAATATATATAACATCTGTACTTACAAAATCAAGAAAAACATTTTGCGCGTTTTTGCGTCAGTTTGTTTTAGTAAATAAATTGTGATGTAAGACACCCCTGCGAAAATGGTGGAAAATTCGTTTGGTTTGATTTGGCCTAATATTTTTTGTCTTTGCTTCATTGCAATTTGTTGCTGAGCATTAATTTTTAATTATACCATACATAAGGTAATATATGCTTATTTGCCTTGATAAAATTCAAATTGAAAATATGGTTAAATTACATTATTTCACAACAACTCAAGATTTTATAGCCGTCACAGCAAATTTTTTCAAAACGCTAAAATATCAACATATTTGGGAAAATTAACTCAGAACTGATTAATAACAAGCACTAAAACTAGTTTTTCATGCAAAATTCAGAGAAATACCTTCTAACTAGTTCAAGTTACTTTTATAAAATTTGATTCATTTCGAGGTTTGTTTTTTAAATGGTTTTATTTACAAAACACGATGGACTGATTACAAACTGTTATTTGACTGGTGTTTAATATTGTTTGACATTTTGTCATGAAGTAACTGAAATGGAAGCAGTGGCTCCAAAAATTATTTTTTTGTAAAATATATATTTTTCGAGCCCTTCGCTCAACAAGTAGTGTGCATAATAGACTATCTGAAAGCGCTATTGTCCATATCATTCTCAAATTTTGGCCTCAGTGTACGTTACTGTATAATACGCAACCAAAAATATCACTTCCATCCAACATAGAGGAGAATGTTGCGCCTGTAGAGGAGACCGTTACTAAAGATGCCGACCAGTCGATTAGACACCGTGAGCATTCTGTGCACGCTTTGCATTAGATATGCAACAACTTGGAATGACGCTGTAATGATGAATTCTCATTCCTTTCCCAAAGCCTCCGCCCCACCCTCCGAGATTGCACATACTTATTCAAATGTATACAGCTTTTTGATCCACTCTGTATATAAACAGATAAGTGTGTATACATATATACATAAGCATTTATATATATTTTAAACAGTTACAACATAAGTCCATATTAAATTTCAAAGAGATCGGATACAAACTGTAGCCTTTATAAAGGTTTGATTCTACTACAGTATATATACATGTAAGTATATATATGGGGACTATATGTATATATGGACCGATTTCTTAAAAACTTCAAACCAATCGATCTTACAGCAAATGGAACATCTGTGCCAAATTTGGCAAAGATCGGACGCTTCATTGAATAAATTTTCGTTTTGGGTGTTCAATACCCCACTGTACGTCGCACAGTGGCACCGCCCCATATATTTCTTGGAAAAAAATAGAAGGAGTGGTCGTACAGCAATGCAATTTTGCAGAAAAACTTCTCTGGGCTAAATTAAGAAATTTTGAAAAAATCTTGGAAAACCGCCCACTGCCACACCCACCTCCCATATAACAGCACTTGCCAAAATTTTTATTGTTGGACCTAGGGACTCGAAATTCAGGACACTTCTTAATTGAGTTCTCCTTATGAAAAAAATTAAACATATTGGGGATGCCACGCCTACTTTAGATTTTACTCCCATTGAAAGTTGTAGATTTTAGGTGTTTTTCTTCCCTGCCTAGAAAATTTCATATAAGTTAAAAAATTGCAATTTTTAATCAAAAGTCAACATATGTTGTCTCCATACAAAAGAAGAGAATATCCCCAACAACTCCCGCGAAAGATAATAGCCTTCAAATACACCGATATAGCGCACAAATGCATGCATTAAAATCGATGGTACTAAAAGGGACGGTATTTGGCGGTGATTTTTTTTTTCTTAATTGAAAGTACAGACTCGGACCTTTAATTTTTTTATAGTACGAGGGCTAAGCAAGGCAAAGCACAAAAAGTTTTTTTCCATCAAAAAGCTAAAAGTTGATATTTTTTAGTATAATTTTTGATAAATTATAATAATTTGTATACCTTTCCAATTTCCAAATATTTTTTTTCTTATAAAAGAGTAATTGCTGTATTTTCACTAAAAATAAAACAAAAGCCATAGCCGTAAACTTACACACACAAAAAGTTCTTTATTTGGACAATAATTTTAATCAAATTTCATTGAATAAATTTCCGTTGACTTCTGTTAGTTTTTTTAATTACAAAATTTCACTTTTCATAAAAAACCTTGTTGAATTTTTCTTATTCAAATATTTCTTTACAAAACCAAATTATTAAAATTTTGAAATTGGAAAGTTGGAAACCCCTATTTTTTCCGCCGAAATGCCACTGTGCGTCGGTCCGTTTTAAGACAGGCACTTTAATATTTTAAAAAATTTTATTTTAGCTTTTCCTCCTTTGTACAACTAAGTGAGTTAACTTTGCTTCTATTGTAACTTCTCAGGCAAATGATGTTTAGAGCAAAATTCGATAAGAAAAACTTTTTTATTGGCGAATCAATGATATTTGTTGCCACCATGTTTAGAATTCATACCGATTACCACAAATTTGTTTCTTTTTATTTGCACAAATGTCTGTACAGTATCGACTGTTCAATATATTTGGCTAAGGAAATATTGAGTTATGCCACTACTGATCACTTAATATTACAAATATCAATCGGTCAACTTGACTGAAATTTCTGTACTGGTTATATTGTAATTGTGTTTTATAATAAAGTGTAATTACTCATCACTAGTTTAATATATCCGACAGTTGTATAACCGTTGTACGATTTATTAAATATTAGCACCAAAAAAGGTACTCCTAAACCAACCCCTTTCCCAGTATCTTCTCTCCTAATCATTTATATATCAAAGAGAGGAGAGTCCATTCAGCCAATTACTCAAAGCTCCTTGTTTTTTTTTTTAAGGGTCCTCTTCTTGGTCCTCCCTTGTTAGAACAACGGTTTCTTAGACCACTTTAAGGGAACCCAAAGTCAGTGCCCGTTATTACGCAGAGCACCGTGTTCGTCCAAGTCGCGGTAATCGAATCGAATCGAAACGAACGTTCTTCTAACCTTAGGATACCGTGATGATAACGATGATAATGATGATGATGACGACGACGTTTTCGCTGACAACTTATATGTCTTGACTTCTTTAGCACTTACGACCTGAACAATCAGGTCATAACAAATAAAAAAAAGAATAACAAGGCAAAAAACATAGAACGAAATTGAATTGAAAATCGCAAGAAAACGTGAAAATGTTAATAGTGGCTAATAAGCGTTTTTTCTCCGACCACTGCAAAGAAAATTTTGTAGAAATTGCAAGACAAACACGATGATGGCAAAAATTGGGAACGTGAAATCGTCAAGTGAAGTTAAACGAAGCAACCAAAACGGGAAAGAAAACTAACTAATCTATAATGTGTATGTACACAACACACATACTTATATAAAGGAGCAAAGTGAAACATTCACCAGCACAGGCACGCAAGCAAAAAAAAAACAGAAACAGCAACAGAAAAATAATATTAAACAATTTTATTAACATAGCAAAAAAAAGAAAAGGAAAAGAAAACTGAACACAAAAAAATATAGATATAACAAGAATAGTTTTAGTAATTGCTAGCCAAATAAAAAACATGATAATGTTGTAGAAAATATCCTTGTTCCCATCGCTAAGGAAAGTGCTGCAAAGGTTACCTTTCTAAACATTTACATTTTCATAGATGTTAATGTGAACGAACACACACATTTGTTTGTGTGTCTCTTCTCTGTGTACTTAACTTTTCCCGAGTAAATGCTAAAAATACATTTTGTTTTATTGGAAAAAAATTCTGCAGAGAATAAAAATAAAACTTTATTTTAAAGTCGTTTGTAACTCGTTTCTGGTCGTTGTCGCCGTCGTCGTTTCGTAATACAACTGTGTGCGTGTATTGTTGTTGTTTTCGTTGTTGTTGCTGGTGTTGGTGTTGTAAGGAGCAAGTGGGCTTACACTGTGTGTGTGTGTGTTTGGACTCAAAATCCTTTTAAATGTGTGTGTGTGTGTGTGTGAGATTGAATTGTACCCCTCCGCCCCAAATGTGCATGAGAGTATCCGTGTCCGTGTGTGTGTATGTGTGTGGTTTTGGTTTTACGTTGAAATCTATTGACGGATGTTGACACTAAACAACTGAAGTTGTACGTACAGACGTACAAACAACAAACGGGTGACTGCTGCCACATTTTGTTATTTTTTTTTCGCCTTCTTCTCCAAGGGTTACATAAAGTGTTTCTAGTGTTTTTTTAATCAAAAGGACGAAGAAATCGAAAATCAACGTCATATTAAAGAAAACGTAATGTAGCATTGAACACTGCAAGCATTTCAATACTTGTTAAGGCGTTTTAATGGGGCTGCAGTAATATTTTTATTAAAAAAATGTAATAACTCTTACATGTGACATGTGAGATGTACAGTCAAACCTGTCTATAAAGAATTTTGTGCGTAATGTAGGAATTTTCAGTGCCCTTACTACTACGATATAGGAAAGTTGAACTATATTCTAAGTTTTCTTAAATTTTCCCATAAAGAATGCTAACTGTGTTATGCATAACAAACGTGGGTGGTGGTAAGATTTACATAGTTAAGTAAAAAACCAACACTTACAGCCATGTTCTGGAAAACAATTCGGTCTGAAAACAAAATCGGTAAAAAGGTAATACTTTTTAATACATTTTTTCCGATTTTGCTCAGTTTTCAAACCGAATTGTTTTCCAGAACATGGGTGTTAATGTTAGACGACAATACATAGTTAATATTACAAACGTTATACTAGATGAATGCATTTTAGAGTGCACGATATTTTAATTGATATGTATGTAATTATGACTGTGATAATTATTTATATGCGAGTGGACGTAAATAGCCTGAACACGTTGCGGATTTATCACTGTATGCAACAAATAAGTTGTGATGTTGTCTAGGGCCCTCAACCAAACCTCAAGCTGATAATGACACATTCTTATCGATTAACTACACTGTAATAGTTTTTGGCAAAAAATTTCTAAGACTATGTTTTTACCTTAATTCGGGTATGAGGGATCGAACTATATCATAAGTTTTATGAGTTACAATTACGGTTTCATACAATTTTTACACCCTCGCTAATAAGCAGCTATGGGCACCACTACATTGAAAGCATTGCATGTGCTTTTGCGTCAATGTTTTATTTGTTGTTTTTTGTTGTAACTTCTTCATATCGATGCGAATTCTTATGCTCTTGAAGCTCCGAGAAGGCTCCCTGCCCATAGCTGCTAATAAGGATTGTGGAATATATCAGAAAAAGTGTAACGCATTAAAAGAGAACTGAGAAGTTGGGACCCTAGGAACAAATTGGTTTCAGAACTTTTTAAGATGATTAGCTCAAGTCCGTCCGTCTGGCTAGTGGGCAGGATAACTCGAGTAAACCTTAACTGATCCTAATGAGAATTTACCAGTACTATTAATATTTTCCAAAATTAAGTAATGGGATTGTAATTGGGCTGCATAGTCCCATTCCTTCGTATAACTACCATACAAAAATATCTATTTTTGAAAAATTTATATTTTACTTATAACATCCAAAAGGGAAAACTACAGGTCATCTTAACTTTATATGATTAATAACCTTATAAAAGTATGTAGAAATATTTGTCACATACCTTTTGGTACCTCCCATACTTAAAAAAATAATTAATTTCTCTTTACACCCCATGAATGAGCTTCTCGCATTGTTGTGAATTAACACGCTTTCTACTTGTAAATTCACAACTAACGGCACCTACTTGTTTATCGACGAATGCGAACGTCACTGTTTGAAAAGCTTTTACAAGACATGCCGATTGACTCGACACTTATACTGCGACGTTGCAGTCGACAACATCGAGGGGGCCGGCAATAAAAGAAAAATTTAGATGACTGGAGGCGTGAATCGGACCCGGGATCTCCCGCATGGTAGTTGCGTGTTCTAACCATTATGTCACGGCCGGTCCACAGTGGTTGCCGTTTCATACAAAGAGCGGCAAAAAATAGAAGGAGTTGTCATAGGTGAAAAATATTTGGCACATCTCACAGTCTCTTTAAATGACACCAATTTCTTAATTTGATTAAAATCTGTGAAATGATTCAAGGACCTCCCTTAGATCCTAAATATTTAAATTTCATAGTAGGCATACCAAAGTCGTCATATCCATTGATTCCATCAATCTATGACTAAATCTAATATTTGGTCATTATCGGACAAAGGATTCAAGGACCTCTCTTAAATCCTGAAAATTTACATTTCATAGTAGACATATCAAAGTCGGTTTATCCATTGATTTCATCAATCTATGACTAAATCTACAGTTTGGTCAATGTCGGACAAAGGATTCAAGGACCTCTCTTAGATCCTGAAAATTTACATTTCATAGTAGACATATCAAAGTCGGTTTATCCATTGATTTCATCAATCTATGACTAAATCTACAGTTTGGTCAATGTCGGACAAAGGATTCAAGGACCTCTCTTAGAGTACACAACAAAACAAAGACACCAAAAACGGTGAGGCCGCTTAAATTTAAATCATATAATCTATAAATATTGGTAAACATTTTACAACAAATTTGGTTGTTAACTTCGATCGACTTCGCAACTAAAACTCTAAGTGAAATTTAAGTCTACATACGAGTTAGTACTGAAATAGGCACATATAATAAATTAATTTAATAAAATAGACACAACATGCTGAGAAGTTTTTAATTCTTTTAAATAATTGTTGATACCTTTCTTTACAATATTTAATTTATCCATTGTTTAAGCAATTCTCTTGACAGTTACTCACGCTGCGAAACAAAATTATTCATGGCAGCAATTCTTAAAGAGGCAAAAACAAAAGTAATTTGAAAGAGCAAAATCTATTGTGGGATAGTGTTGCCACAGTTTTACCCAGAATTTAGACATAATTTTACAGTCCAACCACTATGATGTTATACACCGTAATATTGCTATATGCATTTTTTTGTAAGTACACTGAATTCAGTCAAATTGTACCCAAGAAAATCGTTTATAGCAATCTGACTTAGGAGTGAATATGAAAGAGGCACCCTTCTGGTACCTTCCGTACAAAATAAACTTTTTTTGAAAATGTATATTACATAACATCCAAATGGTTTACTGGCGAAAATTTCAGTTTGGTCAGTTTGTATAGTTTTTGTCCGATCTTGGTCATCTTAAAACTTAACCTACGATAACAGGATAGAAGCTTGAATACCGAATTTCAACTCGACAGACAGACGGACACCCCCAAAAGGAGAGAGTTTGTATGGGAGGTGGAAGAAGTTTTTGTCCGATTTTGGTCATAACTTAACTTCTGCTTATACCAAATATCAGCTCAATAGCACTTAAACTACGAATGTAATCGGGGGGACAGACTAACGGGAGGTGGAGGTAGTTTTTGTATGATCTACGAACGTAACCACCCCTTAGAGGACATAAGCGTGCGTATCAAATTTCTACTTAAAATTTCCTGACTTACGACTGCATTCACGAGGACAGATAGGCGGACACCCCCAAAAAGGGGGAGTTTTGTATGAGAGGTGAGAGTGGTTTTTGTCCGAATAACTTAACCTCAGCTTATAGGATAGAAGCTTGTATTCCAAATACCAGCTCAATAGCTCTTAAACACAACACTGATCATTTATAAATATTTATTGTCATACCTACCACGCCTCCTTATGGGCGTTACAAATGGAAAATCAAAGTTAATATATCCTTCACTCTGGTCCTCGCGCGTGGTAAAGGTTATAAAAGGGCTGCAGTAACATTCCGCAGTTGTCGACCAATGATATCTGTATCATCGGCGTACGATAGCAGCATGTGACATTTTGCATGATCATCTCCACGATAATGTTAAAGAGATCTTATGACAGGCGCAGAGTTACCAGACTCAGCCATGGCATTTAATTTTTTTTGTCGTATCGTACTACCGAATATAGCTTTGTTGTCTGTATTTCTTGGGTCTCGTAGTGTCAATATCTGGTCGACTGTGAGTTTGACTATATCTAAAGCGTGTGGCAAGTTCCAATCAGTCAGGGTCAAAATACCCGCAAAGGATTTAGGCATTCTCAGGCCATACTGTTTTGTATGACCTTTATACCTTTAACCCAAGAACGATTAATGATTTCTTATTCTATTCTTCAGCAAAATTGTAGAGAATACCAAACCCTTTGGAGGTTTTACTATACTGACCTAGTCCTTCAGCCTGACTTGGAATATCTGACCACTCAAATTGCACTGTGTTAAATGGACAATAATGGAACGGTGTGCGAATGATTAATATAAAATCCGCATAATATTAATATTACTCAAACGTTGCACATACATATGTCACGAGTACCATATGCCATATCTATACGTTTATGTGTATGTAACAGTACAATTATATAGCAATGCCCAGTTTTGAGGTTATTTAGAAAATTTTTTGTAAATTTGTCCGATAAATCACTACACATTGGTTGGATCTGTAAAAAATTTGGCCTTAATACGAAGGAGACTTCCAATGAGCATAAAACATGGTACTTAGGGGGTTTTGGGGTCACTGATTTCGAATCCGGAGAAAAATTTGGAAAAAAAATAAAATGACTGACATTTTTTTTTTTCAAAAAATGCTAAGGGTGTGGACATTTTGTTCAGGTGAATGCCAGCATTTTTTGAAAATAATGTCTGCCATTTTGTGTTTTCTTTGTTTCAAAATTTGACTTCGGATTCCAAATCATATATGACGAATGTCCAAAACATAAGTCAACTTTAAACGGCTACAGAATAATGGTAAATAATCACATGGACAAAATTTTTATTTTCTCTTCTTCTTTGGAGTTTAAACTTTATATATAAGTATTAAAAAGTAGGAATTTGACAATTTTATTTTTTGAATTTCGGCCAAAAAAAAACCGATTTCCGACCAATGCGCACTATTTTTTGATAGCGGTGTTGTCGGGACCGGTCACGGCATGATGGTTAGAACACGCGACTACCATGCGGGAAATCACAGGTTCAACTCCTGGCTCCAGTCATCTTGAAAAAAAAATTGTCTTTCATTGTCGGCTTCCCTCGAATGTTGTCGACAGCAACTTCGCAGTATCAGTGTCGAATCAATCGGCATGTCTAGTAAGAACTTCTCTAACAGTGACGTTCGCATTCGTCAAAAAAAACAAGTAGGTGCCGTTAGTTGTGTATCTAAAAATAGAAAGCGTGTTAATTCACAACAACGCGAGAAGCTATCCCATACCTCATTCATGGGGTGTAAAGGTAAATTAAGTTTTTTTTTTAAGTTGTCAGCTTTGTATATGTCAAGGACATCCGCCAGTCTAGTTGTATAGAAATCCTGGACATTGTGGTACATATACTGTAATCATGGTCCTTATAACATTTGAAGGATCAGTCAACATTAGGAGAGCTCCTTTTGTTACTTTCCCTTTGTGTTTTCATAATATTTGATTTAGACCAATGCGCTCGTTTTAAGTTGTGAACGCCATTAATAGAGACGTTGTGTTGAACATCAATAACTTCGGATACCTACTCCTTAAGAAGCCTACGAAGTAGCATCCTCCTTAGGTTAGTCATCTCTGAGTGTTCTCAGTTTTGCTAACACTAAACGGATGTCCAAGCCTGACGAATATGTGATCTACCGGACGTCACGACGAGTCGTGAGCAGCTTGAGAACCTTCGCAATGATAAAAGTTTTTTATCTAATGCAAAATAAATAAGTTTTCACAAAATTCACCAATTTCTTTGAATTTTTAATCTGGTCGCTTCATTTACTTGCGAAAATTTTGTTATCCGGGTTAAAAAAATGTTCCCCAAATATGTCTTTATATACTTTTGCATCAATAAAATAATTTCCTCTCCGTTAATTCTTAATCATGAAGAAAAGACGTCAAATTGTCGTCGTTAACTGTTCCGTTGTTGTTTTTCTTAATGTAACTGTTGTATTAGTTGTTGCCTTGTTTGGTTTTTATTTTTCATAAGTATGCGTGTGTGAGTGTGTGTGTCTGTGTATGAGTATTTCTAGTGCGTGTTGGCAATGTGGCGCCAGCTGAATGTTAATACAGCCCAATCAAAGTCGCAGCCAACCCAACACCCTCCTATCAAGTCCAATCAGCCACTTAGGCTGCTATTGCCCCACTAACTCCAACCAGGCCCCGCAAAACCGGTGGTGCTAACTTTAAATGAAGAACATAAATTTATAAATAAAATGTCATAAAAACTGTGACGACGACCATGGGATTGGGATTGGACATACATATCTCTGCATATATATTTAGTATTTACTAGACCAACTTGTCATACCCAAAGTGTTACAATTTATCATAATATAATAATATTTACAATAGTAACATATTTCAATACTACCATCTGCAGGAGAAGAGGATTCCCGTCATGAGGCCCTCACCCTAATGCCAACAAAACAAATCAATGATTAATGCAAAATATAACGAAACAGACGAAGAATTCTGACAAATGCAAAACAAACAAAAACTAAACACACACAAAGTGAATTCCGTCCAAACCTAAGAAAAACAAATTCAATTTGTGTTATTTCTCCTTAAATCAATTAAAAACACCAAAAAAAAAATGCAAATTCTAAAATTATAAAAACCCCAAGCCAACATTTTATTTAGTGTTAAACCAAAAGAAAGAAAAAATTAAGTGAACTTTGTTATGTTATTTATAACTAAATTAAATATTAATTATAAATTGAGAATAAGTTAAAAAATTAAAAAAAAAATAAACTACAGCAGCAACAACACAAGTAAGTAACTATGTATGGAAATTTTATGAGAAGCATTATGCACTCACAATGTTTAAGGGTGAAAGAGTGAGCTACAGTATGCAAAACTTATAAACGGACGTTCAGTAGTGGGAAAAAAAGTATTTATTTAAAACTTAACACTCAAAAAAGGTTTTAAGTTTTTAATTTCTTCTGAAGTTTGTGTAAGAAAAATGAATTAGGCAAAAGTGCAGAATATGCGGCGGGATCCCAAAAAAAAATGCCACCCCACCCCAAAATACGCCCCAAAACACGAAAATCGAGGGCAAAGTTGGCGCTAAGGCCCGGGGATTTTTTTCGCGCAATTTTTTTAAAAATAATTTTTTTTTTGTATATCCCGGAAATTTAAATGGCTCTAACTCCAGGAGACCCGTAGGAACCTAAAAATACCATCTTTGGATTCGTCTCGAAAATATCTTTCATTTGAGTACCTGCACCTGGGGGGTCATCATAGAACCGAAAGGGGCCCCTTTTTTTGACCCCCCGGGCCCCGCGCCAACTTTGACCTACCATTCCGATGTTTGGGGAACAAGACGAAGACAATGGCATATTTTTGTTTTAAATCGGGCTCCCGCCCCCATATTCTGCACTTCAGCCATGAATATGTTTACGGTCATGTCCTGTAGTATCGAAAAATGTATGTATGTACTATGAATATATTATTTAATTCGAGAACTGTGTCATTTAAATATTTTACTTAAGCAAAGCACATACCAAATTACAAAAAAAAAAATGTTTACTACAAATACTCCAGACTCTAAAGATCGTGATTAAATCAATTAAATCTTGTTTTATGACCCCCAAAAAGGGGGGAGTTTGTATGGGAAGTGGAAGTAGTTTTCGTCCAATTTTGCTCTGTCCGATCTGCTCTTAGATGATAGAAGCTTGTATATCAATTTCCAGCTCAATAGCTCTTAAACTACGGACGGGCTGTATAACCTAATCGGCATGCTACCACCGATACGTCTTAGGAAGTAGATAACAAAAGTTACTAAAGCTCAACACAATGTCTCTCTTAGTGGCTTTGGCAGCCCCAAGAAACTAGTATGGGGCGCGGTGGCCTAATAAGCCACTCTCTTTAAACAAAACCAATTATTATGAAAACACGAAGAAAAGAAAAAACAAAAACCCCCCAAATGTTGATGACTCCCGCAAACTTTATAAGTACCATGATTTACGGATATGCACCTGGAATGTCCGAACTCTCTACAGAGAAGGTGCCTCTATCCAACTGGCGGATGTCCTCGACAAATACAAGACTAACATCACCGCCATACAGGAAATGCGATAGACGGGACAGGGATGCACACGTCGAAAAAACTGTGACATCTTTTATAGGTGCCATGCGGAAAGACACGAATTTGGATGTGGATTCATAGTCGGCAAGAGACTTCGACATTTGGTCTCGCGGTTTAACTCTGTAAGTGACCGAATAGCCGCTATTCGCATCAAGGCGAAAAATTTTTACATTATGCTGATTTGTATGCACGCCCCGATGGAAGACATAAATGAGGACATTAAAGATGCATTCTATGAGCTTAAACTTAACTTAATTTCCCTTTGCACCCCATGAATGAGGTATGGGATAGCTTCTCGCGTTGTTGTGAATTAACACGCTTTCTATTTTTAGATTCACAACTAACGGCACCTACTTGTTTATCGACGAATGCGAACGTCACTGTTTGAGAAGCTCTTACTAGACACGACGATTGAATCGACGCTTAATACTGCGAAGTTGCTGTCAACAACATTCGAGGGGAGCCGACAATGAAAGAAATTTTTTTTTATTTTTTTTCTTTTAAAATGACTGCAGCCAGGTTTGAACCTGCGATCTCCCGCATGGTAGTCGCGTGTTCTAACCACTATGCCACTGCCGGTCCCATTCTATGAGCACCTGGAGAAAATATATGACCGCTGCCCTGCGCAGGACATTAAAATTGCTCTGGGAGTTGCAGCCAATTTACGCACGCGATTAAGTAGTGCTAAAAACGCTCGTAACCAAACGAAAAAAAAGCTAGATATCACAAAGCTGCGTACCACCGAGATATCCAATGCCTACTCCAACCAACTCTCTCAATTACTCCGTACAAATCCCCCTAGTTCTGATGTTCCCGACACCCAGTGGCAGCATATTGCGAATTCTATGGCCACTGCCGCAACGACCGTACTGTGTTATGAAAAACCACGCTCAGACAAGCCCTGGTACGATGATGAATGTCGCGAAATGTCTGAGGAAATGGATGCTGCATACAAGGCAAAACTGCAGCCAAAGGCGAGGCATGCGGTGATGAAACGCCTGTTCAGGCGGAAAAAGCGTCTATGGAAGAAAAGAGAGAGCCAGGATAGCGAAAACTAAAGGGATAGTGGTGAGCCCCAAAAGTTCTACCAAAAGGTAAAAAGTAAATGTTTTGGAACTGGGATCCCCACCTGTAAGGACACAGACGGAAATTTGGTCACGGACACTCAGAGTGTGCTGCAAATCTGGAGGGAACACTTTCAATCTCTACTCGTTCCCGAAGGCAGCATAAGTGACGATATCACACCAATCAACGCCGATGGAGTAGACTGCCCACCACCGAGCCAAATCGAGATCAACACGGCAATTGCACGGCTTAAAATCAATAAAGCTGCGTTGGGCCGATGGACTGCAGACAGAGCTTTTTAAAGCCGGCGGCGATGACCTGGTAACATGCATGCACCAGCTCATAAACACGATTTTGCTCCGGGAGTGCATGCCCGATGATTGGAATCTGAGTGTCCTATGTCCCGTGCTTAAGAAAGGCGATCCTAGTGTGTGTACCAACTATCGCGGGATTAGCCTTTTACCCATCGCATACAAGGTCCTGTCTAGTGTGTTATGTGAAAGACTAAAGCCCATTCTGGCGAACCTGATTGGACCTTATCAGTGTGGCTTTAGACCTGGTAAATCCACCACTGACCAGATATTCAAGCTACGAGAAATCCTGGAGAAGACCCAAGAAATGTAGATCGATACCTACCATCTGTTCATCGATTACGAAGCTGCATTTGACAGTCCGATATGACAGAAACTATTAGATGCTATGGCTGAGTTTGGTATCCCCTCGAAGCTGATACGACTTTGTGGGATGACACTGACTGACATGAAGTCTTCAGTGAAAATTGGCAAAAATCTGTCAGATTCATTTTCTACCAAGCGAGGCTTTAGACAAGGCGATAGTCTGTCCTGTGATCTCTTTAACAACGTAATGGAGATGATCATGCGGAAAGCAGCAGTAAACAGGAATGGCACCATATTTAACAAAAGCCACATGTTGCTCGCGTATGCTAATTATATAGATATTATTGGACGTGGATTGCGAGATGTTACTGCGGCTTTTTCGAGCATTGAAAAGCAGTCGGCTGAAGTGGGTCTGGTGATAAACGAGGACAAAACCAAGTTATTTGTTTCAACGAACAAAGAGTCCACTCGTCTGGGACGCTGCGTGAACGTTGACAACTATAACTTTGAAGTGGTAGATGATTTTGTCTACCATGGCTCCGCCATAAACACAAATAATAATGTCAGCCTGGAAATCAAGACACGAGTATTGATCGCAAACCGCTGCTACTATGCGCTAAGCAAGCGATTTAAGGACAAAGCGCTCTCTCGAAGAACAAAGATTTAGATCTACCAGACTCTGATCCTACCTGGCTTGCTCTACATCGCAGAATCCTGGATAACGACGCAGGCCGATTAATCTATTCTGGGAGCTTTCGAGAGAAAAATACTCCGCAAAATATTTGGACCCATCATCGTGAACGGCGAGTACCGTCGTCGAATGAATCATGTGCTGTATGCGTTGTACAACGACATCGACGTAGTAAAGCGCGTTCAAATAGACCGAATGCGCTGGCTTGGACACGTTGTACGAATGGACGAAAACGCTCCGGCTCAAAAAGTCTTCGGCACTAAACTCGATTTGCGGCGCAGGAGGGGTCGACCAAAACTCCGATGGAAGGACCAGGTAAAAGAGTTGTTATCTAAGCTTGGTGGAACGAACTATCTACGGAGCGCAAAAGATCGGAGCGCTGGGAATACTTTTCTACGTGCGGCTACTGATTACATACAATTTCACAATCAGAAGGGGCGTGGCTATACTTTCGGGTTTTTCTCTAAAACGTTATCCTGTTATAGCTTTACTAAGTAAAGAATTTGTACACGATAGCGTTGAGTGCATTGATATTATTACTTAAATTCTAAAGTAGGCGAAATGGTACATTTGTATGGGAGGTACCATAAGGGTTTGGTTACGTCTTTCGAAAGTTGAAGTGCGTACCAGCCGGACATGGCTCAAACGACTTAAAAAGTCATGAATCGAATTTGGTTCAAAGAAACCTTGGATCTATGTGTTACACTTTTGGGTCGTATCATATGATATATACCCTCCTATTCGTAGGGTGGGGTTATAAAAATCTGTAAGAAGTAGAAGTAAAATGTATTACCTGGTTGCAGCCAAGGTGCGCACAAGATTGAGCAGAGCGAAAAACGCACGTAACCAAACACAAAGAAAGCTGGACATCGCGAAGCTGGAAACCCCAGAGATAGCTACTACCTACTCCAACCAGCTCTCCCAACTTTTACGACACAACGCCTCTACTTCTGACGTTCCCGATACACAGTGGCAGCATATTGCGCATTCCATGGCAACCGCCGCAACAACCGTGCCAGGATATGAAAAGCGGCGCTCAGACGATGAAGAATGTCGCATAGCGTCTGAGGAACAGGATGCTGCTTATAGGGCAACGTTACAGCCAATTGTAACCCGTGCTGTTAGGGAACGGCATAAGGAGAAAGCAAAACGGGCGAGATAGCTATTTAGGCGAAAAAATCGTCAGATGAAGGAACGGGAGAACGAGGATATAGAGCGATACAGGGATAGAGGAAAGTAAGAGCAAATAGATACGGTAATGGCCTTCCCACCTGTAAGGACAGTGATGGAAATTTGGTCACGGATACGCAGAGTGTGCTGCACATATGGAGAGAACACTTCCAGCAACTGCTGGTTCCAGAAGGCAGCGCACGTGAAGTTATCACGCCATTTGTCGACGACGGCTTAGATTGCCCACCACCAAGTCAAGCCGAGGTAAGAATAACAATATCGCGGCTGAAAAACAACAAAGCAGCCGGTGCCGACGGTCTGCCCACCCCTAGGCTCCGCCATCAACAAAGCAAATAATGTCAGCCTAGAAATCCGGAGAAGAATCCTGCTTGCAAATAAATGCTACTACGGACTAAGCAGGCGATTCAATGACAGAGCTCTCTCTCGACGAACAAAACTCCAGCTATACCAGATACTGGTTCTACCTGTCTTGATGTACGGTTCAGAATCCTGGGTTATGACACAAGCGGATGAATCGGTTCTGGCGGTATTTGAGAGAAAAATACTCCCTAAAATATATGGGCCCATCAACGTTAACGGAGAGTGTTGCGTTGGCTAGGTCATGTTGTACGCATGGACGAAAATGCTCCAGCTCGAAAAGTCTATGACAATGAACTCGATGGACGGCGCAGAAGAGGGCGATCAAAACTCCTTTGGAAAGTCCAGGTTACTGAGAACCTTACATAACTCGGTGTGACTAACTGGAGAAGAAGCGCAGAAGATCGTGGTGCTTATAATATTTTTCTACGTGCGGTATATTATCCACTGGAATTGCTAAGAAGTACCAGCTAAGTAAGTAAGTAAGTAAGGTTTCGGAAGTTCGATGATGCACATTGGACCGGGTCGGTCCCCATACAAGATTTTTTTTTCTTCAAAGTCGAGGGCAAATATTAAAGATCACCTCGAGACAACTTCAAAAATAATTTTTTTTTCCTCCCCCACCCCCCGAACAAAAATTGATCTAAATGAGGCCATCATTACAAGATGATGTCGTATGTCAGCGACATCTATAGGACAAATGTAGTACTCGTCGAAACCTATACACCGATATCTTGTATGTTACGATTGAGCCACAAACAAAAAAGCAGTGACAAAAAAACGATTTTGGCTGTTTTTCCGGGGGGGTGGGGGAGGAAAAAAAAATTTTTTTTTGAAGTTGTCTCGAGGTGATCTTTAATATTTGCCCTCGACTTTGGACATTTTTTTTGGTGACCCGGTCTAATGCACATCATATGTTCTGCAAAGTGCACATACATTTTTTACAGAACACTTTTATTTGTAATACTGCTGAATAATTTGGCACGTCGCCAAAGTGATGTGAATCTTTACATGACAAATTGCCAAACAATACTGAATAAAAATTAGATGACAGCATGACACCAGTCCAGCGGAATTTGTAAAAAAAATTCAAATGCAAAACAAACCTCTAACTGAATCACACTTAATATAAAGATCTAAGAGAAATTATAAGATTACTTTAACATAAAAAAAAAATAAATTTTATATATAGCCCAAAATCGTTCAACTTTTCATATTCTTAGATTTTGCGGAATCAAATTTTGGATTTTTTTTGTCGGCATTGAAGCTAAAGTCATCAAGGCAATATATACTCTAATATTCAGTACTGCCCTTAGGAAATGCGATGTTAATGTTTTCATAACTAAATGTCAAATAATGCTGAATAAAAAAGGAATACTCCTAGATACAGATCAAATGAGATCTTTAAAATATAATTAATTTAAATAAAAACCTCTTAATGAATCATATTGTATAAAGAAAAATCTAAGGATTGTTGAAAGATTATTGGAAAAAAATCGACAATTTGCTTATATGTAGAGCGTAAAGTTAAATTATTTTCATATTCTACGATTTGAAGGGAACAAAACTTTGTTTTGACGTTTAAGCTGAAGTCATTAAGTTCATATACATATCTGCTTAGAAACTCTTTCCGAATATCTGTTTTGCATACTGTGTTACCTCAACTACAGCCCAACCTTAATTAACTACATATGAAATTAATAACTTGTAATTTTATACTAATATTAAAAACATTTCACAATATTTTCTCCTTTTTCCCTATAGCTTTGTATATTTACCAAACGTTACAAAACGCAAAACACAACAAAAAGAACGTTAACTGAAAAAAAACGAAGACGAAACAAAACTCATCAATTTAGTTTAGTTTATATTTATGGTGACTATAAAATAAAAGCAATTTGAAGCAGCCTTGAAAAACGACAAGAACAACAACAAAAAACATTAGTCAAATCCTCACTATTAACAAACAAAGCGAGAAAAAAAATAACAACAAATATTGACAAAAAACTCCTCCAAAAAAATAAAACAAAAAACTAAGGGAAAACCCAAAAGAAAAGGAAACCAGCGGAAAAAAGCTTAAAATATAAAATTACAACAACTGCTGCTCTACAACTATAAGATAATAAAGCTAAGTAAAACTATAGACACGTACAGCTGAAAAACAAAACCCCCGAAAAAAAATAAAAGATAGATAAAACCCATCATCAACTTTCAACAACTATAACAACAAATAACATAAATAAATAAATAAATAATAACAACAACTACCACGATGCGATACGATACTGTATAAAGTTTATCACTTTCAGCTACGTCATCGTATGCGTTCGTCTGTTGGTTTGTTCAACATTTGAGTATAAAAGGATATAAATGATAGAGCGGCATCGGCGACACATCTACATATATGCAAGAGTCTGTGTGTGTGTGTTTGTGTATTTGTATACTAAGGATATATAAATTGCTACACTACTAGACCATCATACATATAATAAAATGCTAAACAACAGAGAAGAAAAAAAAAACTTAAAACAAAATAAATAAAGAAAAGCCAACAAGGCGAGGCGTCGTCTCACTCTCAGCCGTCCGAACAATAGGCAACGGCCCACTTATTGAGTATAGTCGCTCATAGATAACCACTTGATGTTTGTGTAAACATCAACTTGTCATTATCGCCAGCATCAACGTCATCAACGTCGGCCAACATCGCAAACGCCAACATCTTGAGGCTGAGACATCATACGGCCATCATCACCGATAGCAACAGCAGCAGCAGTCGCAACGACAACTATAGATAATAGACGCAGCGGCTGGAACAGCATTTTGTAATCGTTATCCTTAAAAGCATTAACCTCATAAGTGATAGCAGCCGCAAGGAGTGTTTGCAACAAAACGCCCCTAACATATTCTAAATTAATATCTATAATTTAAAACTATTCCCCGAGGCCTCATCGTTACGTAGCAATTAACATATTAGCAACTAAATTATAACCAAAAGTGGTAAAGAAACCAGGTCGTGTCAGCCAGCTTGGAAGAAAGGAAGGAAGGAAGGTCCTGCATACGTAATTGCCCAGCTTTTGGGGGTTTAACAGCCTTTAACTGTCGGCTAAAACATACACACATACACCACAACGCACCACACCCCCACCCCCCCCCACCTTTTACACTGCCAAATGCAACGGACATGGGGGATAAAGACCCAAAATTGCCACAACATAACAACGGGTTGATGATGGTTTTTTGTGCTGCCGCAAATCATCCTTCACGGATAGACTAATTTTTAATTAGAACATCTCGAACATCACGCAGGCCGTGACACGATTAACAGTTGTGAATAATTAACGACGACAACAACAACACCACCAGCAGCAGCAGCAGCTACAGAAATTAACAAAATAACCATAACAGCTATTTGGGGTCATATCCTTCCCTCACGGTAAATAGCGACAAACTGAAAGATGATGAAGAGGTTATAAAGCGGTAAAGAAAACGAGAAAATTTCATAAATCATCGCTGCCTCAATGCAGGCAGAGGATAACGGAAGTTAAAGTGATTCATTGTCAAGAAAAGACAGAAAAAACACCAACTACGATAGCCAGTAAACAATGTGGCTAATATAAGGAAATAAAGGTGAATTATACAAAAGGTGGTAGATAGCCAGCATTACCTACAGTTCACCACCACCATCAACGCCAACAGCAGTCGCCTAAGGAAACGGAAATGCTAAACAAACCATTTCGACATCAAGTAAACCAAGTAAGAAATTAAAAACGAAATACATTACAAAGAAACAATGAAAGGGACAACATTTATAGAAATGAAAGAAAACAGAAAAATAAATAAAAGAAAATGAAGGAAAAGACAATTTAGTAAATGCTTAAACATTATGATGAGATGATGCTAACGGAAGCGGAAATGCAAAGTAAAAAAATAGTGTAATAACAAATAATGAGATAGACTAATAGAAACGAAAAGTGATGCAGTTAGAAAAACAAACAATCAAAAAGTGTAAGATATGACAAAAAAGAAATGAAAAGTTTCGAAAGAATAAAATATTATTAAAATTATTATAAGCAGCAAAGTGGAAATTTAAAATAATTATTAATATAACAATCGAATTTTTAAAAAATAAATAAAATGTGTAAAGAAACCTTCAAAAAGAAAAGTAAAAATATTTTGAAATTTAACAATATTATCCATCAAAAATAGGGACCGGAAAATGTGAATTCTAAGTAAGGGTAGATAAGAAATAATAAATAAACAACTATTTAATGACCCTCAAATTGTTGCATAGTGTAATCTATCTACAAAATACCCCAAAGGTATACAGGAAAAAAAATAGAATTTATGCATTAAAAATCAGTGGTAAGTTTAACACTACGAAGAGAGAAAAAACCGGAAGTGGAAGTTTAAACTAAATCAGTTGGTACATAAACTAAACGGAAGCAGAGAAAAAAAAAACAAACACAAAATTACAAAGAATTTACTATGATTTGAGTGTTAAAACAACATATAAAAAGAAAGCAGAAGAAAATGGCTAAATATTTATTACACTGTCTGACCGTCAATCGGAACTTGTTGAAGTACCTACTAGAGCATGTTGTAGGTCTAGTCGAGGCAATCATGAATATATATACCAAAGTGTCCTAATACCCTCAAAATTTTGAAATATCATTGAAAACCCGGTATTTCATTATTTTCCTCACTAGAGATGAGGAGGTTTGGTTTCTTAGGTTAAAAATAATTGAACTGACCATATTAAAATGGAAGGTACCAAAAGGGTTCAGCTGATAAAGTCCATTTTTATCCCAGAGTCAAAGTACATAAGCGTACATCTTTCGTAAAATATGACTAAATTCAGTTTACTTTCAATCAAAGATATGTATGAACAACTATAAGGGTGAGTTCAGTCATTTGTATGGGAGGGTATGCCAAAAGCTTCAAAAATACGTCATTTTGTATGGCAGGTACCAGAACCGGTGCACGACAATTTCATACAAAGATCGGCCAAAAATAGAAGGAGTTTTCATAGGTGAATAATATTTGGCACATCTCAAAGTGTCTTTTAGTGACACCAATTACTAAACTTTGGTTAAAATCTGTGAAAGGACTCAAGGACCTCTTTTAGATCCTGAAAATTTAAATTTCATAGTAGGCATACCAAAGTCGTCATATCCATTGATTCCATCAATCTATGACTAAATCTAAGATTTGGTCAATGTCGGACAAAGGATTTAAGGACCTCTCTTAGATCCTAAAAGTTTAAATTTCATAGTAGGTATACCAAAGTCGGTATATCCATTGATTCCATCAATCTTTGACTAAATCTAAGATTTGGTCAATGTCGGACAAAGGATTTAAGGACCTCTCTTAGATCCTAAAAGTTTAAATTTCATAGTAGGTATACCAAAGTCGGTATATCCATTGATTTCATCAATCTATAACTAAATCTACAGTTTGGTCAATGTCGAACAAAGAATTAAAGGACCTCTCTTAGATCCTGAAAATTTAAATTTCATAGTAGGCATACCAAAGTCGTCATATCCATTGATTCCATCAATCTATGACTAAATATAAAATTTGGTCAATGTCGGACAAAGGATTCAAGGACCTCTCTTAGATCCTGGAAATTTAAATTTTATAGTAGGCATACCAAAGTCGGTATATCCATTGATTTCATTAATCTATGACTAAATCTAAAATTTGGTCAATGTCGGACAAAGGATTCAAGGACCTCTCTTATATCCTGAAAATTTAAATTTCATGGTAGGCCCACCAAAGTCTTCATATCCATTGATTCCATCAATCTATGACTAAATCTAAAATCTAATCACAAAGTATTAAATGACCTCTCTTAGATCCTGAAAATGTAAATTTCATAGTAGGCATACCAAAGTTGTCATATCCATTGAATCCATCAATCTATGACTAAATCTAAAATTTGGTCAATGTCGGACAAAGGATTCAAGGACCTCCCTTAGATCCTAAAAGTTTAAATTTCATAGTAGGCATACCAAAGTCGTCATATCCATTGATTCCATCAATCTATGACTAAATCTAAATTTTGGTCAATGTCGGACAAAGGATTCAAGGACCTCTTTTAGATCCTGAAAATTTAAATTTCATAGCAGGCACACCAAAGTCGTCATATCCATTGATTTCATCAATCTATGACTAAATCTACAGTTTGGTCAATGTCGGACAAAGGATTCAAGGACCTCTCTTAGATCCTGAAAATTTAAATTTCATGGTAGGCCCACCAAAGTCTTCATATCCATTGATTCCATCAATCTATGACTAAATCTAAAATTTGGTCAATGTCAGACAAAGGATTCAAGGACCCCTCTTAGATCCTGAAAATTTAAATTTAATAGTAGGCATACCAAAGTTGGCATATCCATTAATTCCATCAATCTATGACTAAATCTACAGTTTGTTCAATGTCGGACAAAGGATTCAAGGACCTCTCTTAGATCCTGTAAATTTAAATTTCGTAGTAGGCACACCAAAGTCGTCATATCCATTGATTTCATCAATCTATGACTAAATCTACAGTTTGGTCAATGTCGGACATAGGATTCAAGGACCTCTCTTAGATCCTGTAAATTTAAATTTCATAGTAGGCATACCAAAGTCTTCATATCCATTGATTCCATCAATCTATGACTAAATCTAAAGTCTAATCAATGTCGGACAAAATATTAAAGGACCTCTCTTAGATCCTGAAAATGTAAATTTCATAGTAGGCACACCAAAGTCGTCAAATCCATTGATTCTATCAATCTATAACTAAATCTACAGTTTGGTCAATGTTGGACAAAGTATTAAAGGACTTCTCTTAGATCCTGAAAATTTAAATTTCATAGTAGGCATACCAAAGTCGTCATATCCATTGATTCCATCAATTTATGACTAACTCAAAAATTTGGTCAATGTCGAACAAAGGATTCAAGAACTTCTCTTAGATCCTAAAAGTTTAAATTTCATAGTAGGTATACCAAAGTCGGTATATCCATTGATTTCATCAATCTATGACTAAATCTACAGTTTGGTCAATGTCGAACAAAGGATTCAAGGACCTCTCTTAGATTCTGAAAATTTAAATTTCATAATAGGCATACCAAAGTTGGCATATCCATTGATTCCATCAATGTATGACTAAATCTACAGTTTGGTCAATGTCGGACAAAGAATTCAAGGACCTCTCTCAGATAATGAAAATTTAAATTTCATAGTAGGCCCACTAAAGTCGTCATATCCATTGATTCCATCAATTTATGACTAAATCTAAAATTTGGTCAATGTCGGACAAAGGATTCAAGGGCCTCTCTTATATCCTAAAAATTTAAATTTCATAGTAGGCACACCAAAGTCGTCAAATCCATTGATTCCATCAATCTATGACTAACTCAAAAATTTGGTCAATGTCGGACAAAGGATTCAAGAACCTCTCTTAGATCCTGAAAATTTAAATTTCATAGTAGGCATACCAAAGTTGGCATATCCATTGATTTCATCAATCTATGACTAAATCTACAGTTAAGCCAATGTCGGACAAAGTATTTAAGGACCTCTCTTAGATCCTGGAAATTTAAATTTCATGGTAGGCCCACCAAAGTCGTTATATCCATTGATTCCATCAATCTATGACTAAATCTAAAATCTAATCACAAAGTATTAAATGACCTCTCTTAGATCCTGAAAATGTAAATTTCATAGTAGGCATACCAAAGTTGTCATATCCATTGATTCCATCAATCTATGACTAAATCTAAAATTTGGTCAATATCGGACAAAGGATTCAAGGACCTCTCTTAGATCCTAAAAGTTTAAATTTCATAGTAGGCATACCAAAGTCGTCATATCCATTGATTCCATCAATCTATGACTAAATCTAAAATTTGGTCAATGTCGGACAAAGGATTCAAGGACCTCTCTTAGATCCTGAAAATGTAAATTTCATAGTAGGCACACCAAAGTCGTAATATCCATTGATTCCATCAATCTATGACTAAATCTACAGTTTGGTCAATGTTGGACAAAGGATTCAAGGACCTCTCTTAGATCCTGAAAATTTAAATTTCATAGTAGGCACACCAAAGTCGTCATATCCATTGATTCCATCAATCTATGACTAAATCTAAAATGTGGTCAATGTCGGACAAAGGATTCAAGGACCTCTCTTAGATCCTAAATATTTAAATTTCATAGTAGGCATACCAAAGTTGGTATATCCATTGATTTCATCAATCTATGACTAAATCTAAAATTTAGTCAATGTCAGACAAATGATTAAAGGACCTCTCTTAGATCCTTAAAATTTAAATTTCATAGTAGGCACACCAAAGTCGTGATATCCATTGATTCCATCAATTTATGACTAAATCTAAAATTTTTCAATGTCAGACAAGGGATTCAAGGACCTCTCTTAGATCCTGGAAATTTAAATTTCATAGTAGGCATACCAAAGTTGGCATATCCATTGATATCATCAATCTATGACTAAATCTAAAATTTGGTCAATGTCGGACAAAGGATTCAAGGACCTCTCTTAGATCCTGAAAATGTAAATTTCATAGTAGGCACACCAAAGTCGTAATATCCATTGATTCCATCAATCTATGACTAAATCTACAGTTTGGTCAATGTCGGACGAAGGATTCAAGGACCTCTCTTATATCCTAAAAGTGAAAATTTCATAGTAGGTATACCAAAGTCGCTATATCCAATGATTCCATCAATCTATGACTAAAACTAAAGTTTGGTCTATGTCGGACAAAGGATTTAAGGACCTCTCTTAGATCCTGAAAATTTAAATTTCATAGTAGGCACACCAAAGTCGTCATATCCATTGATTCCATCAATCTGTGACTAAATCTAAAAAGTGGTTAATGTCGCACAAAGGATTCAAGGACCTCTCTTAGATCCAAAAAGTTTAAATTTCATGGTAGGCACACCAAAGTCGTCATATCCATTGATTCCATCAATTTATGACTAAATCTTAAATTTTTTCAATGTCGGACAAAGGATTCAAGGACCTCTCTTAGATCCTGAAAATTTAAATTTCATAGTAGGCACACAAAAGTCGTCATATCCATTGATTCCATCAATCTATGACTAAATCTAAGATTTGGTCAATGTCGGACAAAGGATTCAAGGGTCTCTCTTATATCCTAAAAATTTAAATTTCATAGTAGGCACACCAAAGTCGTCAAATCCATTGATTCCATCAATCTATGACTAAAACTAAAATTTGGTCAATGTCGGACAAAGGATTCAAGGACCTCTCTAAGATCCTGAAAATTTAAATTTTATAGTAGGCACACCAAAGTCGTCATATCCATTGATTCCATCAGTCTATGACTAAATCTAAAATATGGTCAATGTCGGACAAAGGATTCAAGGACCTCTCTTAGATCCTAAAATTTTAAATTTCATAGTAGGCATACCAAAGTCGTCATATCCATTGATTCCATCAATCTATGACTAAATCTAAAATGTGGTTAATGTCGGACAAAGGATTCAAGGACCTCTCTAGGATCCTAAAAGTTTAAATTTAATAGAAGGCATACCAAAGTCGTCATATCCATTGATTCCATCAATCTATACCTAAATCTACAGTTTGGTCAATGTCGGACAAAGTATTAAAGGACCTCTCTTAGATCATGAAAATTTAAATTACATAGTAGGCATACCAAAGTCGTCAATTCCATTGATTCCATCAATCTATGACTAAATCTAAAATTTGGTCAATATCGGACAAAGGATTCAAGGACCTCTCTTAGATCCTAAAAATTTAAATTTCATAGTAGGCATACCAAAGTCGTCATATCCATTGATTCCATCAATCTATGACTAAATCTAAGATTTGGTCAATATCGGACAAGGGATTCAAGGACCTCTCTTAGATCCTAAAAGTTTAAATTTCATAGTAGGTATACCAAGGTCGCTATATCCATTGATTTTATTAATCTATGACTAAATCTTTAAAGTGGTTAATGTCGGACAAAGAATTCAAGGACCTCTCTTAGATCCTGTAAATTTAAATATCATAGTAGGCATACCAAAGTTGGTATATCCATTGATTTCATCAGTCTATGACTAAAACTAAAATTTGGTCAATGTCGGACAAAGGATTCAAGGACCTCTCTTAGATCCTGAAAATTTAAATTTCATAATAGGCATACCAAAGTTGGCATATCCATTGATTCCATCAATCTATGACTAAAACTAAAATTTGGTCTTTATCGGACAAGGGATTCAAGGACCTCTCTTAGATAATGAAAATTTAAATTTCATAGTAGGCACACCAAAGTCGTCATATTCATTGATTCCATCAATCTATGACTAAATCTAAAATGTGGTTAATGTGGGACAAAGTATTAAAGGACCTCTCTAAGATCCTGAAAATTTAAATTTCATAGTAGGCACACCAAAGTCGTCATATCTATTGATTCCATCAATCTATAACTAAGTCTAACAAGTGGTTAATGTCGAACAAAGTATTAAAGGACCTCTCTTAGATCCTGAAAATTTAAATTTCATAGTAGGCATTCCAAAGTCGTCATATCCATTGATTCCATCAATTTATGACTAAATCTAAAATCAATGTCAGACAAACGATTAAAGGACCTCTCTTAGATCCTAATAATTTAAATTTCATAGTAGGCACACCAAAGTCGTGATATCCATTGATTCCATCAATTTATGACTAAATCTAAAATTTTTTCAATGTCAGACTAAGGATTCAAGGACCTCTCTTAGATACTGGAAATTTAAATTTCAAAGTTGGTATATCCATTGATTTCATCAGTCTATGACTAAATCTACAACGACGAATTCAAGGACCTCTCTTAGATCCTGTAAATTTAAACTTCATAGTAGGCATACCAAAGTCGGTATATCCATTGATTTTTTTAATCTATGACTAAATCTACAGTTTGGTCAATGTCGGACGAAGGATTCAAGAACCTCTCTTAGAGTACACAATCAAAAAAAAAATCCAGACAAACTGAAAGTTTCCATCTATAATATGCACTCCATTTAAAATAGAAATAAATTGTAAGCGAAGTAATGAAAACCCGATAAAAACTTAATTAAACTAAATTTTATCATAAAATCTAACTTAATTTTTATAAAAGAACGAGAAATGTATTAAAATGTTACTAAACTTAAACGGATTTTTTTAAAAACTTAACCAACTCTCAGCCCATGTATTTAAATTCAAATAACCAAAAAATTAAATCTCTCTTAAAATATTTTACATAGACAGTGACAACAATTAATGTAAATTTTTGAGAACCAATTTTTTTATTATTTGCAATCGAAACTAATAAAATATCTTAAAAATTATTATTCGTTTTTTTTAGAGCATGCAGAAACTTTTAAAAGTTTTACATATTTTGGAATGACAAAGAAATTTTACGAAAAGAGAATCATACGAAAAAGACTGCCAAATATAAGACAAAAACGGATCGGCTTAAAAACAGCATAGAAGAAAATACAATTTGGACTCATTTGTAAAAAAAAATTACATTAATTTCTTAAAACTTCTCAATGTAATGAAATGGAAAATTCCATATACAGTTAAATGAAAGGGCAACAGTTTGAAAGTGAAAAAAACAGCTAAAAGTTTTAAAAACTCTAAGTAAAAGTGAAAAATTAGCATCAACATAACATTACGAACAACCTAAAGCAAATATTCAACATTCACAGCAAATTTTAATTCTAATCTTAGCTCAGTGAAATCTAAAAACATTAAAATTAAACACAAAAATCGAAAAACTCATTTATCAAAAAATCTTAAAAAAAAAAATTTCAAAAAAAAATATTGGAACTTAAAAAAACAGTGACTTTAAATTAAAATTAACTAAATTACATAAAAATCATAAACAATTGTAATCCATAATAAATAACTACAAAAATAATTAACTACAATTAAATAATTAACAAAAATAATAAACATAAACACAAAAAAACCCTTAACTAATCTAATTATAAAACAAAACACCCTGTGATATACCAAAAAACAAAAAACAAAAAAACAAAACAGTGCACTAAGATCATCTTTACAATAAAAATAACATAAGAGATTACAACTAAATTAAACATCCCTCCCTTTCAATCTAAACAGCGTAATCTTGCTCTAGCTGTGTTTAATTTTAATCTCGCGTTTTCTCTCTCGCGCTCTCTTAATAATTCTCTTTAACTCTTAACTACAAATAACAACTAAGCTCACGCATTAATATAAAATAATAACGCAATAATAACAACAACAGCAACAACAAATTAATTTATCTAACGGTTAAGCAAACCTAAACTCCAGTTAAAGCCTAAACGAAACCAAACAAAACAAAACAAAGAAACTAAGCTCAGCTAACCAAAAAAAAAAACAAACAACTTAATAACTTACACGCTTAAAACCAAAAAAAGTTTTTCTTAACTTAACTTTAACATATACATACATAAATAAATTTAAATTAATATAGACAACATAGGCTAAAACAGTTTTTTCTATTAAACTTAAAAATTAAGTAAATCGCAAGACGCAAAAACACCATCAACACTCACACACAACACAATGGCTGATGAAGTCGAAATCCGTACGCTACGCGAAAAATTGCTCTTTTATACGACTGCCTTTTTCATACTGCTTGGTACCTTTAGCATGTTTGCCTTCCTCTTTTTGGTGCCGTTCGTCATAGAGCCGGCCTTTACCACCATCTTTATGCAGTTCGAGGAGGTGCCCGCCCTGTGCGAGACCTCGTCGGTGATACATCGCTCGGGTGCAAAGAATTGCAGTTGGTCGTCGTGTCGCGAGGGCTGCACCAAGGAAATCTACGATTGTACCCAGATCATGGCCAACTATCGCCTGAATATGTACAACTATACGGACGAGTTCAACGAGACCGAGTATCATATTAACCTCAAGGAATCGGAGAAGGAGGTACCGCCCGTCAAGCGCACCGATCGTTATGAGCGTGCTATACGCGACTACGAATACGATTTGGGGCCACACGATCAAATGGACGAGGGCAGCGTGGTGCTGGAGCATTTGAGCTTTGGCGACGAAGATGGTTCCAATGGTTTCCTTATAGAAGATTCAGGCGTGGACCCCGACAACACGCTGGTCAGTGCAGATGGTAACGATGTATTCGAGGAAATATCGGAATTGAACAGAGGCCTTATGGGTGCCAATGACAGCAAGTACTTTTTCGTTGGAGCCCATCTATATCCTAATGTCAAGGGTTGTGGATATCCGCCCATGCTTAATTGCACCATATGGCTGAAGCGCTACACCAAGCTGGGCGTCAAGTTTCCCTGCTACTATTCGAAGGTGGACCCCAGTGTGGTCATCAGTCATCTGGACTACTGGCAGAACACACTGAATTTGGTGTATTCCATGGCCATACCCATACCTTCGTTTATTATATCTGTGATCTATTTGACGTATGCCTATTTCAAAATCTACAATGAGGATGAGGAGACAGCACCGCTGGATAAAAATGCCGAGGACATGGACATCGATGATGAGGGTGTGGATGACAGCGATGGGGCTGCGTTGGCGGACAATGCTGCCGGCAGTCAGATAATCAATATGCACGATTCAACGACGGGCGAGAGCTGTATCGTTGATGGGGTGCTGCCTAATGGTGGACCCGGAATGACCAATTCAATATCACAGCATGGTTCGGTTACCACACCCGGCCAATATCGTGTTCACACACCGGGGTCCGTGATGACCCCCAACTCGGATATGAATTCGTTCGGTCATCAGCTGAAGGTACAAATGGCCGATGAACTGTCGAGGGATTCACTGGACAATGGCATATTATCGACCTCGAATTCGGTTCAAGGGTGAGTAAGAGCATAATAACGAAAGAGTTTGTTTTAGAGTACACATAGAAATCTATTATTATAACATCAAGAAACATAATAACGAGGTGGTCCAACTTGTGTTACGAAAAGCGCAAGGTTAGAGGCATGGATATGTGGGGCTGACCTGGGCATACACGACTATCGTGCGGGTGTCCTGGGTTTAAGCTCTGTCACAGCCATCTCTGTATTTCTTCGGTCGGCTGCCAACCTATGACAATATATACTATATGGAAATTAACGTAGTCTATACATTTTTTTTTGACCCTATGGGCGGAGTGGGCGTGGCAAAACTTTTTTTGGAGCTAGGTAGATAAAATTTGATACATAGATAGTAGTCGGCAACACGAATATGAATATGCAGACAGAATTTTATTTTTGGATCAGTGGGCGGAGTGGGCGTTGCAAAACATATTTTTAGAGCTAGGGAGATCAAATTTGGTACATAGATAGTACTCGGCAACACGAATATGAATATGCGGACGAAATGTTAATATTGGACCAGTGGACGGAGTGGGCGTGGCAAAATATATTTTTAGAGCTAGGAACATACAATTTGGTACACAGATAGTACTCTGCTACACGAATAGGAATATGCAGACGGAATTTTAATTTTGAACCAGTGGGCGGAGTAGGCGTGGCAAAATATATTTTTAGAGCTAGGGAGATAAAATTTGGTACACAGATGAATATGCAGACGGAATTTTAATTTTGAACCAGTGGGCGGAGTAGGCGTGGCAAAACATAATTTAAAGCTAGGGAGATCAAATTTGGTACATAGATAGTACTCGGCGTCACGAATATGAATATACGGACGAAATTTTAATTTTGGCTCATTGGGCGGAGCGGGAGCGGCAAAACTGTATTTTAGCCTTAGAGAGATAAAATTTGATACTTAGATAGTACTCGGCAACATGAATAGGAATATATGGACGAAATTTTAATTTAGGACCAGTGTGCGGAGTAGGCGTGGCAAAACATAATTTAAAGCTAGGGAGATCAAATTTGGTACATAGATAGTACTCGGCAACACGAATATGAATATACGGACGAAATTTTAATTTTGGCTCGTTGGGCGGAGCGGGAGTGGCAAAACTGTATTTTAGCCTTAGAGAGATAAAATTTGATACTTAGATAGTACTCGGCAACATGAATAGGAATATATGGACGAAATTTTAATTTAGGACCAGTGAACGGAGTGGGCGTGGCAAAACATATTTTTAGAGCTAGGGAGATAAAATTTGATACACAGTTAGTACTCAGCAACACGAATATGAATATACGGACGAAATTTTAATTTTGGACCAGTGGACGGAGTGGGCGTGGCAAAACATATTTTTAGAGCTAGGGAGATTAAATTAGGTACACAGATAGCACTCAGCAATATGAATATGAATATGCGGACGAAATTTTAAATTTGGACCAGTGGGCGTGGCAAAACATATTTTTAGAGCTAGGGAGATCAAATTTGGTACACGGATAGTACTCGGCAATACGAATATTAATTTGCAGAAAAATATTAATTTTGGACCAGTAGGCGGAGTGGACGTGGCAAAACATATTTTTAGAGCTGGGGAGATCAAATTTGGTACACGGATAGTACTCGGCAATACGAATATTAATTGGCAGAAAAAATATTAACTTTGGACCAGTAGGCGGAGTGGGCGTGGCAAAACATATTTTCAGAACGAGGGAGATACAATTTGGTACATAGATAGTTCTCGGCTACACGAATATGAATATGCAGACGGAATTTTAATTTTGGATCTGTGAGCAGAGTGGGCGTGACAAAACATATTTTTAGAGCTAGGGACATAAAATTTGATACATAGATAGTATTCGGCTATACGAATATGAATATGCAGACGGAATTTTAATTTTGTAACAGTGGGCGAAGTGGGAGTGACCAAACTGTATTTATGTCTTAGAGAGATAAAATTTGATACTTAGATAGTACTCGTCAACATGAATAGGATTATATGGACGAAATTTTAATTTAGGACCAGTGGACGGAGTAGGCGTGGCAAAATATATTTTTAGAGCTAGGGAGATAAAATTTGGTACACAGATAGTACTCTGCTACACGAATAGGAATATATGGACGAAATTTTAATTTAGGACCAGTGGACGGAGTGGGCGTGGCATAACATATTTTTAGAGCTAGGGAGATAAAATTTGATACACAGATAGTAGTCGGCTACACGAATAATAATATGCAGACGGAATTTAAATTTTGGATCTGTGGCAAAGTGGGCGTGGCATAACATATTTTTAGAGATAGGGACATAAAATTTAATAAACAGATAGCGCTCGGCAACATGAATAAAAATATGCAGACGGATTTTTAATTTTGGATCAGTGGGCGGAGTGGGCGTGACAAAACTGTATTTTAGCCCTTACGAAATAAAATTTGGTACACAAATAGTACTCGACAAAACGAATATAAATATGCAGACGAAATTTTAATTTTCGATCATAAGGGGAAGGTGGCGTTTTAAAATTGCATTTTAATCCTGGGGAGATAAAATTTGATACACATTTAGTACTCGGCACTTCAGGATTAAAGTTAAAGACGACATTTTTATTCTAAATCAGTGGCCGAAGAGGGCGTGACAAAACTGTATTTTAGCCCTAGAACGATAATATTTGATACACAGATAATATTCGATATCAAACGTTCCAAAAAGTACAATTTATTGTATCAACAAATACAATTATTGTACTAAAAAGTACAGTTTATTGTAATAAAAAGTACATTTATTGTACCAAAAAAAAACATAAATGGTATAGAAGAGCAATTTATTCGTTTAATGAAAAATTTTGGTAATAAGCCGTCAGAAAAAAGTATGTCGGTAAATTCAAACATTAAAGGGGAAATATTGACAATGATGTCAGTAGTGTAAATGAGCCTTTATAATACTCTGCAATGTAGACATGAACATACCGACAAAATATTTATTTTCGGCCGGCGGGAATACGAAAGTAAACATTTTATTTCCGATCGGTGGGTGCAAGGGAAAGTAGGAAAATTTTTTAAGGATTATTTAAGTTATATATGTATTAGGGATGCTAAACGGGATTTATTTTGATAAGTCCTGGGATTCGGGATTTTATAAAACCCGATCCCGGAATCCCGGGCTTTTTTGGGATCCCGGAACATTCCGGGATTTCGGGATTTTTTTTTAAATTTTTTTTTGTTAGTAACTTTTGCGTAGATCAATTTACGCAGGGAAATTTGTGTCTAAGAAAACGCGTGTTGTTTATATGGTTGCAGGAAAAAAAAGGAAAGTTTATTAGAACAACTAAAGTTTATGAAATGTCATTTTATGTATTCTATAAACAGAGTTGTATGTAACTTATTTTTTAGTACTATCCTCCTCAGTTTGGCATCCCTAATATGTATACATATATGTAGCGCTATAGATATTAATTTGCAAACGGCTGTTTTAATATCGGTTAGCGAGATGTGGTTAGTTTGATCAGATTAAGGAGTAACTTGGGGTAACGAATTGTTTAAAGAGCGTACAAGAACGACATTTAAGCATAGCCCTTTAAGTAGGCGAGCAAAACATATTATAAGCATTCGTTAAGTAAGCAATAACGAAGCATTGCCGGGTCCACTAGTTTGGCAATAACAACAAAATTATCCATCAGCTCCGTAGATAGTTCATCACACCAAGTTTTGATAACAGCTCTTTCACCTGGTCCATCCAGGCGAAGTATTGGGGTTTATATAACAAAAAAAAAACCCACTATAATCTTAACCTTAATTCTATCGCATCCATAGCCTTACGTTTCGTATCACAAGTTGGACAAGAACACCTTAGTTAAACATTCGCCCAGAATTTAAGTGCACTACTAGTTAATACTGATTGATTTCCCTACAATAGAGCTTGAGTTCTTTAAATATATATACGCTGATATTTTTTGCTATACGAACAAGTCCTCAGAATCTGATAATTTTTTTTTTTTTATCCCCATCAAACCAAACCAACACTGCTATTCCTACAATATTCCAACAATCTGAGAACTTTAACAATCAATAACCGAATCCGATCTAAATACCAACAACAACAACAACAACAACTCATTCCATTCCATTATACGGACGGTATTTTGTGGGAGTGTGTGTGTGTGTGCGTGTGATCTGTACCAAAATGACCCCCCCACCCTGTAAATTGAAAGTGCAAAAAATTTGTCACGAAACTAAAAAAGAAAAAAAAAATTTCGGAATCTGAGAATTTTCTATAGGAAAAAAAGTCTTCAAAATAGATTTTTCTAAAAGAAAAATATTTCAGATTCTTGATTACTGTTATAAAAAAAAGAAAAGAAACTGAAAATGTTACAACAACATGAAGAATGTTGGTGTGATTGCTGCCATTCAGATTCTCGGGTATTTCTTTTCACTGGCATTGTGTGCGTGTAAACTGCCTAGCTGCTCCTTTAAGAAAAAGTACTCAGAATCTGCCAATAATAATAATGGTCAACATTAAATCCTGGGACAACAATCGAGTGTTGTCATAATTTGTTAACAATTTACAAGCAGTTCTGTGTTTCATCTTCTAACTTAAGCTTGAAATCCTACCTTCCTTCCCTTTTTCTAGCGTTAGAAGATGCTCTTAGTCTACAATGCCCTGGGGGTCATCTCCGTTGGACACGACCTTTCCCTGTCACACTTAGCACGACCGCCACTACCACCAACACCACCACCACCACCACCACTACTACCATCACATCCACGACCACCACCACCACCACCACCCACTCTGTTGTCTGTCTTCTTCCAAGCTATGTACACTAGAACTACTACTACTACTTCTACTACCAACCAACCAACCACTACCACTACTACTAGTGCTAGGATCTTGTAATAGGATATAATAAATCACACACAATCATCCTTGAATGAAATCTCCTCTCATCTTATCACTTTTACAGGAACTTGAGTAAAACAATGACGACGAGCATCTCAACTCCGCCCGGGCCTGTGGCGGCCGTATAAAATAGAATATCTCTAATGGAGAAACAACAGCAGCAGCAGCGGCAGCACAAGCAGATGGACTGGAGTCATAATATTAATATAAATAATAATAATAAAATAGCAAACAATTGTTTTTGGAACAAAATCCATAAATGGATTAAAAAGATTAAAACAAAATTTTTGTTAAAAAAGAAAAAACCTAAATACACTAGAATAGTGCAATAATTGCAAAACAAATCGAATCGTAAATTATTAAGAAACCAACAACAACAACAACAGCAACAACAAAATTCATGAGATATGTATATGCCAGGCTTATCTGACAAATCCTCTCAATGAGCAAGCGAGAAAAAAATCATCAATTTTCAATACATAACAAATAGTTTATAACATTTTTTTTTCTAAGAAAACTTCATGAGTAACAAAAAAACAAAAACCAAAGAAAACTATCGTAAGAAAACCTCCCGAGCCGCGGAAGAAGCTTAAATGAAACAGGCTAAACCAATTACCTTTAGATGACTACCAAAAAGCAACAAATTTCATTTCTTTTTTTTAGATTAGACGAACAAACAAATGCTGAGATGAACTATCGTATGTATAGCATATATAGTAAGTATATATAGACAACTAATTGAAATATTACACAGTACAACATTTTTCAGCTCATTGATTTGGGACTCAATTCTGAGAACTGCCCCAAAAAAAGACGTTCTGCATCATTCGTTTTGTCAAGTTACTTACTTACTTCTTTGCAATCCCAGTGGATTATATACCGCACGTAGAAAAATATTATAAGCGCCTCGATCTTCTGCGCTTAGTCTTCTCCAGTTAGTCACACCGAGTTCTGTAAGGTTCTCTGTAACCTGGTCTTTCCAACGGAGTTTTGGTCGCCCTCTTCTGTGTCGGCCATCGAGTTCATTGTCGAAGACTTTTCGAGCTGGAGCATTTTTGTCCATACGTACAACATGACCTAGCCAACGCAACCGCTGCACCTTAATGCGTCTGACCACGTCAATGTCAGTGTACAGCTCATGATTCATACGACGCCGATACTCTCCGTTAACGATGATGGGCCCATATATATTTAGCAGTATTTTTCTCTCGAATACCGCCAGAACCGATTCATCTGCTTGTGTCATAACCCAGAATTCTGAACCATACATTAAGACGGGAAGAACCAGTATCTGGTATAGCTGGAGATTTGTTCGTCGAGAGAGGGCTGTGTCATTGAATCGCTTGCTTAGTCCGTAGTAGCATTTATTTTCAAGCAGGATTCTTCTCCGGATTTCTAGGCTGACATTATTTGCTTTGTTGATGGCGAAGCCTAGGTAGACAAAATTATAGTAGTCAATGTTCAGGCAGTTTTCCAAACGAGTACATTCGTTGTTCGTTGAAACTAATAAGTTCGGTTTATCTTCGTTCACCGTTAGGACCAATTTCGCTGATTCCTTCTGTATACCGGAGAAGGCTGCAGTCACATCCCGCAGTTTTCGACCGATGATGTCAACGTCATCAGCGTACGCAAGTAGCATGTGGCTTTTGTGGAATATCGTGCCACTCGTGTTAACTGCAGCTTTCCTCATTATCATCTACATCACTACGTTGAAGAGGTCACACGATAGGCCGTCTGCTTGTTTTAGGCCTCGTCTGGTGTAGAATGGCTTCGTATGGTCCTTCACTAAAGACTTTGTGTCAGTCAGCGTCATTCCGCAAAGACATATCAGCTTCGCTGGAATACCAAACTCAGCCATGACTTCGAGTAATTTCTGCCGTATCGGCCTGTCGAAGGCAGCTGTATAGTCGACGTTTCGATCTGTTTCTCTTGGGTCTTTTCCAGGATTTGCCGAAGTGTGAATATCTGGTCAGTTGTTGATTTTCCAGGTCTAAAGCCACACTGATAAGGCCCGATCAGGTTGGATAACACTGGCTTTAGTCTTTCACATAGCACACTCGACATGACCTTATATGCGATGGCTAAAAAGCTGATCCCGCGGTAGTTGGAGCTCAAACTTGGATCACCTTTTTCAGCACAGGACATAATACGCTTAAATTCCAATCGTCGGGCATGCACTCTTTAAGCCAAACCATGCGCAGGAGCTGGTGCATGCTCGTTATCAGCTCCTCGCCACCGGACTTGAAGAGCTCTGCCGGCAGACCATCGGCACCGGCTGCTTTGTTGTTTTTCAGCCGCGATATTGCTCTTCTTATCTCGACTTGACTTGGTGGTGGGCAATCTAAGCCGTCGTCGACAATTGGCGTGATAACTTGACGTGCGCTGCCTTAGTGACATGCCCTAACAATTTAATATCGATTTGAAGTTAGTAAGTATCGTATAGGGGAGTTTGTCACGTTTTAGGCTCTTTTGTTTGACATAACTCGAGAAACACTAGGACGATTTTGCTGAAACAAATTTAAAAAAAATTAAGAATTACAATTCCTATAAACTGTTCATATAACTTTTCCATACATAAGCAACAGTTTAATTTTTCCATTATCAAATGATTTTGAACTGGGTTTATTTAAGAGCAGTTACAATAAAACTCCGTTGTACTCCGTGGCGTATGATTTACGTGGAATATTACTTACGATACGCCACCATATAGTATTTATGTCAAACAAAAGAGCCTTAATTCCCCTATACCATACTTACTAACTTCAAATCGATATTAAATTATTATGGCATGTAACTTGACAAAACGAATAATGCAGAACTTCTTCTTTTTGGAGCTACTTTCACTTGCAGTTCTCCGAATTGAGTCCCATGTGTCATGTGTTGTACTGTGTTGCCTTTGAATTACAGATGTATTTTGAAATGTGTGAAAAACATAGTGGAAACTAAAAAAAATTTAAAATGAATGGGTGCCAATCTGATGTACTGAATTCTGTAGACAGCGGTAAACAACTTTTTGGATTAAACAAAGGACTGGTGTCTAAAATGTTAGACTGTAATCTATTATATAGAACGCTTAACAATTAATTGAAGAAATTCTTCTAGTTTTTTTAATCATCAAGTTCCAAAGAAACTTAAATCTACTGATTTTGAGAATAGGCACATACTGTATGGTTATATCTATGGGAAGAAAGAGGAAGACTTTTGCTCTAACAACCAACGGACACGACCAAAAAGAGGGATTTTGTATGGAAGGTGGGAGTAGTTTTTTTACCCATCGGTCTCATCTTACTACTCAACCTCCGCTTAGTGTAGGGAAGCTAACATACACAATTTCAGCTTGATTTCCCTTAAACTACGGCTGTAATCGCAGGGACAGACCCCAAAAAGGGGGAGTTTGTATGGGAGGTGGGAGTAGTTTTAGACCGATCGGGTTCATCTTAGAACTTAACCTCCGCTTTGAAGATAGAGCTTAATATCTCTTAAACTAAGGCTGTAATCGCGGGGACAAACAGACAGACGGTCACCTTTAAAACGACTCAGATTTCGATGCTGTTCATTTATATATATATATGGTCATACCTACCATGCCTCCTTATGGGCGTTACAAATGGAAGAACAAAATTAATATTCCCTTCACTCTGTTCATGCGCGTGGTGAAGGGTATAAAAATAACTGTAAATACAAAGTTATTCTATAGATTTTTTCCGTACTGTTTATCAGGCACGCTTTGTTACTAACGTATGGTAACATATGGGTCTTCTGTGTGGTACGAGGTAATGATTACTGCTTTGGGATACCTTAAGTCCCTCTCTGGTCACATAGCGGTAGTATTGGCTTGTTTGCCGGTATGTCGAACGGTATTGACGGAGGTCCTGCAAGTTTGGCTAGATGCAGCAAACCATGAACTCATTCACTCATGGGTTTGGACTAGATTAGAGAGGAGTTTCAGTAGGATTAATATAGCAAACATGTTGGGATGAGAACGATAACAAGCGTGCTACTTATAAGTTTTTGGTGAGAACTCTGACTTTGGCTTCAATCTTTGTCTTGGTTTTCTGCTAACAGGGCATAAGTAACTCAATACATTTTTGTATAAAAAAGCTCTGTCCGTTCGCGCTACGTGGACCTGTGGCGGTCTGAAGACTGGTTGCATATACTTTGTGATTGTCTCTTATATGATGATATGAAGGAAGTGAGTTGAATGTGAGTGAGATGCTTTCTACTCCATGAGCCCTGGCTAAAGCAATGAAGTTGGCTTCCAGACTGTTTGCACGACGACGTAGAGCTATTTCGAGATAATTGTAGAAGCGAGATAATTGAACGTACCCATGTTCATCTGATCTGTGTCTTAAGGATCTCCCGGGGTTCAGACGGGCCTACTGTTATAAATACATGGTTACCGTTCACCATCGTCGAGCAGAAGGGGTTTGGAACTTCCCCCGCCTCCCACCGGAGAGGGTACTGCATCCTTGCAATGTAGTATCGACCGTTTCATCTACTTGGGGTGCTAATGTGTAAGCATTAGTGCTTGCGAGTATGTAAAAGTTTAAGTCTGAACTGTGACTTTTGTTGAAGATGGTAGCATTCCTGTTTACTGCAGCCTTCCGCATGATCATCTCCATTACGATGTTAAAGAGATCGCAGGACAAAATAATGCCTTGTCTTAAGCCTCGCTTGCTGGAAAATGGCTCTAACAGATTTTTGCCTATTTTCACTGAAGACTTCGTGTCAGTCAGTGTCGTCCCGCAAAGTCGAATTAGCAGTCGATGAACAGATGGTAGGTGTCGATCTGCATTTCTTGGATCTTCTCCAGGATATGTCGTAGTGTGAATATATGGTCGGTCGTATATTTACACACGTCTAAAGCCACACTGATAAGGTCCAATCAGGTTCGTCAGAATGGGCTTTAGTCTTTCACATAACACACTAGACAGGACCTTGTATGCGATGGGTAAAAGGCTAAGCCCGCCATAGTTGGTACACACACTTGGATCGCGTTTCTTAAGCACGGTACATAGGGCACTCAGATTCCAATCATCGGGCATGCACTCCCTGAGCCAAATCGTGTTTATGAGCTGGTGCATGCATGTTACCAGCTCATCGTCGCCGGCTTTAAAAAGCTCTGCCGGCAGTCGATCAGCTCCCGCAGCTTTATTATTTTAAAGCCGCGCAATTGCCGTGCTGATCTCGTTTTGGCTCGGTGGTGGACAGTAGGCTGGTCGCATCTTGTATGGGAAAATGTTTTTTTTTTGAAATTTGATTGTGTTCGCTGCTTAAAATATGAGGTTTGGTGTAAGAAATCATGTCCTAATTTTTCAGCTCAATCCGACGGTGCCCAGTCGTGCCGAGTGGAGCCCAAAGTTCTCCATATTATCCCAGATAACGCCACAATTTTTTTTCTTGAAAACTTAATTTTTTTTCGGATCTTAAATATTCATGGGTTTCTAAGTATTTTTTATAAAATAACTTTTTTTCCTACAACCTATAGTTATCCCGGAATCGGGTGTCCTTAAAGAAGGACACGGCACCTTGCGCTGCAATTCAACATTACACACTAGACTGGTCGCATTTTGTATGGGAATTTTTTTTTTGAAATTTAATTGTGTGCGCTGCTTAAAATATGAGTTTTGGTGTAAGAAATCATGTGCTAATTTTTCAGCTCAATCCGACGGTGCCTAGTCGTGCCTAGTGGGGCCCAAAATTCCCCATTCCCCTATTTAATCAGATCTTTTTAGTTATACTAGTTAAAAAGTCGGTCCCATAGACCGAAAATCAAAAATCTGACTTCGTTACGATCTTCCGCAGAGAAAGTACTTTAAGTATGACAAATTTCCTATGTCATCAGATGGCTTCAGAAAGTTGTGAAAAGAATAGGACATATATACAAACATCCGAACATACTACTAGACTGGACAGTCTACTTCATCGTCGATGATTGGTGTGATTTCGTCACTTATGCTGCCTTCGGAAACGAGTAGAGATTGAAAGTGTTTCCTCTGGGGATCCCTGTTCTAAAACCTTTACTTTTTACCTTTTAGTAGAACTTTCAGGCCTCACCTCTATCCCTGTAGTTTTCGATATCCTGGCTCTCTCTTTTCTTCCACAGACGCTTTTTCCGTCTGAACAGGCGAAACGTTTCTCCCTCCTTTTCTCTTTATAACGCTCCGTCACCGCACGCGTCATCATTGGCAGCAGTTTTGCCTTGTATGCAGAATCCATTTCCTCAGACATTTCGCGACATTCATCATCGTGCCAGGGCTTGTCTGAGCGTGGTTTTTTATAACCCGCAATATGGTGCCACTGTATGTCGGGAACATCAGAACTGGGGGGGGGGGGTTTCTTTGGAGTAATTGAGAGAGTTGGTTGGAGTAGGCATGGGCTATCTCAGTGGTATGCAGCTTTGCGATGTCTAGCTTCCTTTGCGTTTGATTACGAGTGTTTTTAGCACTACTTAATCGTGTGCGTACCTTAGCTGCAACTAGGTGGTGATCCGATTCAATATCTGCACCGCGCATCACACGCACGTCCATAACGCTGGAGACATGCCTTCCATCAATTACCACGTAATCAATTCCATAAATTATTTTATTGAAAATGTTCTTGTTTTTTTTATAATGAAACTTTACATCAACTAAGTGTTGCACCCGCAATAATAGAATCGTCCTATTAATGCCAACCATACTTTGCTGCTACAGACTATATTTTAATATGAAAAACAAACGAATTGTCTTTTTTTTTGGAAAAATATTTTCCTTTCACTTCAAACATTTCAAAATACATCGGTAAAATAAAAAAATCTAGTCTAGACTGTAATTTCAATTAGTTAAAGTATAATTCGACGCTATTTTGTTTCTCCTCCAAAAAACAAACCTTAGCTAGCTAGCGGCAAGAAAACCTATGAAAAGTCTTATAAAAGTTAATTCTAAATTAAATTTAAATATTTATATTCATGAATAAAAAAAAACTAGAACGAAAACTGCATAGAACTAATCACATATACATACATATATAAATATTTTTTTTTATAATTTAACATAACTTATAAAACAGATATATTTTCCTCTCTCTCCATGGACTATGATAGTTCACATAATTCACTGCAAACAAAACGAAAAAAAAACGAACCAGAAAAATCCAAAAAAATTTAGCTACTAACTAACTAAAGCATTCTAAAATTAATTCTAAAAGAAAACAAAACACGATTGTAAAAATAAAAAACTCACAAAAAAAATATTTACTTCGATTGGTACAAATTATAGCGACAAACAAAAACCAAAAATTTAAAAACACTCAAAAAAAAAACTCTGTGAGGTAAATGAAAAACATACAAAAAAAAATGCAAGAAATCTAAAAAATAACGTATTTATACAACAACAACAAAACAAAAAACACTAATATAAATATTTTTTTATTCATTGTCAGCTCTTACTTATAAACGATAATAAATAGCAATTAATATAATATTATTTATAATTAGCAATATTATTATTATAATTATTATGATTATGATTATTATAAAAATTTAAGCTACATATGCAAGAGACATAATTAAAAAAAAACAAAAAACAACAAAAATTTAATATATTTACTATTGATAAAAACTAAAAGAAAATGCAACAACAAAATAAATTATAAGAAAAACTAAATGAGATAAAAAAAAATGAAATCATTAAATTAAATGCGTATTGCAAAACTCACAGCTTTAAATAATTGTAATTTATATAAATAAAAAATGTACTAAATTATAATTACATAATACATAATACAAAAACAACAATGACAAAAATTATGCCTAATACAAAATTTATATTTTGAAAAGAAAACAAAAATAATCTCATTTCTCTATTAATAGCTAAAATTTATAAGCATTAAATCATAGATTTATTTTTACGGTATCGTTTTAAATATTATATATTTTAGTTTTAAATTCTAAATTAAATTTTTTAAATTTTTATTAAACATAATAAATATTTTTGTTAATAATTTTATATAATTTATTATTTCGAAATTCTCAAATATTGAAATGGAATAAAAATTGAATTGATGATGCAGTTGAAAGACAGACATAGAAATCTAAAACTTTTCTGAACAAAATGTTCTCGATTATTAAAATTAGCTAAGAATTTATAAAATAAGAGGAACTTCTAAAGAAAGAAGCTTACTCACAAAAGGACATTCATTTGAGGTTTGTGCTTTTAAGATTGAAATTATTTGAACTTAAAATTAGATTATTCACTTAAAAAAACTCTTATTCTCGGAAAGATAATAATTTTGTAACATCTTGATATCACTTCGAAATTTTTGGGAATCCATCGAGATAATCAATTTTTCGAATATTTTCTAAATGAAAGCGACTAATGGCAAAAAAGATAAAGAGTTAAAATCTTCGATTATTAGGTCGGAACTTATTCTCAAAAGGATAAGCATTTGAGATCTTTCATTATGAGGTATTTTGCGATTATTTCCTAAATGAAAGCGCATAGTAATAAAAAGAACATATATTTATGATCTTTGGACATTAGATAAGAGCTTACTCGCAGTAAACATTTTTGTTTTAGATCTAAACTTTTCGAAATTCGTCTAGGACACTTAAATTTCGTTTATCTACTACATAAAAGCGCTTGATCGCAGAAAGAGCATTAATTCTTACACACTTAGTGTAACATCGAAAATTTATCGAAATTTGTCAAGAAAATCAAATTTTACGATTTTTTCCTAAATGAAAGCTCTTAATGACAAATAGGACTTCTTTTTATGATGTCTGGTCATTGGGTCGACATTAGTCGAAATTCGTTAAGGAAACATAATGAAAGCGATTAATTGTAAAAAGGATGAAACTGTATTCTATAAGTTCGAATTATTCGAAATTCGTCACAAAATGTTCAACTGCGATAATCTTCTTATGAAAGCGAAACAAAAACAACATTGATTTGTCAAAACGTTCTCTGGCTTTGGGGCCATAGTTTTTCGATATTAGTCGCTTCAAACGCCTTTATCAAACATCAGATGTCAGTATCTGTTTCTCTGCGTTAAAGATTTCTAATTTCGAAATTCAATGAGAAAATATAATATTCGATTTTCTTCTTCATAAAAGCGTTCAATTTTATTTATTTGACTTCAATGGATGTGTTATTGAAAAAAATTATCATTCCATGTGCATTTTTCCAAATTATTTAAAGACTTTATATCTAAAAATCTACTGAATAAATTTGTGATTTTTGGTCATAAGTTCGAATATTTTTTTCGAATTTAATCGAGTAAACTGTGATTGTATTTTAAAAGAAAGCGCTTATTCGGAGGAAAAAAAATTACCTTTAATCCTTATATATGTGTGAAATTCATCAAAGAATGATTAAATTCGATTACGTTTTTAATAAAAGAAAATTGGGGAAAAAATTAAATTTTTCGAAATTCGAATTTTTCAAAAATGTTTCGAAATGATTTCGAAATTTTTTAAAGTTCGAATATTTTTCGAATTTAATCGAGTAAACTATGATTGTATTTCAAATAAAATCGCTTATTTGCAATAAAAAAAATTTATATTTCTTAAACATAAGTGCAAAATTCGATTACCTTTTTAATGAAGAAAATTGGGAAAACATCAAAATTTTTCGAAAATCCACTTTGAAATTTTAATTCTATTATCAGCCATATTGAAGAAATTAACAAAAAAGGACATTATTTTTTAGTGGCTAAATACGATTTTGAATTCTTAAAGGAAACTTTAAATGTGTATATAACCTATTTAATCGTCCTTAACACAAAGAAACATTAATTTGTTGTAACTGCGTATGATTTTGAAATTTTTCGAAATTCGAATATTTCTTGAATTTAATCAAGTAAATTGTGATTGTATTTCAAATCAAAGCGCTTATTTGCAATAATAAAAAATAATTTATAATTCTTCCATATAAGTGCGTAATTCGATTACCTTTTTAATAAAACGAAATTGGGAAAAAATCAAAATTTTTCGAAATAAATTTTGAGAACTTAAAATGCGATTATCAGCCATATTAAAGTAATTAACACAAAAGGACATTATTTTATAATGGCTAAGTACGATTTTGAATTTTTCGAAAATGTTCGAAGTTTTCAAAAAACTTTTTCGAAATTCTTAAAAAAAAACTTTAAATGTGTATATACACTATTAAATCGTCCTTAACTAAAAAAAACATTTATTTGTAGCAACTTCGTATGATTACGAAATTTTTCGAAGTTCGAATATTTTTCGAATTTAATCGAGTAAAGTGTGATTGTATTTCAAATAAAAGCGCTTATTCGCAATTAAAAAAAAATTTATAATTATTTCACATAAGTGCGAAATTTGATTATCTTTTTAGCGAAAAAAATTGATTATAAATTCAAAATTTTTCGAAATTCATCTAGGATATATAAAATGAGATTATCAGCCATATTAAAGTTATTAACACAAAACGATATTAATTTACAGTGGCTAAGTACGATTTCGATTTTTTTGAAAATATTCGAAATTTTCACAAAATTTTTCGAAATTCTCAAAATGGAAACTTTAAATATGTATGTATAACATATTTAATTGTCCTTAATAAAAAATAACAATAATTTGTTGTAACTGCGTTTGATTTCGAAATTTTTCGAAGTCCGAATATTTTTCGAATTTAATCGAGTAAACTGTGATAGTATTTTAAATGAAAGCGTTTATTCTCAAAAAAAAATTATTTATAATTCTTTCACATAAGTGCGAAATTCGATTTCATTTTTAATGAAAAAAAATTGGGTATAAATTCAATATTTTTCGAAATTTATCTAGGAAACATAAAATGAGATTAACAGCCATATTAAAGTTATTAACACAAAAGTATATTAATTTACAGTGGCTAAGTATGATTTCTAATTTTTCGAAAATGTTCGAAATTTTCCAAAATTTTTCGAAATTCTCAAAAAGGAAACTTTAAATATGTATATATAGCCTATTTAATCGTCCTTAACACAAATAAACATTAATTTGTAGTAACTGCGTATGATTTCGAAATTTTTCGAAATTCATCTAGAAACCTTTAACGGAGTATATCACTTGAATTGGAGCTCTCAATTATAAAAATAACATTTATTTTTAATCTCTGGGTATGTGTTCGAAACTTTTCGAAATTTAATAGGCGTCATTCATTTTTAATTTCTGGATATAAATTCGAAATTCATTTAAGAAACTTAAAATGCGAGTACCAGCCATATTAAAGTAATTAACACAAAAAAGAACATTAATTTATAGCGGTTAAACATGATTTCGAATTTTTCGAAAATGTTCGAATTTTTCGAAATTCTTAAATGAAAATTGAAATGTGTTAGATCCTATTAAAGTGAGTAAGAAATCACAAACTGACTTTCAGTTTGTAGTAGCTGGGGAGGGTTTTTGAAAATTTTCGAAGTTCTTGTAAAACCTTAGATGGCGTTTATCACATGAATTACAGCGTTTAATTACAAAAACAACATTATTTCCTAATTTTAATAAATGCGTTCAAAATTCTAATTTTAAAAATCATGCCCAGGATTTTTAATTTTTTCGATTTTCATTGAGATATTCGAAAAAGGGGTATACAACTTGATTCAGAGCGTTTAATTACAAAAATAATATTAAATTGTAATTTAAGGATATGTGTACGAAATTTTTCGAAATTCATTAAGGGACATAAATTTTCAATCTCTGGGTATTCGAAATATTTCGAAACAAGTCTAAGAACATAGAAAGCGATTGCCAGCGATATGAATGTGGTTAACAGCAAAATTTTATTTTCTAATCGCTGTTCATGATATCGAAATTTGTCGATTTTTTCCCCCGAATTTTTCCGAAATTTTTTTGAAATTAGTTAAGGATTCTTTTAATGTTTATATAAATGTACCAAACACAAAAGTAGTTGCTGAATATGATTTCGAATTTTTTTGAAGTTCATAATCGGCGTTTATCACTTAATTTAAAGTATTTAAAAAAAATATTAATTTGTAATCTCTGGGCACGTGTTGGAATTTTTACGAAATTCATCTTCTAACGTTGACTGGAATAAATTCGAATTTTTCGTAATTTTTCTAGGAAACTTAAAAACGTTTATTAGCTATATGAATGTAGTTTACACAATAGAACATTAATTCATAGTCGGTAGGGGGTAATTTAGAAAATTTTCGAAGCTTTTCCAAATTTTTCGAAATCATTAGGAATACTTATTTCGATATTTTCGAAGTTCATCAAAAAATCTATAAGGGAATTAACACTTATAAAAGAGCGTCGAATTACAAAACAAAATTACAAAAACAAAAATTATTATCCCTGACTAGGTTCGATATTCATCATATAAAATTAGAGTGCGATAAATATGAATTCGAAAAATTTCGAAATTAGTTTGGGATATAAAAATGTTATTTTCAACGATAGAATAATAACTAATCGCAAAAAGAAAGTTAGTTTGTATTCACAAGGCATGAATTCGAAACTTCATTGAAAACTTCTATTTTCAAATAAAACATTAATTTGTAAATTCTGGTTTCGAGTTTGATTTTTTTTTCGAAATTAATATATTATTATCTTACCATTGAAAAATTTAAAATTTTTGAATTTCTTCGTGTCTCTTTAATTTAAATTCTCCCTAACGAAAACGCTTAAACTCATTAATTCTTAAACCCTGGGTATAAATTCGAAATATTTCGAAAATCATTTTGAGGAACATAAAAAGGATTTTCTGTCATATGAACGTAGTTAACACAAAATGATATCAGTTTGAAAGAACTAAGTACGATTTTGACATTTTTCGAAATTGTCCGAAATTTTTCGAAATTGTCAAAAAAATGTTCGAATTTTAAAAATAACAATAACTTAAAATGTGTATATATCCCTAACAAATGTGCTTACACGAAAATACTTAAACTGGGTATAATTTCGACAATTTTCGAAGTTCATCGAGAAATCTTTAAAGACTTTAGCAATTTGAATTAGAGCGTTAAATTACAAAAAACAATACACTGATTTGCAATTTCTTGGTATAAGTTCAAAAATTTTCAAAATTCGTCAAGTAAAATTAAAGTGTGATATTTATCACAAATAAATACAAATGGGCAAAGTTTCGAAATTTGCCTAGGTTACTTTGCCTAATGGCAAAAAGAACATTAGTTTGTATACTTTTGTAATATGTTCGAAAATTTTCGAAATTCATTGAAGTAGCTTAAAATGGTATTTACACCTCATTGAAGCCGCCAGAATCACAATTTGTAAACTCTATGTTTGAGTTTAAACCTTTTCGAAATTCGAAAATGTTATAATCTACGATATAAAGGCAAATAATATAAAAATCTTATAATACAATTATTTGATAATTAAAAGTACATAATTACAAGTCATTACTTTGCGATCTTTCGAATTTCAATTTTTTCGAATTTCATCCAGACATCTTAAAAAACATTAATCACTTGAATCAAAGCGTTTAATTACAATAAAAACATTAATTTATAATCTCAAGATATATGTTTGAAACTCATCGAAATTCATTTAGGGGCATTAACTTGTAATCTCTATGTATAAATTCGAAATTCGTCTAGAAAACTCAGAGAGCGATTACCAGCCATATAAATGTAGTTATGAAGAAAATTTTTTTTGCAATCGCTGTTCATTATTTCGAAATTTGTCGATTTTTTTCGAAATTTTTTTCGAAATTTGTTAAGAATTTCCAAAATGTATAAATGTACTAAATATAAAAGGACATTAATTTGTAGTAGCTGGATATGATATTGAAAATTTTCAAAGTCCACCGAGAAAACATATTGGTCGTTTACCACTAAATTCGAAATACTTCGAATTGCTTCAAGGTAACATAAAACTATTTTCTTCTATATGAAAGCAGTTAACACAAACAAATAATAGTTTGAAGAAGCTGCGCAAGATTTCGAAGTAGTCCAAAATTTTTCGAAAATATTCAAAATTTTTCGAAATCTATTAAGAAAACTTAAAATGGGTATATAAATCATTAAAGGCGTTTGCTATTTGTATCAGAGAGTTCATTTACAAAAAAACAACATTAATATGTAATTTCTTGGTATAGGTTGACAATTTTCGAAATTCGTCAAGTAAAATTAAAGTGTGATATTTATCATAAATAAATACAAATGGGAAAAGTTTCGAAATTTGCCTAGGATACATTGCGTAATTGCAAAAAGAACATTAGTTTGTATACTTTTTTGAATTTGTTCGAAAATTTTCGAAATTCGCCGAGGTTTACTTAAAATGGTAATCACACCTCATTGATGCCGCCAGAATTGCAAAAAGATACTAATTTGTAACCACAAACTTTTCTGGAATTCGAAAATGTGATAATTAACGAATTACTTTGCAGTCTTTCGAAATTTTTAAATTTAATCAAGAAGACTAAAAAAGCGTTTATCAATTAAATCACAGCGTTAAATTATAAAAAAACAACATTCTTGGTATGAGTTCGAAAATTTTCTGAATTCGTCAAGTGTGATCGAAGTGTGATTTTTATCCTAAATATCTGGGGAGTTTCGAAATTTGCCTAATGTATACTTTTTTTAATATATTCGCAAATTTTCGACATTCGCCGAGGTAGGTGAAAATGGTATTATTACTTCATTGAAGCCTTATATTCGCAAATAAGACACTAATTTGTAACCTCTATGTTTGAGTTCGAAATTTTTCGAAATTCAAAAATGTGATAATTTACAAACTAAGACAATTAATATTTTAAATTTTAAAGCGATTATTTGATAATTAAATGTACATAATTACACAAAGTCATTACTTTGCGAACTTTCGAATTTCGAATTCCATCAAGAAATCCTAAAAAGCATTAATTACTTAAATCTCGTGGTATGTAAATGGTATGAGTTCAAAAACTTTCGACAAGTGCGATTTTTATCCCAAATATCAGGGAAAAGTTTCGAAATTCGACAAGGAAACTCAAAATATGATTTTTAACTGAAGTTCGAAAATTTTCTGAATTCGTCAAGTGTGAAGTGGAATTTTTATCCCAAAGAAGTTTCGAAATTCGCCAAGAAAACTCCAAATGTGATATTCAGCTGAACAATTTTGTCTAATGGCATAAGATATATTAGTTTGTATTCTCTTGAAATATGTTCGAAAATTTTCGAAATTCTTCGAAGTAGCTTAAAATGGTGTTCTGACCTCATTTTAATCCTTTAATCGGAAATAAGACATTTATTTGTAACCTCTATGCTTGAGTTCGAACATTTTCGAAATTTGAAAATGTGCTAATTGAAGTAAGATTATCTCCCTAAAGAATGGCCTAAATTGCAAACTAGACATTAAACTGTATCATTAACACAAGTAGTATATTCGACTTTGTCTGTTTCCAGTGTTTAAAGTCAAACTTTAACACTTACTCACTTAATTCGTATATTTTTTTTAAATCATCATAAGTATTAACTAATTTAGTCTCAAATTGAATAGGTTGCCATATTAAATACACCCGGCTATGATTTCGAAAATTTTCGAAGTTCATTTGCAACTTGAATCAGAGCGTTTACGTACAAAAATAACTTTTTTTTTGCAATCTCTGGGTAATGTACGAAATTTTTAGAAATTCTTATGAAACATTAATTTGCAAACTCTGAGAGCAAAAGCAAAATTTTTCGAAAATCATCAAGGAAACTTATAAACCATTATCAGCCTTCTGAACGTTGTTAACACAATGACCATAAATTTGTAGTCGATGGGCACAATTTCGAAATTTTCCAAAGTTTTACCAAATTTTTCGAAAATCATTAGGGAAGCAAAAAAAATGTGTATACAGCCTTTAAAAATGTTCCTAACACAAAAGGACATTAATTTGGGGTATCCGGATATAATTTCGAAAATTTTCGAAGTTCATCAAAAAGTCTTAAAAGCCATTTGCAACTTGATTCAGAGCGTGTACGTACAAACATAACTTTTTTTTTGCAATCTCTGGGTAATGTACGAAATTTTTAGAAATTCTTATGAAACATTAATTTGTAAACTCTGAGAGTAAATGCGTAATTTTTCGAAAATCATCAAGGAAACATAAAAACCATTATCAGCTATATGAACGTAGTTAACACAAATGACCATAAATTTGTAGGCGATGGGCGTAATTTCGAAATTTTTCTAAGTTTTTTTCAAATACTTTGAAATTTTTCATTAAGGAAGAATAAAAGATGTATGTAAAGGATAGATGTATTTAAAGGATAAAGGATCTTTTATTCATCCATAATGAATTTTAAAAAAATTTGGTAAAACTTACTTAACACAAAAGGATATTAATTTGGGGTACCCGGATGTGAGTTCGAACTATGAGAGTAAATGCGAAATTTTTCGAAAATCAAACTTTAACACTTACTGACTTAATTTGTATTTGTATTTTTTTTTTTAAATCATCATAAGTATTAACTAATTTAGTCTCAAATTGAATAGGTTGCCATATTAAATACAGTTTGTTATACTATTATAGATAAATTTATACATGTTGTGTTAAAAAATCATTAGCAATAATATTTAATTTTTTTTTTCAATTTCGTTTCGATTTAAAAAGAAACTCACGAATTTTATAATGTTGCAAAATCATAAACAACAACATACTTTATCCCTACAAGTTAAAGCTAAATATTTTTGTGTAAATAAATTAAATTAAAAGTTTTTTTAAAAGTTTTTTGTTTTTGTTTTACTCTAAAAACTCTACAACTAAGGCATCAGATTATTTAATTTTATATTTGTAAAGTTGATAACAAAAGCAATATGTGCTCCAATATTATTTATTTAAGAAAAATTTATAAAAATATCTTTGTTTTTATTAAGATATTTTTTTTGTTGGTTGCCGCATTTAGATTTTAATATAATAAAATACATTCACATCTAAAGTTAGTGATAAAAAATAACACTTTGTGTTTAAAGTCTTGAATTGATTTTTAATTTTAACAATATTTAAAGTTTTATTAATTAAAAAAATTAATTTTTATTTCGAAAAAAAATTTAATTTTTTTTGTTTAAATTTTAACATTCCTCTTAAAGCCTTATAAATTTTTGTACCATTACATTACATCAAATTTCTGCCATACATTATTTTTTTACTCGAAACTCTCTTTTGCTGCCTTTGTGCGATTAATTCGTCATTGCATATTTCTTAATAAAAAAAAACAACAAATTGCACCATGGGAATATCTAATAATAATAATACTAATACATACTAAATAACAAACGAAGAAGAAAAACAAATGTACAACAATAAGATAAAATAAATTATAATAAAGCAAAATTCAAATGCTTAACTGCAAACAACACAAAATAAATATAAAACTTTTTTTCAGTAAAATCATCAAGAAAACCAAAAAAATAAATAAATTACAAAACGAAAACCTTATGTACTAACATAATAAAACCAACAACAACAAATAATAATAATAACAAAAAACAAAACATGCTAATAGAATTGAAAAATAAATAAATCAAATAAAAAGAAATTATGCATTTTAAATTCATTGTATTATGAAGGTTGTATAATAACTAACGAATTTTGTTTCTGCTTTGTGTCAATACAAAAACTATTATGCAGTTTCAAGCCAAGTAGTTATCATACGACCATCGACAATTAATATTTGTTTTGGTTGGTAAATCTAAGGTAAGTTGAACGTTACTTAATAAATTTATTCATAATTTTATTTTTATTTTATAATCTCTGGGTGTCAGAATATTTTCGAAATTCTTCTAGGGACATTAAGTTGTAATCTCTGTAAAAAAAAACAACAACAACATATTTCGAAAATCATCTAGGAAACTTAAAATGATATAATATGAAGTAGTTAACACAAATGAATATAAATGTAGGTGGAAATAATTTCGAAATTTTTCGAAGTTTTACGATTTTTTTCGAAATCCATTAAAAAATTTTATATTGTCTTTATAAATATCATTTACACGAAAGCTCATAAACTTTAATTTGTAATCTCTGGGTAGTGTTCGAATATTTTCTGGAAGTCTTTAAGGAACAATAATTTGTAATATCTAAGAGTAAATACGAAATTTTTCGAAAATGATCTAGAAAACTTAAATACGATAATCAGCTATATGAAACTAGTTACCACAAATAAATAAAAAACTTACTTTTCCTTTTCACCCCATGAATAAAGTATGGGATAGCTTCTCGTGTTGTTGTGAATTAACACGCTATCTATGCGAACGTCACTGTTTGAGAAGCTCTTGCTAGACATGCCGTCAACAACATTAGAGGGGAGCCGACAATGATAGAAAATTTTTCTTTTAAGATGACTGGAGCCAGTAGTTGAACCTGTAATCTCTCGCATGGTAGTCGCGTGTTCTAACCACTATGCCACGGCCGGTACCACAAATGGACATACATTTTTAGACTTAGGGCATGATTTCATGATTTTTCGAAATTTTACTAAATTTTTCGACTATGATTTCCAAAATTTTAGAAGTTCATCTTAAAACGCGCAAACGGCTTGAATCATAGCTTTTATTTACAAAAATAACATTAATTTATAATCTTTGGGTAAGTTTCGACATTTTTCGAAATTCTTTAAGAAACGCTACTTTGTAATCTCTGATAATAAATACGAAATATTTCGAAAATCATCAAGAAATCGTAAAAACCATTATCAGCCATATGAACGTAGTTAACACAAAGAAAAATAACTTTGAAGTCGCTGGGTATAACTTCGATTTTTTTCGAAGTTTTTCGAAATTTTTCGAAATTCATTAAAAACACATAAAACCGATTATTAACTATTTTAAAGTTGTTAACTTAAAAAAATGATAAATTTGATTTCGAAATTTTTCGAAGTTTCACGAAATCTTTCGAAATTCTTTAGGGATGCATAAAAAATGTATACATCCTTTAAAAATATCCTTAACAATAAAGGACATTAATTTGGGGACCCAGATATGATTTCGAAAATTTTCGAAGTTCATCAAAAAATTTTTAGTCATTTGCAACTTTAATCAGAGCGTTTAAGTACAAAAATAACTTTATTTTGTAACCTCTAGGTAATGTACGAAATTTTAAGAAGTTCTTATGAAACATTAATTTGCAAACTTTAAGATTAAATACGAAATTTTTCGAAAATCATCAAGAAACTGTAAAAACCATTATCAGCCATATGAACGTAGTTAACACAAAAAAAAATAACATTGAAGTCGCTGGGTATAATTTCAAATTTTTTCAAAGTTTCCGAAATTTTTCGAAGTTCAATGTTCATACAAACAGACCGAATAAATACAAACACAACGATGATTTTCGAAGTTCTTTAAAAAACCGACTATTAACTATATTAAAGTAGTTAAAGGATAAATTTGATTTCGAAGATTCACGAAATCTTTCGAAATTCATTAGGGATGCATAAAATATGTATACATCCTTTAAAAACATCCTTAACAATAAATGATATTAATTTGAGGTACCCGGATATGATTTCAAAAATTTTCGAAGTTCATTAAAAAATTGTAAAAATCATTTGCAACTTGAATCAGAGCGCTTAAGTACAAAAATAACTTTATTTTGTAGGTAATGACGAAATTTTTAGAAATTCTTATGAAACATTAATTTGCAAACTTTAAGAGTAAATAAGAAATTTTTCGAAAATCATCAAGAAACCGTAAAACGTAGTTAACATATGAACCATATGAACGTAGTTAACACAAAGGAACATAAATTTGAAGTCGCTGGGTATAATTTCGAATTTTTTCGGTTTCGGAAATTTTTCGAAGTTATTTAAAAAACCGATTATAAACTATATTAAAGTCATTAAACGAAAAAAGGATAAATTTAATTTCGAAATTTCACGTAATCTATAGAAATTCATTAGGGATGCATAAAATATGTATAGATTCTTTAAAAATGTCCATAACACAAAAGGAAATTAATTTGGTGCACCTGGATTAAATTTCGAAATTTTTTAAAGTTCATCGAAAAGTCTTAAAAGCCATTTGCAACTTGAATCTGAGCGTTTACGTACAAAAATAACTTTATTTGGTAATCTCTGGGTAATGTCGAAATTTTTCGTAATTCTTATGAAACATTAATTTGCAAACCCGGAGAGTAAATGCGTAATTTTTCGAAAATTATCAAGGAAACATAAAACCATTAACAACCATATGAATGTAATTAATACAAAGGCACGTACATTTTAAGTCGTTGGGTTAATTTCGAAATTTTTCGAAGTTTTCCGAAATTTTTCGAAAACCATTATAGAAACTTAAAATTAACTTAAATATTTAAATATCCTTAAAAAATGTTCTTAACACAAAAGGACAATTATTTGAGGTACCAGAATATAATATCGAAAATTTTCGAAGTTCATCGAGAAATATCAAAAGGCGCAAACGCCTGAGTCATAACTTTTAATTACAAAAATATCGTTAATTTATAATCTCTGGGTAAGTGTTCAAAATATTCCGAAATTCTTAAGGAACATTAATTTGCAAACTCAGATAAAAATGCGAAATTTTTCGAAAATCATCAAGAAACTGTAAAAACCATTATCAGCTATATGAACGTAATTAACACGAAGGAACATACATTTTAAGTCGTTGGGTTAATTTAAAAATTTTTCGAAGTTTTCCGTAATTTTTAGGAAACCATTAGAGAAACTTAAAATTAACTTAAATGTTTGAACATCCTTTAAAAATGTTCTTAACACAAAAGGACAATTAGTTGGGGTACCCGAATATGATTTCGAAAATTTTCAAAGTTCAGAATCAGAGTTTTTAATAACAAAAAATAGCCTTAATTTATAATCTCTGATAATAAATGCGAAATTTTTCGAAAATCATCAAGGAAACCAAAATACGATAATCAGCTATACGAAACTAGTTAACATAAATAAACATACATTTTTAGTCGCTTGTTATAATTTCGAAATTTTTCTAAGTTCATCAAAAATCTTAAAAGGAGTTTATTACTTGAATCATAGCGATTATTGAGCAAAACATAACATTTATTAAAAACCTGTGGGTAAGTGTTCGAAAATTTTATAAATTTCTGTAGTAAAATTAAAGAGTGATAAATATCCGATTATCAGAATATAAAAGCGATTAACGCAGGTTAACATAAACCTGTAGTTGCTAGGCAGGATTTCGAAATTTTTCGAAATTTATTAAGGTAACTAAAAATGTTCATATAGTAAATCGTTTAGAAAAGTGTATATATTCTTAATGCAAAAAGGACATTGGTTTGAGGTTTTAAGCTAGATATGAGTTCGAAAATTTTCGAGGTTCATCGAGAAATATTAAAAAAATGTTTTCATCTTGAATCAAAACTTTTAATTACAAAAATAACATTAATTTGTGATCCATTGGTGTGTTCAAAAATTTTCGAAATTTATCAGTTATAATTAAGGTGTGATAAATTTATGGGTAAGAGTTTGAAATTGAAAACCCGTTATCACAAATAAGACGTAAATCAAATTGGAGTACCCGATATGTGTATAAACATAAGTTCGAATTGTTTTTGAAATTCATTTAAAGGTGTTAAAATTGGATATTCTGGTTAGTTGGTTGAAATCAGGTTATAAATATATAAATTAAATAAATAAATTAAATTGGAGTTCGAATAAAGTATATTTACACAAGTTCGAAATTCGGCGATGAAATTTAAAATGTTATTAACACCTCAATGAAAATGCCTTATCCCAAATAGGACATTAATTTGCAACCTTTGAATTCTAATTCTATTAAATAGAATTTTAAATAAATTAAATTGATATTCGAAATAAGTTAGCAAATATAAATTCGAAATTTTTCGAAATTCTTTAATGAAATTTTAATGCTATTAATACCTTAATGGAAACGCTTTATCGCAAACAATACATTAATTTGTAACCTCTGAATTCTAGTTAGAATTCTTTTTTCGAAATTCATCCAAAGAGAATCAAATTTAATATTCTGGTTAAGTAGTTGAAATCAGGGCTACTTGGCTATTATATAAGATTCGAAATAAATATATTTGGAATTCGAAATAAGTAAACAGTTATAAGTTCGAAATTTTTCAAAATTTGCCGATAAAATTTAAAATGCTATTGATGCCATAATGAAAACATCTTATCGCATATAAGTCATGAATAATAACTTCTGAATAAAAGTTCGAATTTTTTAGAAATTTATCCGAAGGTATTCAAATTTAATATTCTGGTTAAGAAGTTAAAATTATTGCTTGGCTAAATGGGTTTTTAAAAAAAATTAAATTGGTGTTCGAAAATTTCTAGTAACATAAGTTTAAAATTTTTCCATGAAATTTTTTTCGAAATTGAACCGAAGAGAATAAATTTAATATTCTGGTCAAGTAGTTGAAATCAGGTTGGGCTACTTGGCTATTATATAAGATTCGAAATAAATATATTTGGAATTCGAAATAAGTAAATAGATATAAGTTCGAAATTTTTCAAAATTTGCCGATAAAATTTAAAATGTTATTGATGCCATAATGAAAACATCTTATCGCATATAAGTCATGAATAATAACTTCTGAATAAAAGTTCGAATTTTTTCGAAATTTATCCGAAGGTATTAAAATTTTATATTCTGGTTAAGAAGTTAAAATCATGGCTTGGCTTAATGGGTTTTTAAAAAAAATTAAATTGGTGTTCGCAAATTTTTAGTAACATAAGTTTGAAATTTTTCCGTGAAATTTAAAATGATTAAAACCTCAATGAGTTTGCCAAATCTGACATTAATTTGTAATCTTTGAATTCAAAGTCGAACTATTTCGAAATTTATAGTATAGAGTACCAATTAAGTGTATAAATATATGTTCGAATTGTTTTCGAAGGTGTTAAAATTGGATATTCTAGAAAAACAGTTGAAATCAGGGTATAAATTAAATAAATAAATAAATATAAATTCGAAATTTTTCGAAATTCGTCGATGAAATTAATATGCCTTAATTAATATGCCTTATCGCAAGTAAGACATTTATTTGTAACTTTTGAATTCTAATTCTATTATATGGGATTTTAAATAAATTAAATTGGAGTTCGAAATAAGTTAGTAAATATAAATTCGAAATTTTTCGAAATTCGTCAATGAAATTGTAAATGCTATTAACACCTTAATGAAAACGCTTTGTCGCAAATAAGATATTAATTTGTAACCTCTTAATTCTAGTTCGAATTTTTTCGAAATTCATCCAAAGAGAATCAAATTTAATATTCTGGTTAAGTAGTTGAAAGTTGTGGCTACTTGGCTATTATATGAGATTTTAAACAAATAAATTTGGAGTTCGAAATAAGTAAGTTCGAAATTTTTAGAAATTCAACAATGAAATTTATTATGCCATTAAACCTCAATGAAAACGCCTTTTCGCATGTAAGAAATTATTTTGTAGCCCTGAATTCAAGTTCGAATTTTTCGAAATTCATCCAAAGGATTTAAAATTTGATATTCTGGTTAAATACTTGAAATCAATGTCAAAATCAAACGGCACTGATGATGATGGTTTGGGAACCATCGAAATAGCTATCTGCCCTGCCAGCTGTCAACATAATCCATTTCACACAACTCTTGTAAAACAAATTCTATTAGCGATAATAGAAAACTGATCTCAAACCGAACAATGAAAAACATATTCAAAAAAATTTATTTTAAAAAGTTTAAAATTTAAATTAAAATTTTCGTGTTTATTTTAACCACATAAAGAAGAATTACTAATTGAATGGCTTTAAAGCCAAATCGATTTACTCCAGTAATTTATTTTATTTTTTAATTTTAATTTCAAGTAAAAGATAGTTTCCACATTTTCTACTATTAAAAAAAAAAAAATTAAATAGTAAAAATTAACCCTACTGGACATTTCATACATCGTTAATTTTGTTACATCATTTATTTGATTATAAAATTTGACAGAAGTTTTTCAAAACTATATCTGCTATATATTTTGTGGAGTTAATCGATTTGAAGGGCTTTTAATTTAAATAACCACACAGTTATTAGATGCAGGACCATTTGACTCTAATAACCATAAAAACTTTGCGTACCCTCATAGCGGAACAAATTTGCATCAACAAGCAACTGTTTGGACCAATCATTGGCATTATGTTTTACTGTATCCAACTATACTAACCCTTCTATTTAAATTCTCCCTTTTCCTATGCCAATTGCATAACAGTCTCAATTTTACTTTTTTCTTAATATCATCTCATTCGTAATTTCCGTCACAACTTTACCTCGATCATTTCCGTTTCTCACATACACACCACTCATCCACCAAATACAACAATGTGAGCGAGGGGAATTTCTCTACATCGTCCACCAACTAACATCTCTGTCGTTCCAATTGGAACAGCTGTCATCGTTGGCCATCACAGCTGATAAGAGAAAATAGAATTTTCTCTTGTGTACGGCGACGGAGCAGTGGCAAAGTGATTTTTCTTCTTCGCGGACGCAAAGTGTTTTGTAAACAAAAAGAAAAAACAAGAAAGCGAAAAAATCCCAATGAAAAGCACTAAATAAATGCAGTGTTTCATACTGCAACACCAACAACAACAAATAGTTTATAAGTGTTTTAACGCATCCCAATAATAACGGATCAGAATGGATAAAAAGAAAGATATTTACAATCTATGGGTGCAGTACACGACCAAGGTACGTGTGTACGTGAATGTGTGACGGTGCTTTAAACTCTTCCTCACCTTCGTGGGCATAAAGTAGTGTTTGAGGGAATTCGCGTGGCGGCAGCCGCGGCTTCTATGCCCCTCAAAGAGCAGAGACGTACACAAATTCTCAAGTATTAATCATCAACAACGCTAATGAAGAAGAAAAAAAAACAAATACAAACATAAATACGCAACAAAAACAATATCGAATTGCCCCAGTGTCCGGCCGTAATAATAATTGTTATTGTTTATAATGCAGCGGCGGCTGCTGCTGTCTTGCCAAGTGCACCCCTACATTACAGTGTTTTGTTTTTTGCGATTATATAATGGGAACATTTGAAATTCTACACCAGTTATTTTTTTCTTATATGCCATAGAGAAGCTCTCTGTGTGTGTCTAAATGCGTTTGTGTTGGTTCAGGGGGTTGTTTGGCTGGTGGGTGATGAATGGGCTGGTGTAATGATGATGACAACTACACCCACCATTTACATGCAAAATCACTAGCATTTGTTTACCGTGATGGAATGTGTAGAGGAAAGGTACAATTTTTGTTTGCAATTGGGCGGAAGCATGACAGTGGACAGAGATTGGTTGAAAGAGAACAATGCTGGCAGAACAAAAAACCGGATCAGTAAATTTAGATAATTTTGTTTTGGTTACTCTAATTCACTTATTATTGTGATTTATTGCAGGAGCTGGAAACCGTACTACCATGATGGTTAGGTCAGCCAACTACCGTGCATATGATCCTCGATAGGAGAATCTATGTTTTTTTTTAATGGCGATTACCTTGCTGTGTACTCATAGTCAAAGAAAATATCTTTACCATTATGGTAAAAGTTGATAGGAATTTTCCAGTTTCCAATATTTTACAAGAATCCGATTTAAAGCTGTGAAATCTCAATAAGACATAAGGGCATATGGACCTCCACTAATCTCAGACATATCATCTTTTGACAACTTGTTCCAAAAGCCCTAAAAGCCGTGTCAGGGAAAAATAAAAAAAAAATTATTGTTAAAAAAAAAACTTACGAACCATTAAGTACAGAAACATTTGTCATTGTAAGGTACAGATACATTTGTGTCATTGTAATAAAGTAATAAAGAGGATTTAAAATGGAAGACAAGTTTAAACATTATTTTAATAAACATTACCAGGGCAACCGGACATATTCCCTAAAAATCGTGTTTAATGCGCATAAAATATGACCTGAAAATTGGCAAAATATGACCTAAAAATCAACAAAAACATGCCCTAAAAAATTAAAGTCATACAATTTTTTTCATATGAATTAGAAATATTTTTATTAAAATAAAAAAAAACAGCTTTAAAATAAAAAAAACAAAATTTTTTTAAATTCAGACTGTTAGTAGTTTTGGTAAATTTACATACACAAATGTTTTTAATGTAGAACTCCCAAGTCATGAACTCTCCCAAATCTATTTTTGACATTTGACCAAAAAAATCTTACTTTAAACCACTGTAAACCAAAATTCTGACTTATTGGAGCAAAATGTGGTTTAGGGTTTTGTTTCTGAAGTCAAATGCTATTGTTTGATTTTGGTTTGGTTCACTCCCGAAAAAGTGCGTTGCACTGTTTGCCTGAAAATAGACTTTTTAACATTTCATATTGATTTTATTTTGGAACCTTTGACTCATAGAGGTTATTTGTCTTCGGTGACTCCTAGTGAAGTTTTCCGGAGAATATTTCTATATAATATTCTAATCCTTGACCTCCGTTCAAAGTTGACTTTTAAACAGCTTTTCAAAATTGGGCCAAAAATGTACTATGCGGGCGGGATCTAGAGGGTTAAAATGTTCCGAGAAAATATTTTTTTTCCCTGATTGTTTTAATATAGGTCTTCCAAGACATGAAATACCCCAAACGTATTTTTACAGATGATTTTTCATATTCTTTGATTCGACTTTTGACCAAAAAAATCAAACTTTAAACCACTGTAAAAAAAATTTGCGACGTATTGGAGCAAAATGGAGTTTAGGGTTTTGTTACTGACGTCAAATGCTATAGTTTGATATTGGTTTAGTTCATCCCCGAAAAAATATTTTGCACTGTGTTATCTATCAATTTAAAAGTGTCTTCATTCACCTGAACTTGTTCAATAAGCGTAAGACCTGATGTTTGCAAATTTTTAATATGTTTTGCAATAAAACCGTAATTTGAAGCAATTTAAATCAAGTCAGTCACTTTCGGATAAAATACAGCCTTTACCATGTATGGAACTGCATCCGTCACTAAAAGCTAAACATTAATCTTTTTGAAGTTGACGTCCAGATTTTTGATTACGTCGTCCCACAGTCTAGCAATTGTTGAGTAATTAGCCCTTTCCAAGGCTGCTGTATTTAGTAAAAATTTCTCACTTGCAACTACCTTAATACACCTGCTAAAATGTTTGCCACATTTCTGCCTGTAGCATCTATAGTTTCATCGATTGCCATCCATATAAATTGATATTTTAGTTTTGCTCGTATATTGTCCATGCAGTCGTTGTATAATATTTTAAAATGTTTAGTTCAAAAAACTGTTTCGGATGGCACTTGGTAGTCCGTGTATTCCTCAAATAGTGTTCTTATATTTTGATTTCTCATTTTGTAAAGTGGAATGTCAGCAGACACAAAAGCTCGGCACAGTTATTCTTGAAAATCGTGTTCTTTTGAGAGTCTACCGGAACATTCTGACAAAAATAATTGTTTGGTCTGCTTATTTTCACTTTCTGCGATCTGCTGCAATAACTTTGCTGCAAATTTTAGAATAGAGGAATCCACCATCAGCTCGTAAGTCGGTAAACTTTTCTACAACCGCCTTTAGATATGCTGCTTTTATCGGGTTAGCTTTAGACATTATGTCCAGGGTCGTGATCGGTGGTGGTTGAAAAGCGCCTCTTTTTTATGTTTTGTTTAATTATTGAATAAGAAGGCGCGTTTAAAGATTAATAAACGTTTAACATTTCACAGTTGCGTAAAACATGTTTTGGCTGTTAAATTTTAAAAAACCAAAGTTGCAAAGACACTTGTTTATACGAACAAAAAACAATAATGTCAAAAACACAAAATATGCTTAAAAATGGATATTTTTGAAAAAATATGGCCTAAAAAATATAAATTATGCTTTAAAAAGGAGGTTTTTTTTAAAATTATGCTCCTAAAACTAAAATTTACCGAAATATGACGTTATGGGTAAAATATGCCAAAATATGCTCTAACAAATAGGTCTCAAAACACTTGTAGGGCCATGAAACGTGTAAATACATTACCCATTTGTTAATATCTCGTTGTAAAAAAAACATGCTGTAGCATATTTCCGGTTGCCCTGAACATTACTGTAGAGAAGATCGTCGGGGTTAGTTCCCAGTAGGGAATCGTCGAACTACTTCAAAAAAGTACTAGTTCAAAATTATAAAATTGTAAACAACTGCAAAAATGTACTAATGCTAAACTATCGAATTTTGAACCAGTTTTACGTTATTAGCTGATGAATAAGAAAAAGTCAATTTTGAAATAATTTCACAAGTTATGTTTCAAAAAGACAACTAATTTAAAATCCATCATTTGTCTTATTTATTTATTTATTTACAATATATTAAACTTATAATTAATACAAGAGTAATATTGGCAGCGGAAAAATAGCACTGGCAGCTTAGGCCTTCAGCTATAACAAAAAGATTATGTACAGTTTTTTAAATGATTATGTTAGCTGCGCGAATGTAATTATGAATAGAGTTAATGTAGATCTAATGTTATATTTTGAAGGGTTTGGAGTCCATTATTGTTGAGGAATATTCTTTGTAGTTCGATTAGTTGTGTACTCGCCGTTCACGAAGATGGGACCAAATATTTTGCGGAGTATTTTTCTCTCGAAGACTCCCAGAATAGATTGATCCGCTTGTGTCATTACCCACGATTCTGCGCTGTAGAGCAAGACAGGTAGGATCAGAGTCTGGTAGAGCTGGATCTTTGTTTTTCTAAAGAGCGCTTTGTCGTTAAATCGCGTGCTTAGCGCATAGTATTTTTTCCTACTGGGTTATTTTTCCAACAATGCCTTCGGCATCTTCATCAGCGGGACTGCCTTTTAAGGCGAAAACCCAATTTATTTTATGCTTAGAAGTATTGGTATTGGGGGACCGGCCGTGGCATAGTGGTTGGAACACGTGACTACCATGCGGAAGATCGCAGGTTCAAACCTGGCTCCAGTCATCTTAAAAGAATAAAAATAAATAAAATTTTCTTTCATTTTCGGCTCCCCTCGAATGTTGTTGACAGCAACTTCGCATTATTAAGCGTCGATTCAATCGTCGTGTCTAGTAAGAGCTTCTCAAACAGTGACGTTCGCATTCGTCGATAAACAAGTAGGTGCCGTTAGTTGTGAATCTAAAAATATAAAGCGTGTTAATTCACAACAACGCGAGAAGCTATCCCATACCTCATTTATGGGTTGCAAAGGGAAATTAATTTTTTTTTTTTTAAGTATTGGTATCCAAAGAAATACTCCTGCTTTTTGAGACGCATTTGAATTGGGTCACGATAGGCACTTTGTGTAGAAGTCAGGAAAACTTTTGTAATTCACTTGTGTAAATGTAAAGTTATAAAGTTCTAGTAATCCTCATAGTCTCCGATAGCTCAGTGAGAGTAGTGTAAATAACAAGACTTTTCTCCCCACACTTCTATTTATAGGCGACATTTAAAAAAGGCCCATAATTACCCAAGAAAAAGTCTGCGTACGAATATTGGATAGCTTATTTAACTTTAAACTTAAATGTTGTACCATTTTAAAATGTATTCCTTTGTCAAACTGAAAAAAACAACAATTTCCAATATTTAAAAAAAAAATTCGCAAGGAATCGAAAAGGAAAAGAAATTAATCCTGCCGAAAGGAAATTTTTTTCATATTTTTAGAAACAAGGTGAAACCTTGAAAAAATTTGGTAAAAATTTCGAAAGGACACATCCTTCTGTTCAAAGAGTAGTTAAAACTTAAAAGGAAACATACATCGCTCTTCAATATTAACCGAAAGTGGCAGACGTTATATAGTCCAGTTTGTACAACATAACCCGAGAATTACTGCATCTAAAGTGGCAGCAAATATTATAGCACACTTTAAGAAAAAAAATTTGCGATGACTCTTTTCGGAAAATCATTAAAAAGCCTGGTTATCAAGGCCGAGTTGCAACTATTTATTTCAACACAAAACCGAGAAATATTAATTAAATTCGCAGAAGACCATATAAATAAGCAACCAGAGTTCTGAAAAAAAGTTATATTATCTGATGGGATCAAATTTTTTTATATTTGGAACAAAAGGACGTCTTATGATGTGGAGTTATCCTGGTACTACGCTTAATAAAGAACATTTATCAGGCACGGTTAAGCATGGAGGAGGTGAAGTTATGTTATAGGGTTGTATAGGACCTAATGGAGTAGGAAAAAATGCATTTTTAAGTCAACTATGGACAAACGAGGTTACCTTGATATTTGGAATTTTACTTTAAACAGAGTGCAGTGAAATTGGGACCTCAGGACCACTATTGATTTCGCCAAGATAACGACCCGAAGCATACAGCTGACATTGTGAAGCTCAGGTTGCCATATAACGTTCCACACCAGCTACCTAGCTACTTAAATTAAAAAAAAATATGCATGCGACTACATCCATATACTGTCCCTCCTAAGAAAAATAAATCGCATCTCCATTTTATTTATTTTATTTTTATTTATTAATGCAATTTTCAATAACCGAGCTATTAAGGCCATGTATGGTTACAAATTTCTACAAAATCATACATTACTAAAAAAAATTTTAATAATAATAATTTTGTTACTTATAAATAAATCATAAAAGACAAGAAAATTATAAATAAAAAAAAAATTGTTTCTACTTCTTTTAAATTATGAATTTTTAAAAATGTAATTAAAAACTAAAATATAATTTGACAATTTGCAAGAAAATTTAAAATAATTAAAAATATAAATTACTTTAAAATTTTATAACATTTTAGTAGTTTTAAGATATTTAGCTTTTATGATTTTTACCTCTCGCGCCTTAGAGTCAAATATTTTTGAAAAATTTCAAAAATTATTTAAAAATATATTATTTTTTCTCAATTTTATGATCGTAACAAACAGGGAATATTTTGATGATAAAAAACTCTTACAAAAACCAAATTTTACAAATAAGCAAAATTTATTTGCATTTGTTAGCAATATAAAATACTTTTAAATCGTGGTAATGTTTGACATTATTTTTAATTTATGAGTGAGGTCATCATTAAGATGTTCATCTGTTATTTATACTTTATTTGTGTCTTTACCTATATTAGTTGCTTTTTTTAATTTATATAATAAATTAGGGTCTAAGCGTGATATTGCACAAACAAAAAATAAAAGTCATACTATCCAAAAAAAATTATAGATACTAAGGAAAAAAGTATTAGAAGCCAATTTTATTTTGGTCAATGTGACTTTTTATCATAGTAAGTGGCAGGTACGACTTTTTTTTGACTAGGAAACACGCTAGAAGTGTTAGATGTGACCATTTTCCTTAGCGTTTTTCGGTCATTTACAGCTGAAAATAAGTTATTTAAATTTAATACAAAAATCAACAACTCATTCACGCTTCTGAATACGCCCTTATCCCAATTTTGGAATTTTGGCGCTTATGACTTTCATAGGAGGGCAGTAAAATGAATATACATCTTGTACGCAGACTTTTTCTAGTGGGTGTATGTTGTAGGAGTAAAGATATAGATGTGCAATAGAAAAACATATCGATGCATCATATAATGGCAAGACATTTGGTTTGGAACGATCACCGATAGAACAAAATTCAGTACAATAATCTTGCAGGGACTAGTGAAACTTGTTTAAAAACGTACTAGTTCAAAAGTATGGAATTCTAAACCAATTCCAAAAGGAAGCTGATGAATAAGAAAAGAGAATTTTGAATTAATTATAGAAGCAATATTTTGACATTTGTATTGAATAGTATACAATACTACCACCCGAATAATTTTTTTTTAGAAAATGCGTCAATTATTTAGTATTTCTTAACAACCTATTTTGAAGTAGTTTTGGAACCTCTACGTCAAAAGAAACAATAAATTATCCCATTCAATTTTATATAAATGAAGTAGTGAGATAAGGCATGACATACATGGAGACACTGTGGTCTTCTGCCTTCAGACCAAATGCTAAATAGTTTTAATTTCCTCCTCATCGTCACATAGTCTACAATAGTTCTCCTGTGTGGTCTCCCATTTCGATGTAAAGGCTCTAACGTTAAAGTGTTCTGTAATTATACCTTTTAGTCGTCTGACAACCTTTCTATCCAACTTCAAATGAGCTGGTTCGTCTTCCCTCCAGTTTTGGCCAAATATCCTGTGATATTATACACTCGGTGCGGAGTTCCTAGGATACGTTCGCCAGCCGTTCTATGTGCCGTTTCAAAGTTCCATATAATTATATGAAACATTGGTGGTCGTACTGATTCATCTGATTGACCGGGTTCCAGGGATGAGCCAATGTTGTAAATTTCATGACCGGGTTTACCCTAAATAGGACACGAGGAAGCCAACTGCATCAGTAGATTTTTGAGTTATCATCAGCCCTTCACACAATTTTTTTTATTTTTTTTTTACTCTGTGTATTGTTTTAATAAGTCAAATATACTTTCGACAAGCTTTAGTTTGGGTTACGGATAAGCTTGACTTATTGAAAACAACTTTGTCGACAACGGGCTATCCAAACCCAACTATAGCTTAAGTTGTTAATAGTTTTTTAATTTTTTTTAATACGAAATTCTTAATATTAAATTCATTTGATATTTAATTATTCTGAAGTTAAGGAGCATTCTGATCTCGTTTATAATATGTTTCGCAAGTTCGTAACATTTGGTACTACTTTTAGTACACAAGGCCGTTGAATTACCATATCTTTACATATCATCGTCGTTGAAGTAACTCCCCCTCTTTTATGCAAAAGATTCCCATACATATATACAAATCCACACATGGCTCCTTGTTATTTATATATATACATATATTGTTATTGTTATTTTCGTTCTTGTTTTTTTTTTTGCAGAATGAGGAATCATATTTTCGTGAATTTATTGAACGTTTTGTTTCGATTTGGCAAAATCAATTGCCATTGGATTTTGCTGCAGCCCAATGCCCATACTGGCATGAAGTCCAATCCGACAGTGGGCCACATTTAGGTCGTTTACCCGATGAATTATTGCCGGCAATTGGTAAATTTATAATAGTCGCCAGTGATTCGTGCCAAAGTGTAAGTTCAGTGTAAACGTAAAATGCCCTCCCAACTGAGAAACCCCTAAACATGTAGCATAACATCTTGGCTCTCTCTCTCCCTCCTCCCCCTCGTATACACAAGTGGGCGGCTGGTAGAAAGTCAAAGCCTGTTTAAGAGGTTGACTGTTGTGTTGTGGGGGTGTTTTATGTTGTTGAAATTTCTATTGTTTATGAATGTTATGTGATCTTTATTATTGTTTTCTTTTTGTTGCAGGGTGAAATTGACGATGAGACAATACGTCAAATTGCTATACTGGTCGACTGTCTGATAATTGTTTGCCGGCATTTTGATAATATATTGGCTGTTATCAAATATGAATATAAATCCAATTTAATTGCAATTTTAACTAATGTATTTCATCAGGTGAGTAATTCAATATAATATTTTAAAATAGTTTAATAACTAGCAATAAAATGAGTTCTACCTTGCCATTGGTATTAATACGGTGACACAGTATCAACAAGTTGTGTCAAGATAACACTTGAGTGGAGGTTGTTAATCAGCTGCTATAAAGAATATTTAGTTTAATGACTTATATTCACTCTATGTTGTATACTTTACAAATAGATTGACTATCACTCAATGTTGTAGATATACATATGTATTTTTCAATTGGTTTTACTTCTGTAATATTGTCGATTGAAGCTTTCTTCACACTGGCGTGAATGTCGCTCTCAACTTCTTAAAAGAAGCAAGAGCAACCAATGTCGCGGAAGTTAAGAAGTTTGAGACCGAGGCCACGCAATGAGCGGCAACAAATCAAAACATATGAAATACAGTTGATTAGATATTAAACACTGGATAGAACTTTATTTGATTAAATTTTTTTTTGAAAAATATAAAAACCAAAAATATAAAATGATAAAAACATATAAATATAAAAATATAAAAATATAAAAATATAAAAATATAAAAATATAAAAATATAAAAATATAAAAATATAAAAATATAAAAATATGAAATTATAAAAATATAAAAATATGAAATGATATGATATGATTCAAGCAATCAATGTTTAGCTCACACACACCGGTGCGAAAATGGTATCAACGAAGACCACACGTCAACATAATCCACACAAGCTCTTGTCTATGCTTTGTCCATCGGACAAAATTGCATAGAATTGTTTTTGGCAACAAATGCCACAATTAAAATTATAAAATTATAAAATTATAAAATTATAAAATTATAAAATTATAAAATTATAAAATTATAAAATTATAAAATTATAAAATTATAAAATTATAAAATTATAAAATTATAAAATTATAAAATTATAAAATTATAAAATTATAAAATTATAAAATTATAAAATTATAAAATTATAAAATTATAAAATTATAAAATTATAAAATTATAAAATTATAAAATTATAAAATTATAAAATTATAAAATTATAAAATTATAAAATTATAAAATTATAAAATTATAAAATTATAAAATTATAAAATTATAAAATTATAAAATTATAAAATTATAAAATTATAAAATTATAAAATTATAAAATTATAAAATTATAAAATTATAAAATTATAAAATTATAAAATTATAAAATTATAAAATTATAAAATTATAAAATTATAAAATTATAAAATTATAAAATTATAAAATTATAAAATTATAAAATTATAAAATTATAAAATTATAAAATTATAAAATTATAAAATTATAAAATTATAAAATTATAAAATTATAAAATTATAAAATTATAAAATTATAAAATTATAAAATTATAAAATTATAAAATTATAAAATTATAAAATTATAAAATTATAAAATTATAAAATTATAAAATTATAAAATTATAAAATTATAAAATTATAAAATTATAAAATTATAAAATTATAAAATTATAAAATTATAAAATTATAAAATTATAAAATTATAAAATTATAAAATTATAAAATTATAAAATTATAAAATTATAAAATTATAAAATTATAAAATTATAAAATTATAAAATTATAAAATTATAAAATTATAAAATTATAAAATTATAAAACTATCAAATTATAAAATTATAAAATTATCAAATTATAAAATTATCAAATTATAAAATTATAAAATTATAAAATTATAAAATTATAAAATTATAAAATTATAAAATTATAAAATTATAAAATTATAAAATTATAAAATTATAAAATTATAAAATTATAAAATTATAAAATTATAAAATTATAAAATTATAAAATTATAAAATTATAAAATTATAAAATTATAAAATTATAAAATTATAAAATTATAAAATTATAAAATTATAAAATTATAAAATTATAAAATTATAAAATTATAAAATTATAAAATTATAAAATTATAAAATTATAAAATTATAAAATTATAAAATTATAAAATTATAAAATTATAAAATTATAAAATTATAAAATTATAAAATTATAAAATTATAAAATTATAAAATTATAAAATTATAAAATTTTAAAATTATAAAATTATAAAATTATAAAATTATAAAATTATAAAATTATAAAATTATAAAATTATAAAATTATAAAATTATAAAATTATAAAATTATAAAATTATAAAATTATAAAATTATAAAATTATAAAATTATAAAATTATAAAATTATAAAATTATAAAATTATAAAATTATAAAATTATAAAATTATAAAATTATAAAATTAAAAAATTATAAAATTATAAAATTATAAAATTATAAAATTATAAAATTATAAAATTATAAAATTATAAAATTATAAAATTATAAAATTATAAAATTATAAAATTATAAAATTATAAAATTATAAAATTATAAAATTATAAATATATAAAATTATAAAAATTAAAAAAAAAAATAATATATACATAAGTAATTTTAACTAACTTCTAAAAAATTGGAACGCAGTTTTCGTGTATGAGTACTAAACATGCCTCTCGTAGCAATGGCATTTTAAAAACTTACCGATCAGAAATTACGCTCAGTAATTATCCATTGCGTGGCCTCGGCTTTTGAACTAGTTTCTAGTAATTGTTTTACAAATTAATAATTTATTTCATACAGTTTAATACTTAATGAAAATATTTTATAAATCCACGTTCATAATATGTTTCAAAAGAGGTGCAAAATTAAATGTCAAAATTTTAAGTAAATAGTTTTTCTACAAATCATTAGGAAGAATTTTTTTTTTCCATTCGGTAAAATATCAAAACATAACTTCTGAAATATTTGTAATATTCTATTTTACTTATTCTTGTTATAGTTACGTTTAAAATTCGACAGTTTATAAATAGTTCATGTTGAAAATTGTTAAGAATTCCGTTATTTAGAACTGGTACGACTTTGCACAAGTTTGGCAAGTTCTAACTAGAAAGTTACTAATGGAACGAACCGACAAAGTTTCATTAAAAAGCACCCAGACATTGCCGTAAAGTTCTTCTGTGATGTAAATTTTTCCATACCTAAAATCAACTTACCAACTTCTATTTATTTATTTTTATGTCATATCCATAGATTCTCTTTTCGATTTCCAATATACTAAATGCCAATAATAATTTCTATTTCCCTTCCTCTCTCTTTTGCAGTGCATTGAACAAAAAACCACAACACCAGAGGTTTCACATCTATTTCGTAGTTTCTCACAATTTCTAGAGGTCATGTATGATCCCTACTTGACGTGGCGTAGTTTCTTACGCAATAACTTTGCCGACTATAGAAAACTGTCGTATAAACCACACAGTGTACATGTGGAAATAATACCGTTTATTTATGGTAATTACACTAAATCGAAGAGCGTAATGTTGTCACAACAGCAATTAACAATTACTTGTATTATTATGTTATTTATTTTCTGTAGATTGTTTTCAAAAGAATGATATAACAAAATTTCCCGATATTGGTGAATCGTTAATCCATACATTAGGTGCAATTATATGCGGATCACAGGTATGACCAAAACAATTGGCAATACATCATTAATATATTTTTGTCTTATTGTTTTATTCGATTTCATTTCATATTATTATTTACTATTTTTTTTATGTGTTCTTTCATTGTTTTTTTGTTATTTTTGGAAAATTTTTATGTATAATGTTATTAACTTTTTCATATACAATTACAAAAGAACGAACATAAAGGTGTTGGTGTCCTCTATACATATGTACTTTAATGTGTTATTTTCTCTATATATATATATACAAACAAAACTCAATGTTACAGAAAACCTTAGCTTCAATTAATACAAATAATGTTAAAAAATCTGGTGATGGTTATGATATCTGTGATAACTTGGTAAGTATATCGAACAAAAGATTGTATGTAACCAAACAAAACAACAAAGTAGTTAGTTTTGTGTAAAACATGTAATGTTTTATATTGCTTTAAAAGGATTTTAATGATGATACTAATTTTTTTTTCATATTTCCCCTTTACCATCATCATCTTTTAGCGTAATGGTATGAGAGCTATTTGTCCGGCTACCGTTTCGGTTTTAATGAAAATTCTTTCCCAATGGGAAACCACAAACAGTTTACGTATTGTCACCCTAAGATGCTGTGCTCTTATGATTATCGTTTTACAAAAATCTAGTCCGGAAGAAGTAAGTAATTATATAATTTATATTATGTTATGTAAATAATAATCTTTCTTATTTCCCTTGATTTCAGCGCCAAATAGATTTAATTACTCTTATCAAGCTTTACTGTGATGTTTTGGATGAACTTTTGAAAACGGAGAATTTTCAACAAACCGAAGGCGATACCTTTGACATTGCCTCCGATGACAATGATTCCAATGATCAGACAATAGATGTTAATGCTTTAGATACGTCCATAGACAATATTTGTGTGTTTTTATCTGATACGACGAGTGCTTTGCACATCTGCGAAGCCATTGAGGAAACCAATTTGGTGGATATTTTAATCGCTATACCCAAAACCATTAAAGAATGGGATCTTAATTATAACCAACTTTTAATAAATGTCACAAAGGCTTTAGCATCAATTACACGTAATTCGGTGCGCATAACAGATCATATACGTTATTATGATAAAGTAGGAAAATTATTTCTGGGTCTCACAGCCGTGGGCTTGCCAACAGTGGGCCTTTTAGAGGCCTGCATAGAATTGGCTTACAATAAGAACAATGGCCTTTTAGTATTACCCGAAGTTTTGACAAAACTCATTGAGTGGCTGCCGGAAATGGATGCAAGGGAACAAAGTTATTTAAGTGAAAGAATTTTAAAAGCTTGCACAGACAATTATGGAACGTAAGTAATGTGAGGCTATGACTATTAAGAAGATTTATTTAACTTAATTTGTTTATTTATAGAAAAACCATTGCCTGCGAATCGCGTATTATAAAGTGTGTTTGTTTGTGTTTGCATCGTTATGATAAACTGTCCGATCAATGTATACAAAATTACATTAAACTTATCGAGGAACTTAGTAAATTAAGTATTATACCCATAGAATTGAAAAGTATTTTCAGTTTACTACGTAAGGAAACGAAATTTCCACAATACAAGCAATTACTACAAGTAAGTTATGGTTACTAAAAATATAAAATAATACAAGATATAACGATTTTAAAACAGGGATAATTTTAACTTCAGAATTGCAATATAACATTTTTTTCCAAATGTCATTTAAAAGTTATAGAATTACAATTATTTTTAATTTTTTCAATTAAAATGTTTTTTTTTATTTTTTAAATAAAATTTATTATTTCTATTGTAAAAATCAAAAATAAGATTTTGTAACTTTTAAATAAAAATTTTTATTATTATTTTAATTTTTTTTTTAAATAATATTAAAATAAGCAAATATAAGTTTTTGGCTTATTACGACTAAAATACATAGAAATTTTAAATTTTGTTGTATTCCATGTTGCCTTAACATACTTCCTTGACATTGATTTATTTTGTTTAAATTTTCACTCATAACTCTTATTTGCGGTCCCTGGCTTAAAATCAGCAGCATTCATATATTAGTATAATAATTATCTAAAATGTATATAAAATTCAAATCATTACATATGTATTTATATTCATAAACGTTTATTAATGGTTTATAAATACAAATTTTCATAAAAAATTCGTTTTATAAACTTTACATAAGTTATAATGAATATGATCCTTATCATTAAATCTTTGATATTTTTGATTTTGTCCTATATTAGATTTTATTTTATATTTCCTTATTTCCAGACTCTTACCAGTGTTTCATTACAATCGTTGACAAGCACTAATCTGTGTTCTCAATACTTTAATTTTTGTGAGTCTGGAGATGGTATTGTTGTGACTGACATCAAGAATTGGTCTATGTCGGGTGCTTACGGTTTCATATTCCACATATTGCTACGTTTGGATACTAAATTCATGGCATCCAGTAGTAAATCTAAAGACAAATCAAACTCACGCGATAAAGAGCAGCAGCAACAAAGACCAGATTGTAGGCGAATGTTATTAAAGTAAGTAAAATATTGTAGTGCTTATTGTATGAATACAATAATTTATAAATATTAATAGAACTACACGAAAAGAATACTTGTTCGAAATTAGATCCGTACATGTTCTATATAATACTGTAAACTAGTTCACCTGCCATATATACTTACTTACTTACTTACTTAAGTGGCTAATTACAATTTACGAAACGTAGTTCATAAATTTGAGGCCTGAAGTAATAAAGAATTCCACACGCTTCGGTCTTCTGCGTGTGTTCTCCAGTTAGTCCTACCAGATGATGGCACGTCGCCTACCACTTGATCCTTCCAACGGAGTTTGGGTCTCCCTGCTCGGCGCCGTCCTTCAGGTTCGCCTTCAAACGCCTTTCTCGCTGGAGCATTTACATCCATCCTGGCAACATGTCCCAGCCATCGAAGTCGTTGGATTCTGACTCTTTTAGCTACGTCGATGTCGTGGTAAAGCTCATACAGCTCATGGTTCATCCGATGGCGAAACTCGCCTTCGACACAGATAGGTCCATATATTTTTCGGAGTACTTTTCTCTCGAATACTCCCAGGTTTTGTATGTCCGTTGTAGTAAGCACCCATGATTCGGCAGCATACAACAGAACAGGTAAGATAAGCACCTGGTATAGTTGTTTCTTAGTATTCCGAGATAAGCTGGTGTTACTAAAGTGCTGCCGAAGTCCGTAGAAACATCTATTGGCTAGGACTATTCTCCGTTTAATTTCTTGGCTGACATTATTTTACTTGTTGACGGAAGAACCGAGGTAGGTAAACTCGTCGACTACCTCAAAACAATAATTGTCAACGTTCACGGTGCGTCCCCATCGAGAGGACTCTTTGTTCGTCGAAATCATTATTTTTGTTTTGTCCTCGTTGACCGCTAAACCCATTTTTGCTGAATCCTTTTCTAGTGATGAGAAAACTGCAGTAACATCATGCAGATTTCGGCCAATGATGTTTATATCATCGACATAGGCTAGTGGCATGTGGCTCTTGTGGAATATGGTGCCAGTCATGTTGACACCAGCCTTTCTCATCACCTTCTCCATAACTATATTAAATAGTGTACAGGACAGGCTATCGCCCTGCCTGAGACCTCTTTCCGTGTTGAATGGTTCAGACTGATCCTTACCAATCTTAGCCGAGGATTTGGTGTTGTCTAAGGTACATTTCCAAAGTCGAATCAGCTTTGTAAGAATACTAAACTCAGACATGGCCTCATAAAACCTATTCCTTATCGGAGAGTCGAAGGCAGCTTTGTAGTCGACAAAGAGGTAGTAGGTGTCGATCTGCTTTTCATGGGTTTTTTCCAGGATTTGTCGTAAGGTGAATATTTGTTCCGTCGTGGATTTGCCAGGTCTAAAGCCGCACTGGTATGGTCCAATTAGTTTTTCTACAATTGGCTTTAGACGTTCACACAATATGCTTGAAAGGACCTTGTACGCAATTGGTAATAGGCTTATTCCACGGTAGTTCTTACATTCACTACGATCTCCTTTCTTGTATATGGGACATAACAGACTGAGACTCCAATCCCCGGGCATGCTCTCCTCTTGCCAGATGTTCTCCATGAGCTGATGCATGCTCCTAATCAGCTCCTCCCCGCCAGCCTTAAACAATTCAGCAGGGAGACCATCGGCTCCAGCAGCTTTGTTGTTTTTAAGACGGGAGATTGCCACACGTATCTCGCTCTGGCTCGGAGGCGGACAATAAACACCATCGTCACGGATTGGAGCGTGGTCTTCTGGAGTGGTGTCTGTATCCAATAAATTTTTAAAATGATTTCTCCATATCCTTAGAACGTTATCCGGGTCCGTCACTAGCTGACCATCGCTGTCCTTGCAGGAGGATAACCCTGTTCCACGCATTCTCGCCTTAACTCTCTTGTAGAATTTTCGGGCTTCCCCTCTGCTTCGGAGCAACTCTGTGCACTTATCCTGCCTCTTCTTCAGCTCCTACTTTTTCCGTCTAAAAAGACGAGTTGCCTCTCGTCTCTTCTCCCTGTGCCGTTCACGAACAGCTCGCGTTGCCATTGGCTGCAGTTTCGCCCTGTATGCAGCAACCGTCTCTCTCTCATTGCGACATTCATCATCGTACCAGGCATCTTCTTGAGACGGCTTTTAGTACCCAAGTACGCTTCTCGCAGCCCGTTCTAAGGAGTCGGCTATATTTTGCCACTGCGATGTTATATTATCAGAGGTTGGAGCATTCCGCAGCAGTTGAGTTAATTGGTTGGAGTAGGCGTCCGCTACCTCTGTGGTCCGCAGTTTACCGATGTCCAGCTTTCGTTGTGCCTGGTTACGTACGTTTTTCGCCATGCTTAGCCTTGTGCGTACCTTAACTGCGGTAAGGAATTGATACATATGAGTGGCTTATGTGACAAGGCGATGTCCTATTTTTGGGGAAAATTTTTCCCTTCTGCACTAGTATAGAATTAGTTAAGGAATTATAGTTTGACGATAGTGTCTCTTTTGAAATTGTTTGGAATTACTTTTAAGAAGATGATGAGGAATAGTTTTCTGTATTTTAGTAAAAAAAATCAAGCTTTTTAATTTCCATACACCTTAATGACAATCAATATCATCAAAGTTTGTTTTAAAATATGGGTAAAAAACAAAAAAAGATTTAATAATATACATACTAGGGCGGGTAATTTTTTCGAGTCGAAAAAACGTGGAATCTATGAAATCTACGATGAATTCTAAGAAAATGTCACCAAGAATGTGTCTAAAATCAATTCCTAGCTCCCGCTCAAAGCATGAAGATTTCAGGTTGAGGTATTTTTTTAGTTTTTAAATCAGGAAAAATCAAAAACTTGAGATATAATTTTTTTTGAAGTCTTCTGCCTGAATTTAACATTCTATCAAAGAAAACGAGGTATTGCAGAAGATAATCTATAAGTTTATTAATAAATTATGGCCTCTGAATGTTGAAATACAGAAATTATGGCGGGAGCCCAAACACTAACTGGAATATACCATTCACTTTCTTGATCGCCAGAGCAGCAGGGGTCAAAAAGGTACCACTTGGGCTTTTTTCATGCTTCTCAACGGAAGCTAGGTATTGATTTAAAACACCTAATTTCTTGGTAAAATATTCTTAGAATTTATCGTAGATTCCAATTCTGGTGTACGATTTTTACGAAAAAAAATGACCCGCCCTAATACCTACATCCAAATACTCATTAAGAAACATTTGTCTTTAGATTTCTGTGAAATTTTAAACATCAAAAATAATAATCAGAAATTATATGTACATTTTCGTACATAAAATGGACTTTTTGGTATAATAAAAGTACTTTTATTATAAGTACTTTTTGGTAGAACAAAACAACTTTTTGATACAAAAAATTACTTTTTGGTACAAGAATAATTGTGTTTGGTACAATAAAAGTACTTTTTGGTACAATAAAAAGTATTTTTGGTGAAGCAATATGATTTTTTTCTACAATAAAAGTAATTTTTGCTACAATAACAGTACTTTTTGATGCAATAATAGTACTTTTTGATACAATAATAGTACTTTTTGGCATAATAAAAGTACTATTTGAAGCAATAAAAGTACTTTTTGGGACAATAATAGTATTCTTCAGCGCAATAAATTTACTTTTTGATACAATAATAAAATATTTTCCTATAATAAAAGTATTTTTTCATACAATAAAATAAGTGGTTTTTTGTACAACAAAAGTAGTTTTTGGTAGAATAATAGTTTTCTGGATATAATAAAAGATTATTATTTGGTACAGTAAACGTACTTTTATGTACAATAAAAATACTTTTTTTTTACAATAAAAGTACTATTGATATAATAAAAGTATTTTTTGATACAAAAAAAAAACTTTTTGGTAAATTAATAGTACTTTTTGGTACAATAAATGTACTTTTGTGCACAATAAAAGTACTTTTGTGTTACAATACTAGAATTTTTTGATACAATAAGTGTACTTTTTGGCACAATAAAATATCTTATGACTAAAATCAAAGTACTTTTTAGTACAAAAAATTTACATTTTGATGCAATAAAAGTACTTTTTTATATAATAAACGTTTTTTCGGTACAACAAAACAACTTTTTAGTAAAATAATAGTACTTTTTGGTACATCGAAAGTGCCTTTTAATACAATAAAAAACTTTTTGATACAATAAAAAACTTTTTGATACAATTAAAATACTTTTTGGTACTATAAAAGTTCTTTTAAGTACAATAAAAGTAATTTTTGGTACAATTAAGGTCGTTTTGTATATACACCAAAGTACTTTCTGGCACAAAAAAAGTACATTTTGGGGGAGAAAAATACTTTTTGAAGCAATTAAAACATTTTCTGATGTAATAAAAATACTTTTTGGGCAAAAAAAATTGTGGCACTACGACAAACGACCTGTTTACCTTCTTCAACACTATATATTCGAAAGGGTTTTATCATCATCTCCAGCTAATCTGCTTGTACTTTAAATAGTGATTCTTTGAGATTGGCTTCATTCATATTTGTTTGATGCGAATTGTTCTATGTATATCGATACCTTAATATAAAAAGACTCAACTCATAAAAAGCGAAGTATACAGGCGGTGGAAAATACGTAATAAAATTGGACAAACTATAACAATAACGATTTTTTAATGCAGTTTTTATTCAAAACATCAGCTCTATTTTTCATCCAATCAGCACGAGATTTTGATACAAGGTGCATCAGGACGTAATCAAAATGAATCAATAAAAACCAATTTCAAAAAAATATGAGTTAAGCCTTTTTTATATTAAGGAAACAATATATAAAAAAACCCTCATGTGTGAATTATAGATTTTCAAAAATGGTGGAAAATGGGAAACTTTTGTTACATAGTCAAAATAATTTTTCTTTGAACATATGTACAAAAATATAATTTTACCAAAAGAACCACTAGTTAGACTTTTTACTAAATTTGCGAAATAAATTACTAAAAACATCACATATTTCTCAAAACAAATTTGTACTTCTTCCTTAAAATTATATCTGTATCATTATGGCAATAGTTCAATATATTTGGTATGCCCGATTTTTTTTTTTTTTAAATTAGTTTTTTTACTTGGTGTGGACTTGTGAAATTGTAAAATTTTGCAAATTGGACATACAAACTTTTGAAAGAGATATATTCACAGCCTTAGGTTAAAGGGAATATGATTTTCAAATTTTGATTATTTTTCTCGTGGAAATGTGTTATATTTTTTAAGGGCTTGTCAATGCGTATATTACTCCCCAAACGTATCTTATTTTTCGTACTAAAAATATTAAATTAAAGTAGTATAAGTATATATTTAAGCCAAAAAATTGCATTAAGGCGACATTTTTTTCATTGGGAGATATGAAAACATGTAACCTCACAAAAAACAAATGCATTTACGTGTAACTTCGACAAAAAGACAAAAGGAAAATACCAGAATTATAATCTAGAAAAATGCTAAAAAAATATCACATCAAATATATGAATTTATTTACATACAGAAAAATATAATTATTTCCCATTATGTGCGGCAAAAGTTGTTTTTTTTTTTTAAATCGAAACTTCAACGTTCAAAAATAACTATTGCATAAGTTAATTTTGAATGCTGTACATTCCTTCGAAAATAATAAAATGTTATAATAGCTATAATATCCTTATGAATTATTTAACATTTATATACTTTCACTTCCTCTTTATTTATTTTGTACCCTTACTCGCTCACTTGTTTAATTAAACTCTTCTTTCTCTCCTTTCCACAGCTTGCGAACTGGCAGCAATACAGGTTTCGAAATCTTTATCCAAAACAATGGTAACATTGTAGTTGCTGCATTGACTAGACGTGAATATTTGACCTCTTCTGTGGCATCCACAACTCTATTGGATGGTCAATGGCATTATGTGACAGTGGCCATAACACCGCCAAAGAGGCCTTTCTCTTATAGCCAAATAAATGTTTACATTGATTTCATGCAAAAAATTAGTGCAACATTGAAAGTGCAGGCAATAAATGAGGTAAGGCCAACAACACATGTTTTTTCTGGTGTTGTTGGTTGCATGTCGTCGTATCAACGACAATAAATAATAACAATTGTATTTATTTATTGCTTACAGCCTTTCTTGTATTGCTCTGTGGGTTCGGCCTTACAAGACATTAAGACACCAGCGGCTGCGGCAACAACAACGACAGTGGCTAATACTGGTAATCTACCAAGATCTTCGTCACAAGACACAAATCAGGGCTATAGGGGAATGTTGCCAAGTTTGTTGGAAAAAACATTGTCAACAAATGTGAGTGTGTGTGTGGGTGTGTGTAGGAGACATGATAGAGCAATTAATTACATTTTTCTGTTTGCACATGTTTTTTTTTTTAGGTTTCCAATTATTTTACTTTGCCTCTGAGAACTCAGTCCACTTCATTTGACCCCAATGTTAAAAATTTTCCTGTTGGCATGCAAGAAACCGTATTCGGGGAGCAACAGTGCCTGGGTGGGCAAGTGGGTGGTGTTTTATTGGCTGAACCTACTACAAGTTTGAAGACCGTCTTTGATGCTGGCATTAATTTCTCTTCGATATTCTCGCAAGACAATGACATTTTAGAGTTGACCTCTCGATTTGTGTTTTGTTATGCACCTGGAGCGTATTCGCATAACACTTGTCTGGATCTTATACCCTCGGGCAGATACATGGGTCTAGTGCAGGCCCAACATTGTCGAATTGTTAAAATTCAAGACACCATCAATAGCGTAGGAGGAGTGCAGGCCATCTTACCAATACTCCATCGCATCATACAAGAAAACAACGATGAGTTCACCTTGGCTACGGGCGAAGATTCCATGGAATCGGTGGATGCTCTAAAAACGCCATTAAATGAAGAGTTTGCCGACTGGGAAATGTTGTCTACCAACTCTTATACGGAATGGAAAATGATACAGTTTCCCATGGCCAGTTTTATGTGTTTCTTGCGTTATCTCACACATGAACATGACAATAATCAAGATAATCTACTACATTCCGAATGTCTATCGATCGTGGGCATGATGCTGCAAAAATGCCCATCTAAAATGTTTGATGTGAATGCCTTAATGGCCACCCATTTGTTTATGGAATCGCTGCAGGGCCACAAGTCTGCTAATGGACAGTCAAATGTGGCTTTGCTAGAGGATATTTACACTTCGATAGCATTTAATTTCGATATATGGGTGCGCATGCCCTTCCAGATAACTCTGGGTCACATACAGTATTTGGGTGCCATGATTAAAAATGATCGCAAGTATTTCCGTAAAAAGTTTGGTGTCCAATTTTTCCTGGATGTAATACGTCAATATTATGGGGCACCCGAGAGCATTACCCCCGACGATGCCAAGACCATAAGGTCTACCATGTTTGCCATCATACGTTTCTATTTACAAAAAGAGGTCAACATCAAAGAAATCGGCACCATAATAGCATTTTTGTCCTCCGTGAAACAAGATGAAGTGCTAATAGAGTTTCTGGAAATTTTATGTCAGCACGTAAAGAGCAAAAATTGTCGTGACCAATTGATTTTGCTGTTACATGAACCTCAAATGGCAAATTTGATTTATAACTATTTCATCGACAAATCATACAGTTGTGAGCTGCAGGAGGCGGCTATAAGGGTAAGTTAAAGTGATATCCCATGTACATCTAACTAATTCCTCTTTTTTCTCCTTCCAGTTCATCAGCAGCCTGCTTTCCACCTCCCGTGTACATGCCAAGTACAAACAGATTATGCGTTTGCATGAGCCCACCTCCGGTGCCTCCCTGTTCCCTGGCCTCTTCTCCTATACCATACCCATGGTTTTGAGTTCAACCATCATTTTCCATATGCTTGACGAAATGCTGACCACCGATGTCGACTATTGTGGTCTGATTTTCCTGGTACACAGTGTCAGTAGCTGTGAATTACCTGTGAAGTTAGAAGTAGCCAAGCGTTTACTCCAATGCACCTTTACCAAACAGAATTCAGCACAGGCCATAGCAAAACAGCCTGGGTGGCAAGAGTCCATTGCACGTCTGCTCATACGCCGACCCATAGAGAATGTCAAGCCCGATGAAGAGAAACGTAAAAGTTTTGGCATTAACTTGGACGTTCTGCTGGAGGATGAAAATAAATTCGATAATCAAGGTGATTTGATTCAATTCTGTGAACAGCAAATCGAACAAATGCATCAAGAAGATCAAAGTGAAAGTGGTCTAATACTCAATGAAATCCAAGCGAGTGTTTCCGAAGCGGCCAATGTTATAGAATCGGAAATCAAAGAATTAGCAGAATCAGTCTCTGGAGTGGTGGTGGAAAATGTTACCTCTGTATTTTCGGTGATCAGACAAACTACCCACGATATACAAGATACATTTGAGTCCCTCACATTGGGTTCCTCTACGGACACAGTGGATGCCATGCCACCTTCACAACTAAGCAAACAACGCACCGAGTCGGTTAGCTCTGATAGTTCTACACAGTCAGGTCAGGGTGGTAGTGCCAACAAAAAGGGAGATTCCATCGAAAGCAATTTGCAATTTTCCACTGATGCCGATGTGGACAGTGAAGAACAATTGGTGTATCTAGTGTCAAACATATTGTTTACGATCTTTTGGCGTGGAGTGGGAAATGAAAATCCCGAATGTTGGAAGGAGAGAGGACAAGTATTGGGCTGCATTAATCTGTTGGCCTTGAATAACGAACTGATGACTTCGCATTTATCCTTGAGACTGAGGATATTGGAGATGGCGGTGCAGGCTTCACTGTTTGATTTGGCAGAGCATGGCAGTCAAACGTTGATAAATCAGGAGGTGAGTTTTTGTAAAATTAGTATGAAATTAAAAACAAAAAAGAATTTATTCAAAAAAAGTAATGTGAAAAAATTAATTTTTTTAAACTTATTTTTTGTTATTTTATTTTATTTTTTTTTTTTTTTATTTTATTTTATTTTATTTTATTTTATTTTATTTTATTTTATTTTATTTTATTTTATTTTATTTTATTTTATTTTATTTTATTTTATTTTATTTTATTTTATTTTATTTTATTTTATTTTATTTTATTTTATTTTATTTTATTTTATTTTATTTTATTTTATTTTATTTTATTTTATTTTATTTTATTTTATTTTATTTTATTTTATTTTATTTTATTTTATTTTATTTTATTTTATTTTATTTTATTTTATTTTATTTTATTTTATTTTATTTTATTTTATTTTATTTTATTTTATTTTATTTTATTTTATTTTATTTTATTTTATTTTATTTTATTTTATTTTATTTTATTTTATTTTATTTTATTTTATTTTATTTTATTTTATTTTATTTTATTTTATTTTATTTTATTTTATTTTATTTTATTTTATTTTATTTTATTTTATTTTATTTTATTTTATTTTATTTTATTTTATTTTATTTTATTTTATTTTATTTTATTTTATTTTATTTTATTTTATTTTATTTTATTTTATTTTATTTTATTTTATTTTATTTTATTTTATTTTATTTTATTTTATTTTATTTTATTTTATTTTGGTTGGTTGGTATGCAGGCATCTCCTTCTTCGAGGAGAACACTTAGGTCCTTATGGACCCATTGTGACACCCGTTGGGCATTTACGCCATTCCTTCAACCTATGCTATCAGCGCGTGTGCTGCCTGATTGCGTTGCCAGTTGTCGATTGGGAATCCGGAGTTTCGATCCAATCCGTCCAGTTAATAATTTTACAAAAGTTGTTGATCCTTCCGATATCCAACGATGCAAGTTCCTCTACACCATTTAAGAAGGGTTTCCCCAGGGTTTCTAGTCTCCTTCTGTATAGCGCTGGGCAATCACATATAATGTAGTCGGTGGATAGTTCACTGCTGCTATTCCCGCAGTAGTTGCATTCGCTTTTCGTTGCGAATCACATTCTGCTCGCATGTCTGCTTATGGGTCCATGTCCCGTCAGGAAGGTACGATGTACGTTTCGCGATGTATTCTGTCCAAGTCTTTTTGGCCTTTCTACAGGTTTCTTGTTGCTGTTGCTGGAAGCGTCTAGGATGAGTTTTGTTGGCTGGAGAACTCGAAAAGATTTGAAAAGTAATTAATTTTTCATCGATGTTGATTTGGCCAGTGCTCCGGCCGGTAATCGAACCCGGCACCTTCGGATAGCTAGTCTACGTCGCTTCCACTGAGCTATCGAAAGCCACCACAGGTTTCTTCATTCATCCATCTGTCGTTTGCAATTTCAAACGTTAGATTTCCATTGCTACTTTTACAGGTGGATATAGGTCGAAGTGCTACGTGTTCAACGTTCTAGTTTCGTAGAGGATATTTGATTTCCGAGTGTTGAGCACGTAGTCAGTTTCAAGTGAGATATTGATATGATTCAGGATCTTTGAATGTCCTATGGAAGGATCCCAATGTTCAATCTCGTTTAGTCGAATAGCCGATTTGCGAGCGGAGCATTTGCAGCTCTGATCAGGTGGTAGTAGATTGAGTATCGTGTAGAGAGCCTTAGAGGGGGTCGATCTCATACATCCGGTTATCAGGAGACAAGAGGATCGTTGAATACGATCCAATTGTCTAAATTTGCTCTTCTTGTCGAGCGCGTTCCACCAAACTATAGAGCCATATTATTATTTTATTTTATATTATTTTATTTTATTTTATTTTATTTTATTTTATTTTATTTTATTTTATTTTATTTTATTTTATTTAATTTTATTTTATTTTATTTTATTTTATTTTATTTTATTTTATTTTATTTTATTTTATTTTATTTTATTTTATTTTATTTTATTTTATTTTATTTTATTTTATTTTATTTTATTTTATTTTATTTTATTTTATTTTATTTTATTTTATTTTATTTTATTTTATTTTATTTTATTTTATTTAGCAGAAATATGAAATACATTATCTTATTAATTTTTCAGAACGCCTCACATATCCTTCGTATGGTCTACGACCTCGTGGTTTTGGGCTCCAACGAAGATGAATCGAAGAAATGCTCCACTAAATTGTTGGATGGTGTATTGGCCCTACTTGATGCTCTTATGATATTTCAATCAGATTCTTCAGATGATTGGTCTGATATGATACGCCTATGTTTGGGTTTACTGCTCAAATGTTCTCATCATCCCAATCCTGGAGTGGTCGCTATGGCCACAGCTAAGTTGCATGCCACATTACAATGTCGCACTGCGGCCAATCCCAGTGAATTGGCATATCTGTTATTCTCGATTAATAAAGCTTTGGATATAGCCATTGAGGGTAAGTTTTTCTTTATTAGCAATCGCTTGTCCGATTAGAGTATGGAATTAATAATTATGTTTTATTTTACAATAATTACAGTTGGCAATCCTGAGGAGTATTCATTCCTTATGCCCGTTATGAAAGCTTTGATTGAAAAATGTCGCAATGTTTTCAATTTGGACTCAGTTCTGCCCGATCTACCGCCGACATCATCGGGTCCGGTGTTTTTCAATGATTTCCAAATGTATAGCACCAGCAAAAAGTGGCGTAATTTCATGGAGCGTATTGTAAGTACTAATTTGATAAAATATCTGGTATAATTAAATACAAACTTCTTTACCGCGTAAAACAAATGTTTTCTTTACGAAATGTTTGCGTTCATATTTATATATCATAAACTTTTTATGTTTTACTATTATCCCAAGGATAATTCAAATAAGAAATATAGACTATGATAATTGAGTTTATAAAGCCAAAATAGGAATATATTCAAAATAGGAACATATCCTTAAGGTTCATATTAAGATGACAAAATTAGACTACTAAGTTTTAGTGATACAGAACCCGAACCAGCTATATATTTAATAGCCTTTGATTTAGAAAAAATGACAGCTCTGAAAAAAAGAGAGAAACCGATAGTTAGAGCAATACTTTTCTTTCGTAGTTTGGTAGAGGTCCTTTCATAAGAAATACGTTCTGAATTTCTTAACAAAAATTCAACGATCGGCATTGATTAGTGTTCGACGGGAACACAACTTAGTATCATTCTAAACGTCTAGATTCCTGATATCATGACTAAATTGGCTGGCACTGCATCTCTAATGAGGAACAGAGAATGTGACGTCACTCTATCGGAGCATGTTAGACATGCCCAACTACTGCACCTGATCAACTTAATTCCCGTGAAAACGGACTACTTTATCCCGTACCTATTACCAGTCACTATTTATTCCGAATAGGAATAACTGGAACAGTGACTGACGGGGACACAAGTTGTATCCAATTTTTCACAGATGGATTAAAGTTGGATGATAGAGTAGGCTATGACATCTATTTACAGGAACATAATATAAATAATTCCTGTAAGCTGCCTGACCATTTCAGCGTGTTTTAGGGAGAAATCACTGCTATACTAAACAACCGAAAAATAGTGTCACCACCCTCCGAAGAATCTGCATCTACACAGAAATGTCATTTAATGGCATTTATCGCTAAGGGTAATAGATGAGTATTTTTACATCATACAGGGACACAGTGACATTTTGTGCAATTGCTTATCGGATGAGCTAGCTAGACAGGGTACTGTGGTACGGCAAAATAAAATTTTGGTAAACAAATCTCTACCTGTCGTCTGCACATGAGACACTGGGTCGATAATATATTCAATGATAAATAGAGATTCAGCCAAACTTATAAACAAGCTAGGATGAAGTAAAAGAGGACTAACCAACTACCCGTGTAAAAAAGTAAAGATATAATTGGATCTAATTAGATGTTATAAGATACATTTAGATCTTATTATAACTTACCATAGATCTAAACAGATCTAGCGAGATGTGCCATATCTGCTCCTATATCTAACTATATTACTTACTTACTTAAGTGGCCAATTACAATTTACGAAACGAAGTTCATAAATTTGAGGCCTGAAGTTATAAAGAATTCCACACGCTTCGGTCTTCTGCGTGTGTTCTCCAGTTAGTCCTACCAGATGATGGCACATCGCCTACCACTTGGTCCTTCCAACGGAGTTTGGGTCTCCCTGCTCTGCGCCGTCCTTCAGGTTCGCCTTTAAACACCTTTCTCGCTGGAGCATTTACATCCATCCTGGCAACATGTCCCAACCATCGTATTCGTTGGATTCTGACTCTTTTCGTAGTAAAGTTCATACAGCTCATGGTTCATCCGATGGCGAAACTCACCGTCGACACAAATAGGTCCATAAATTTTTCGGAGTACTTTTCTCTCGAATACTCCCAGGTTTTGTATGCCCGTTGTCGTAAGTACCCATGATTCGGCAGCATACAAAAGAACAGGTAAGATTAGCACCTGATAAAGCTGTTTCTTCGTATCTCGAGATAAGGTGGTGTTACTAAAGTGCTGCCGAAGTCCGTAAAAACATCTAATCTTAATTTCTTAGCTGACATTATTTTTCTTGTTGATGGAAGATCCGAGGTAGGTAAACTCATCTACTACCTCAAAACAATAATTTTCAACGTTGACACTGCGTCCCCATCGAGAGGACTCTTTGTTCGTCGAAATCATTATTTTTGTTGTGTCCTCGTTGACCGCTAAACCCATTTTTGCTGACTCCTTTTCTAGCGATGAGAAAACTGCAGTCACATCCCGCAGATTTCGGCCAATGTTGTCTATGTCATCGACATAGGCTAGTGGCATGTGGCTCTTGTGGAATATGGTGCCAGACATGTTGACACCAGCCTTTCTCATCACCATCTCCATAACTATATTAAATAGGGTACAGGACAGGCTATCGCCCTGCCTGAGACCTCTTTCTGTGTTGAATGGCTCAGAGTGGTCCTTACCAATCTTAACCGAGGATTTGGTGTTTTCCAAGATACATCTGCAAAGTCGAATTAGCTTTGCAGGAATACCAAATTCAGACATGGCCTCATAAAGCCTATTCCTTATCGGAGAGTCGAAGGCAGCTTTGTAGTCGACAAAGAGGTGGTAGGTGTCGATCTGCTTTTCATGAGTTTTTTTTCCAGGATTTGTCGAAGAGTGAATATTTGATCCGTCGTAGATTTGCCAGGTCTAAAGCCGCACTGATATGATCTAATTAGTTTTTCTACAATTGGCTTTAGACGTTCACACAATATGCTTGAAAGGACCTTGTACGCAATTGGTAATAGGCTTATTCCACGATAGTTCTTACATTCACTACGATCTCCTTTCTTGTAAATGGGACATAACAGACTGAGACTCCAATCCCCGGGCATGCTCTCCTCTAGCCAAATGTTCTCCATGAGCTGATGCATGCTCCTAATCAGCTCCTCCCCGCCAGCCTTAAACAATTCAGCAGGGAGACCATTGGCTCCAGCTGCTTTGTTGTTTTTAAGGCGGGGGATTGCCACACGTATTTCGCTCTGTCTCAGAGGCGGACAATAAACACCATCGTCCTGGATTGGAGCGGGGTCTTCTGGAGTGGTGTCAGTATCCAGTAAATTTCTAAAGTGATCTCTTCATATCTTTAGAACGTTATCCGGGTCCGTCACTAGCTGATCATCGCTGTCCTTGCAGGAGGGTAACACTGTTCCACGCATTCTCGCTTTAACTATCTTGTAGAATTTTCCGGCTTCCCCTCTACTTCGGAGCAACTATTTTAGCATTAAAATCGCCTAGAACAATTTTGATGTCATGGCTGGGGCTACGGTCAAATAAATTTTCTAGGCATGGGCATATATAAGTGTTATGTGGAAAAACTTTGTTTTGACTCTTATGGTGGCTATACGTCCACACACCGGGTTGAACCTTGAGACTAGGTTTCGCATTCTCTTGCCAACCACAAATCCACATCCAAACTCGTGCTTGTTCGCATGGCCACTAGGGTGGGTCGATAAAAAAAAGTTGTGCCGGTCACCCCCTAGAATGAAAGACAATTTAAAAACGAATTCAAAAAAAAAATTTTTTTTTACCACGCCCCTTGACCCCTCGCATTTGGTTTTTTTGGGGTTTTTGTTTCCTGTGTCTCCATTTATAGTCCGATCGTAATGTGTGACATATCAATGTTCTTGGACGGACAACAGCTACATTTTCTTCTCTGATCACTTTTGACTCCGACGTCAAATTCTAGAAGTTTCTACCGGAATCTCGGTTTTTACCCCCCTAAGTCAAATTTTTTTCGTAACGTTTTTTAAATTCCATGATATTTTTCTTTTACAGTATATATTTTTATTCATAAACAAAAAAGTTACAGAGGTTTAAAAACATCAGTTTGACGTCGCTAAAGACAAAATGTTGGCGTGATCGTTTTTTGTTTATCAAACCTCTGTAACTTTTTTGTTTATGAATAAAAATTTATACGGTAAAAGAGAAAATATCATGGAATTTAAAAAACTTTTTTATCGTTGCAAAAAAAAATTTGACTTAGGGGGGTAAAAACCGAGATTCCGGTAGAAACTTCTAGAACTTGACGTCGGAGTAGCTGTTGTCCGTCCAAGAACATTGATATGTCACACATTACGATCGGACTATAAATGGAGACACAGGAAACAAAAACCCCAATGCGCGGGGTCAAGGGGCGTGGCAAAAAAAAAAAAAATTTTTTTTGAATTCGTTTTTAAATTATCTCTCATTCTAGGGAGTGACCGGCAAAACTTTTTTTATTTGTATGAAGTGCGACCCACCTTAATGGCCACTATAGTAGATGTCGCACGTCTTAATGCGCGAGCACCTGTGTCCCGTCCACCGGATTTCCTGTAAAGCGGTTATGTCAGCCTTGTATTCTTCGAGGACTTCCGCCAGTTGGATGGAGGCACCTGGTCTATATAGTGTTCTAACATTCCAGGTGCATATCCTTAAATCATGCTCCTTAATTCGTTTGCGGTGGTCGTCAACATTAAGGAGGGTCCGTTTTATTCTTTTCTTTCTTCTTTTCATTGCAAAAGTTTAAACGTCAGTGGCGGGTTGAAAGACCAGCGCACCACGTCGCAGTTTTCTGCTCCTGCCAGGATTTTATTACAGCCGCCCAGTCTGGGTCAGACGCTGACTTTGAGCCGATGTGACTGGGTTTTAAGTTTCGCTCCTCACAGTTAGCCGAGCTCTGACGGGTGTCACCACGTGAAGGTACTCCGTCCGCAGTAGTACCACGAATACGGAGCTCTGAAGTGCAATTGGCAAGAATCACTCTGGGTTTGCCAAGTTAAACTGATCAGAAGTTTTCCCTTGCATCACACTTCCGACGCCCAGTGTTCTTAGTTTGATTTGAAAAAACAAAATACAAACAAAACACGATTTGTTTTTACTCGCATTACTGTATAACAGTTAGTTTGGTTGCCAATGTCTTGCAAGCAGTGCTCACTGCAGTAAGTCATGTGTTGTCTTAGTAAAGCGAATGCTTGGCTCTACTAGGCAGCACATGATCTTATAATCTTAATTTTAATTAAAATAACAACACACTTTCTTTATTTTACTTTATTAACTAAAATACACAAGAGTTTTATGTTTACATTAATCGCTTTAAGAATGTCATATTCATATCTACAAAATATCATCTAATTTTATTTGTATCATATAGTTGTAGTATAGCATAAATTATAAACTAGTATCTAATACGTATGTAGTGCATATATCAGCTTAATTATTTACTCAAAATAATTTATGATTTTTAGGCAAATTACGATAGATATCGCCATCGTTTAAAGGGCTTTTAAAAACTGTCGTATCGAATACATTCTTTGTAGTGCGTTTCGAAAATCTATCTTTGTTCATCATCTGACCAACAGCAGCGGCCTGCGTTGAAGCCGTTGTGCTCGCAGTGCTGGCAGGCTTTTGGGTTCTACTCGTATAGCGATTTCTATAAATGTTGGAATTGTATATTTTGGGTGTGGATAAGATGCCATCGTAATAACTTTTAGATCTTGATTTCTCAATAGAGACAATTTCTACATTTCGCACATTGTTGTTGTTGGGTTGATGTTGCTGCGGCTGTTGTTGTTGTTGTTGGAGTTTTGGCGTTGGTGCAGGCGTTGTGGTCGTCCCTCTTGGTCTTTGTTGCAGATAGGGTCTGTTTAGGTGCGCTTTGTATTGATTGATTGCTGAGGTGGGTTGCTGCGTGGTGACCATTAGGGGTGGCGTGCGTATTTTCATTGGATTCCATGGTCCATTATTGACACTCTCCACCTTGTGCGATTCATTGAAATCTGTGTCGGTTGTGCGCTTTTGTTGGTGTTGTTGATGCTGTTGCTGTTGTTGTTGGTGATGTTGTTGGTGCTGTTGGTGTTGTTGTTGCTGATGTTGATGCTGTTTTTGTTGTTGTTGTTGCTGTTGTTGTTGTTGTTGTTGCTGTTGTTGTTGTCGTTGCCTTTTCTCATTTTCAAAGGCCTGTTGCAACTCGGGCACATCCAAAATGTGCTTAGTACTTGCAATAGTAGTGGCCGTCGAACCTTTGGTACGTTTGCGCTTTCGATTTCTTTGCAGATGTGGCGGTATTACATCTGCTGTGGATCTGGTGCCCGAAGAGTGCGTATCTTCTGTGGGATTTTCATCAGACTCTTTTTGTTCACTTTCCTCCTGCTCCGCCGGCCTTTGCTCTGAGACATTATTGGGCTCGGCCACATATTCTGGATTCGCATCCCGCCACGATGAGTTATCGAACGTTTGGGGTGGATAGACTTCGTGCTCCTGATTATTGGACGAATCGAAGGGTATGGGATCGTAGATGGGAACTTCATAACTCGACTTGGGATAATCATATGGTGGATGTTTGTGATTCTGATTTATGGGCAAATCTTGCGGTGGTGCCGGTTCATAACTTGGCGGCTGATGGGTATGAGAGCTTTCTTGGTAGCCCGCAGAAGGTTCCTGGTACTTGGGTGGTGGCGGCGGCGGCGGCGGCTGCGGATGTGACTCATATTGCTGTGGATGAGATTCATAATTTGAGGGGTGGTGGGGGTGTACTTCTCGAGCAGGCAAATTTATTTCATACGAAGGAGAGTACATTATTTCGACATGTTGGCCATGCTCTGGTGGTTCGGCAAAATTATGTTGGTTCGAGGTCTTGATGGACTCAAAGCTGTCGTACGATGACGGCTGGTGTTCCACCAGCGAATACTTGTTATAGTCACCGAAATTTATAGCAGGTATGTGCATATCTGGCACACCGTATTTTGTGGCCGGTATACGAGGCGGCTCAGCCGGTTTACTATATGAGTATTTGTCGCCTTCAGGTACACCATATTTTGTGGCCGGTATACGAGGTGGCTCTACAGGTTTACTATACACATAGTTAACCTCCTCGGGCGCGCTATATTTGGTGGCCGGTATATAGGGTTTGGTTTCAGGTTTACTATACACATACTTGTCCTCTTCGGGCTCGCTATATTTTGTGGCCGGTATGTGTGCATGCTCGACAGGTTCACTATATGAATACTTATCCTCTTCGGGTCTAAAATATGACATGGGCTTTTCCACCACCTTACTCGACTCATACGAAGTTATATGATATGTGGGTTTCTCCACCACCTTACTAGGGGCTTCATATGAGGGACCATGATAGGAATAACTATTACTGCTTGGCTTGTCATAGCCAGTACTGTAGACAAACTCTGTGGGCACTCCATATTTGGTATGAGGTTTCCTATTAATCTTCTTGGGTGCCTCGTAAGAGTAAGTGGGTATCTTCTCCACCTCTTTGTAGATAACCTCCGGTTCTGTGTAAGTATACGTGGGTTTCTTGGTACTCTTGTACTCATGGTACTCTGTGGGTGATTCATAGCTAGAGTATAAATCCAAGTCCATGCTGTGAGCTTCGTAGCTAGATGGCGGTACTTCAAAATCTGCCGACTCCATATTAATGTGAGAGAAATCTTCGAATATCGAAGAATCAAATATGGGTGCATGACTACTTGCCGCTGGTTTGCTACTGCTCTTATAGTATATTTGTGGCGGTGGTTCGGCAAAACTGTACTTGATTTTGGGTCGCTTGACTCGCTTCACTTTAACACGTTTTGGCCGTATGATATGCTTAACAACCGTCCTTGGCGGTTGGCGTCTAAAGCGTACAAGTTGTTCGGCAATTGGCATCAGAAATGTTGAATTCGCTTCCGAATCGGCTACATTGGCTGTGGTGGTGGATGTTTCGACATCATCGGTGGCAAGAACAATGATGGTTTGTAGATAAAGAAAAAGCTGAAAGGAGATGGATAGGTGTTGCATGAGTTGAAAGAATGGGACAATAGTTAATTGAAATTAAAAATTTTAAATTTTTTAAAAGGTATTGTATTGATTCATGTGTGTTATATAACACAGTGCAACATTTCTAAGGTCTTCGTCTGGCGCCACCTGCGTACCTAGCTATTTTCGAAGTTTATACCGAAACTAAAAAAATCCCCAATGGACTTGGCCCCATCACATCGAAACATTTTTTTATGAATACTCCAATATTTTCACCCCAACACGATTTTTTGACCATTTTTTCGGAGTCCATATTTCATAAACCGTTCGAAATTTTTCTTTTGGTTTTCGGAAAAGTTGTAGATATAAACCAGAGCAAAAAATACCTCAATTAGACCGTCCCAAAAAAATTACATCCTGTGTATAAAAATTGCAAAAGTATGGGGAAAAAAGGATATTTTTTCATGATGTTTTCACTATAAAATTTATTTCGTTGTACTCCGTGGCGTATGATTTACGTCGAATATATCTTATGATAACCATAATTTTATGGTGAAAACATCATGAAAAAATAACTTTTTTTCCCATATTTTTGCAATTTTCATGCACAGGATGTAATTTTTTTGGATCGGTCTATTTAAGACTTGTTTTGCTCTAGTTTAGATCTACAACTTTGCCGAAGACGAAAAGAAAAAATTCCGAATGGTTTATGAAATATGGACTCCAAAAAATTGGTCAAAAATCGTGTTAGGGTGAAAATATTGGACTATCCATAAAAAAATGTTTCGATGTGATGGGACCAAGTCCTTTGGCGATTTTTTTAGTTTCGGTATATACTTCAAAAATAGCTGGGTACAAAGGTGGCACCAATTTATGTGTTGCACTGTGTAATCATAAGCAATTAACCGATATTAAAAAAGATTTATTAAAAAATAAAAATTAGTTAAAAATTTTTAATTGGCAAATGATCTTGTCCCAAATAAAACGACTAAAAATGGAAAGTACTTGTGGAAGTATTTTTTCATTGCATCCAAAACTCACTGAGTATATAACGGTTTATCAGCTATGAATAATTTGTTGATGCTTTATTTGGTTTATCGAATCGTTTACACTGTCGGACCCTAACAATAAGTACTTTTCAAATCTTGAATCTAATTAAATTTTGAATAAGGCAAAATATTTTTAAAAAAAAAGAATTTTTTATATATTTTCTGTAAATTGGTTATCATTTTGATTACTTGAGCAATGCACAAATAGTAGTAAATAGTCATCTAAAAAATTGGCCTTCTTCTTATACGATGGTATAGGTCCTTTAAGGTCCTTACACTTTTTTAACAATTTTTGTTTGCTGGGAAACTAAAAAGAAAATATCTAAACATTTTACCTTTTTATGATTACCACTTATGTAGGCCAAGAATAAATAAAATGTACATGACTGCCCATACTAAACACTTCTAGGTGTTTACCAATATCATAATAATTGGGATATAATAAAATGTAAAATATCGTAATAATATCATATAGCGTTAACATGTTTTTAGCTGTTTGTTAGCCCAAATTAATTATAATAAAGAGAAATAAGAGTACTAATTAACCATATGTATAATTATTATATTATATGTATAAGTATGATCTTATTTTAAAATTTAAAAGGAACAGAGAAAACCTCAGTTTGTATATGAATTCTAATTGGTATACGTCCAACTTACGAGCAACGTTTAATTTTTTTTTATTCTTGTTCTAAAATACAACAGCTTATTAACTTTAAAATTATGCTTTAAAACATATTGTCTGTTTTTTTTTTTTAATCATTAGTTCTAGATTATATTTGTGTAGTAGCGAAGAAACTGTGTAATTTTTTCATTGTCTTTGAATTTCCGTAAGACAATTGTTTTGGTTAGTTAAGCTATAATTTTTCAGAAGTACATAAAGTTTCACTATTTTAAAGACAATTGTGTACTATTGCATTCAATTCTAACTTTGAATTTTAAAATGTTATTTGTTGATATCTTGCCGGCCAATTTCAAGACATTTGTTTTTAATGCGATCAATAGTTTTAAAGTTATGAAACTAGTTGTTAGGCAAAAAATAAAAAATTTGCAAAAAAAAACTGAAAAAAAGGAAACTGCAAAAAGAATTAAATTTTATTTATTTGTAGTAAAGCTACATATCATGTTAATTAAAGTAGATTTAGATCATGAAAATCGAGGCATGCTTTACGTTTATATTTACAATTAATTGAAGGTATCCCATTTTTACAAGCCCTATAGAAAATGGTATAATGAAAATGCAGAACACGAGAAAAAGTGTAGCGCATTAAAGGAGGCGTGTTAAACCACAAGTATTTTAAAAACAAATCCGTTTTATGACATTTGTCACACCCATTCTGGTAGCTCCCATACAATGACCCTCACAGTTTAACATACATATATTTTTTGTAAGTTCATTGAATTCAGTTATATTTTGCGTAAGATGTATTTTTATAAAAGTCAAATAGTTTTGGGGTCTGTCAAGACATAATTTGCAGTTTTAATTGATTAAGCTTCTTAATCGTTTACAGCTCTTAGGAGCTTTAGAATGTCTGCATAATTGTTGGCATAGTAATTATCTTCTTCCAGCCATGTTACCCATGGAAACATTTGAGCTTTACATAGAGCTTTCAAAAATACTTTCTTGACATTAGCAATTGCTTATTTCAAGTTTTCATATAATTTCGTAATACATTCATACAAATGAAGGAGACCATGAGCAATACATGTCACATGCGTCACTTTCGGATAATATGTCACTATAGCTTTTGCAGCCTTTGCCATTTATGGAATGGCATCCGTTACAAAGAGAACAACATTATTCTTATTGAAGTTGACGTCAAGATTTTTAATGACGTTGTTCTCCAGTCGGCCAGTTGTCGAGTAATTAGTCTTTTCCAAGGCTTTTACAAATTCCTTGTCAGAACTTAATACGACTGCTATAACGTTTGCCACATTTCTGCTTGTCGTATCTATAGTTTCAGCTATTAAGATCCATATAAATAGATTTTTTTAGTTTTTTACGTATATTGTCCATGCAGTCGTTGTATACAATTTTTAAATGTTTAGTTCGAAGAACTGTTTCAGATGGCACTTGGTGGTCCGTGTATTTCTCAAATAGTTTTCTTATATGCTGGTTTCTCATTTTGTAACGAGGGGTGTCAGCAGACACAAAAGCTCGGCACATTTTTTTTCCTGAAAGTCATGTTTTTTTGAATATTCTGGCAAAAACAATTGCTACAAACTTGTAGCAGACTTGGATGTTGCATTTGAAACAAGCAAACTTGGAAAGATTTCCTTGTTTTTAGGAACGAAAAAAATATGCTCGGGAAAATATAAAATTGCTTTGAAAAAGGATATTTTTTCAAAAATATTCTCTTAATATTGGCATAAATATGACTTTATGGGTAAATTATGCAAAAATATGCTCTAACAAGTAGGTATCAAAACACTTGTAAGAGTATGAAACATATAAATACTAGGGTGATCAGTTCGGTTTTCAAAAACCGGCTACTCGGTTTTTTTCACTCATAAAAACCGTCGGTTTTTTTTAATTCTTTTTTTTTTGCGAATATCGAATAATCCGGTTATTTTTTGTCGAATCTCGGTTTTTTTGGCGTTCGATATTTTTATTTAAATTTATTCATAATTGTGTTAAATTTGTTCTCGTACTTGTTTTTTTCCAGCATTTCGGAAGAACAACCTAATTGTTGGTTTTATAAATCTTCAATGTTTAATAAGTCGGCTGAAAAGCGAAAGAAATTACAAATGTTTGTAAAAGACCAATTTAATAAGGAGCTTCAACTTATCTATGATGTTAAGCACCACTGGAATTCTATAACTAATATGGTTTCTCAATTTTTAAAATTACACAAATGTGTGAATGATACTTTATTGGAGTTAGGACTGACACCGTTTAGTGAAAATGATATCGCAACTTTGTATGTGCTTAGTGACACCCTTAAACCGTTGGAAATGTCTATACAAAAACTTTCTGCAAACTCTTCGACTTTAGCTGATGCTGAAGGTATTTTTAAATTTTTACTTTAACACTTTTCAACAATTCAAAACCAATTATCAATAAATTCATATGCAATTTTCAAAAGACGTATATCAGAACGACGTGTTCAAACCCTGAATACTCTCATTTTGTATTTAAGTACGAGTAAACTCCCAATTAGTGACGCATTTCTAAAATATTCAATATTAAACGCCTTGCACACTATAAGTCCAAATAGTACACTGAGTGAAAGGGCATTTTCAATGTCAAGTTTTATAAAAACCAAAGAAAAAAATAGGTATACACCCAAGCTCTTAAATTGTATCTTATTTCTTAAATGTTACTTTAGGTAAAACTAAAGATTAAATTAAATATATTTATATATAATCAATTATTTACAAATGAATTGTTTTGTTTCGTTTGTCTTTGTTAAAATAACAAACTGATCTCACTAATGTTTTGCATTGTAATTATAATTAAACTAAAAGTTTACTTTTTATATGTATAATTGATTTGTTTTCTCTTATTTTTTAATAAAATTTTTTGTCATAATTTTTGGCATAATTTTGAAAACCGGATTATCCGGTTTTTTGTGAATTTCAAAAAAAGCAACCGGTTTTTTTTAAATGTAATTTTTCGAATAATTCGAAAACCGGTTTTCGCAAAAACCCGAATAATTGATCACCCTAATAAATACCTTACCCATTTGTTAATGTCTCGTTCTAAACAAAACATGCATTTGCATATTTCCGGTTGCCCTGTAATAAACCTTAGTATGTATCCAAAAAAAAAACAACAACACATTTTGTACAAATTCGGTGGTTAAGTTCTAGATGAGCAAGGTCGGACAAATACTACTCCCACCTACTATACCAACTCGCCCTTTTTGGGGGTGTCCGACTGTCTGTCCCCGCGATTTTCTTTCCTCTAAGCGGAGGATAAGTTCTAAGGTTAGCAAGACCAGACAAAACTAATCCCACTTTCAATACAATTTCCCCCTTTTTGGAAGTGTTCGTCTGTCTGTCCCGCGATAAAAACCGTAGTTTAATAGCTATCGAGCTAAAATTTAGAGTGCAAGCATCATTCTCTGAGCGGAGGTTAAGTTCTATGATGATACAGATACTTCGTAAAATTATTCTCAGTTCATTCAGTAGTCATAAAAAATTAATGACAAAAAATGGATGTGTTCGGCTAGAAGTAAAGTCCTCTTCTAATTTAAACCCTCTTTGTTAGTCGTACGAAATTTGGTGAAATATATTTGTTGGACAAATAACTAGTGTACAAGTTACTAGTTACAAGTTTTTAGCAATTTCGAATTTTTTATGATTTTCCAAAAAAAAAGCTACCATAAAATTTTTTTTTTGATAATACTATTACTGATAATTTTATTGATAATACTAAAATATATCTTAATTTTTGTAAATCGGAAAATTCGTTTTCTTGTTATTATAAATTATAATAGTTTAAATCCGTCAACCTAAACTGGTTTTGTGTCGATAAAATACTACTACTTTTTACTTTAACTATAAAACAAACATTGGATAATTATTAAGAAATGTTTAATGTGCCGAAATAAAAAAAGGCAAACCAAAATGCGCAAACTCTGAATTTTCATTAGACATTCAGATAGTTTTCTTTTTAAATCCTTACATTAAAGTAAAGTATAATATTCTGGATGTTTTTCACTTTTTTACCGATTTTGTGCTATACAGTTCAACTTCTCTATATCGAACTTCTCTATAACGAATTTTTTATCAATCAAAAAATTATGTTCCAAATGAAATTTTTTCCATCCTCAATAGATCAGAAGATTTTGTCGATGAAGAGAAATTTAAAAGTTTAAGGCAAACGAGAATAACGTATAGCATCAAAATGAAATAAAAATCTAGTTGTTACATATACAACCAAATCGTCAGTAGTTTCTCTATAACGTAGAAATCGGCGATCCCCAGTGACTACATTATACAGAAGTTCGACTGTATATGGGCAATTCCACAGAAAAGTCTACCGTGAACGAAAAATAAAAAGTTGTTAAATTTTTTTTTTACTTGTATTAGTAAAGACAAATTCTTTAATTTTATTAAATTTAAATGTCGAAAGCGTATTTTACTTTTTTATGATTAAACGGACAGCAAAATTGTATTAACGATTTTTTATAAAATTTGTAGTGATAATGCAAGTGCACTTTTATCATAAAATATTTGTTACAATAGTAAATAACAACAATAATAGTAAAAATTGATCAATTAGCTGCAAAATGTTTATTATATTTTATTGGCTTTCTAGTGCAACATTCGTGATCAACAATTTGTGGCTTTATAAAGTTCCCTAATTTCGCAAATAAAAAAAATCAGGAAATTGCCCATATATGTATGTATATAGATATGGTCATAGAAAAAAATGTCACTTGATAAATGTCACGTGCTAAATCATTAAAAAAAATTCTAGAAAAACAACCGGTGCACTGTGGCATTTCGGCGGAAAAAATAGGGTTTTTCAACTTTCCAATTCCAAAATTTTAATGATTCGGTTTTGTAAAGAATTATTTGGATAAGAAAAATTCAACAAGGTGAAAAGTGAAATTTTGTAGTTAAAAAAATTAACAGAAGTCAACGGAAATTTATTCAATGAAATAAGATTAAATTTATTGTCCAAATAGAGAACTTTTTGTGTGTGTGTAAGTTTATAGCTATGGCTTTTGTTTTATTTTTTAGTGAAAATATAGCACTTACTCTTTTATAAAAAAAAATTATTGAAATTGGAAAAGTAAACTAATTATTATAATTTATCAAAAATTATACTAAAAAATATCAACTTTTCACTTTTTGATAGAAAAAAACTTTATGTGCTTTGCCTTGCTTAGCCCTCTAACTATAAAAAAAAGAAAGGTTCGAGTCTGTACTTTCAATTAAGAAAATAAAAATAACCGCCAAATACCGTCCCTTTTAGTAACATCGATTTTAATGCACGCATTTGTGCGATATTTTCGGTGTATTTAAAGGCTAATATCTTTCGCGGAGCGTTGTTGGGGATTCTATCTTCTTTTGTATAGAGACAACACATGTTTAACTTTTGAATAAAAATTATTAGGTGTACAATTAAGTTTCCGCGGTTTTTTATAAAAAATTAGGAATTTATTGTGAAGGAACAGTACATTACGTTTTATTCAAAGTATTTTCCATCATTTGCCACTACTTTTCCCCATCTTTCTGGCAACATTCGGATACCCCGTCGAAAAAACTCTTCATCTTTTGACGCTATCCACAAATCAACCCAATTTTTGGTGTCTTCATATGATGTGAAGCGCTGCTCAGACAGCCCATGTGCCATCGACCGGAGCAGGTGATAATCAGAAGGTGCTAAGTCTGGTGAATACGTCGGGTGGGGTAAAACTTCCCAGTTGAGTGTTTCCAAGTATGTTTTTACCGGCGCCGCAACATGTGGACGAGCATTATCGTGTAAAAGAATAATTTTGTCGTGTCTGGAGTAGTAATGGGTGCGTTTTTCCTTAAGTGCCCGACTCAATCTCATCAATTGTGTTCGGTAGAGAGCTCCAGTAATGGTTTCGCTTGGTTTGAGCAATTCATAATACACGACACCAAGCTGATCCCACCAAATACACAGCATGAGTTTTTTTTCCATGAATATTCGGCTTAGCTGTCGATGTTGATGGTTCGCCGGGCTTAACCCATGACTTTCTCTTCTTTGGTTTATCGTAGTGAATCCATTTTTCGTCACCAGTGAATATACGATGCAAAAAACTCTTTTTTTATTCCAGGCAAGCAGCATTTTTCACTCATGCATAATCGTCGTTCAGCGTATCTCGGCTTTAGTTCATATGGAACCCAATTTCCTTGTTTTTGAATCATTCCCAACGATTTTAAACGATGTGAAATTGCTTGTTGAGTCACTTGTAATGTAAGTGCAAGTTCTTTTTGCGTTTGGGACGAATCTTCCTCCAATAATACTTCTAGTTCCATGTCTTCGTACACTTTCGGCCTTCCACTGCGTTCTTTGTCCTTCACGTCAAACTCACCGTTCTTAAACTTTTGAAACCATTCCTGACAACTTCTCTCACTTAAAGCAGCTTCACCATATGCTTCTAGAAGCAATCGATGCGCCTCAGCTGCAGATTTTTTCAAATTAAAGAAGTAAATCAAAAGTTCCCGCAAATGATGCTTATTCGGCACAAAACTTGACATTTTTGCACGAAAAAAATTACGTGATGCTGATACGGAATCACTAGTACTTTACGGTTATGGTGTTGCCGGATGACAAAACTTGGGATATTACGTTTTACATCTGGCTATTTCTCCATAACCTTCTGGTGGGGCCATCTTTTGACCAACCGCGGAAACTTATTTGTACACCTAATAACATTTTTTAACTTATATAAAATTTTCATAAGATTCTAGACAGGGAAGAAAAACACCTAAAATCTGCAACTTTCAATGGGCGTAAAATCTAAAGAAGGCGTGGCATCCCCAATATATTTAATTATTTTTTTCATAAGGAGAACTCAGTTAAGAAGTGTCCCGAATTTCGAGTCCCTAGGTCCAAAAATAAAAATTTTGGCAACTGCAGTTATACCGGAGGTGGGTGTGTCCAAGATTTTTTCAAAATTTCTTAATTTAGCCCAGAGAAGTGTTTCTGCAAAATTTCATTGCTGTACGACCACTCCTTCTATTTTTTTCCAAGAAATGTATGTGGCGGTGCCACTGTGCGGTGTCCGTATTACAACATGACAACTACCAATAGAAAGCCACATCCCTCTATTTTAGTTAAAAATAAAAGTTCCAATACGCTGAATTTAGCATTTTTCTACTTGTATGTAAAAAACTTATATATTTTGTCGCGTTCGCCATCGCATGTTTTTTCCTAATATTTTCGAAACAACAAATTTACAACAGCTGAATTTTGCACTAAGCGGAGTACCACTAAAATGCTATCAGACGGGTGTGACCATGTTACTCACATTTTTGGTTATAATTCAAAAATAGAAAATTTATTAATAAAAAAAAGCCGTGATTACCAAGAAATTTAAGTTTTAAAACGTTAAGTAACAGGTAGACACGAAAAGAACTTGATTTCTGTTCACAATGTCTATTAAAAGACAACGACGGGTGTGACCTTAGGATTTTTTTTTAAATTATGACTTACAGCTTAAATTTTGTAAAATTGTCCGTAGAAAGTCCACAATTATTGTGATGTAGGTGATTGTTTATATTGTTTTTGATTGTGTTAAGTAGTTACTGTTCTTAAAAAAACAAATTTTTCTTAATAAAAGTCTATTTAAATAAAAAGACAGGTGTGACACCATTTACGACGAGTGTGACCTAGTAAAAAAATTCCAAAAGTATGAAGAAATTAAAGTTTTTATAGAGTTCAATTATATAACAAACATAAAGCTAAACATATAAGACAATAGTAAGATATATAATTATTCGTATACATCATCATTAGAGTGGTTCTCGAACAAGCGGTTATCAAAATCGTAGTCTATGATGATTTCTAAGAAAATATGCCCAAGCAACCATGGGTCTAAAATCAAAAAGTTAATGTAGATCCTAGCGTTTAAAGATGGAGATAAGAGTGTTCGTTATATGCTTATTTCAAACTGTTGCCAAATTGATAAAAAATTAAAAAAATATTGTTTTTTTCTTTAGTCCATAATTGTGGTTCTCGATTTTTATTTAAAATTTGGAATTGTATTATATCCTGTATACTAGGGCGTTTCACCAAACGCGTTTTTTTCGATTTTTGAGGTTTGAAATCTAGGAAAAATAATTTTTCACTTTTAAGACAATCAAAGTGGTCCTTAATATAATAATTTTTCACACCAATAATTTTGTTGTCGTGGGATCGGATCCTTACGAAGAGAATTGTTTAGTTGTATGAACAAAAAGCACCAGAAAAAAATAATATACAAATTTTTTTCACCATTACCTCATTTTTTTAGTAAAATCTATTTAAGCGACCCCATACCCATCTTCAAAAAATCCCAAAAAATTTTCAAAATTCTTTTAGATCACAAGCTTTAATATTCCGCTTCAAGAGGGAAACGCCCTACTGTATACGGCCGTATTACGTGGAATTTCGCACATCACATTTCAATAGTCAATAAGTAATATTCTGTCTATACATTCCAAAATTTGTTGAAGACCTCTTCCTTTCGATTTTATAAAATTTCGCGCTTTAACAAAATTATGGTTTCTCCTTTCTCAGATTAACTAATATACTTTCTGGTACAGATTTCAATAGTTGCATATAACTTTAAGTTTGCATCGACGTTAAGAAAATCTATTTTTTGTATGTTTTTTTTTCATGGGAAATTAAAAGAAAATAGAATAGGAGTTCTGGGCCATGCCTTAATTTTTGTTTGTGATACAACAAAGAAATTTAAAACTTCTTAAATCTTAATTGTTTCACTCGATTGATCAAATTCTTTTCGTTATTTCTCTATTATTTTATTTTCGTTGTCTTACACAAATAAGTATATTTCATAACTTCTCAGACTTTAAAAATAGGACAGAAAATATGAATTAAATAAGTAACTTTTAACTAAATAAATGTGTTTCTATTCTACGTAGCCAAAAGTAGTTCTCATTCAATCCTCGCAGTAGCACAGCTTTTTGCACTATCAATTAACAAATGCAATTCATTTGCATTTCCGGTCTAGTTTTACGATTACTGACATCATGTCACAACTTAAAATTCCAGGACTCGTTTTACAACTATTTACATTGTAGTAAATCGTTGCTGCATCACCACAAATGTTGTTTACAATCATGTTTTGTATGATCATGATATGATCCGAGCCTAATGCATGTTTATGTTTAACGCGTATGTGGATCACTTTCACTATGTAAAACATTTGAAATTTCTTCCTTTTGCATTATTTCATCATTGCACAGCTGTGCAATCATTACAACTTTTTATGCTAGTATTATTGTAGCTATATCATGGTGTTGTTTTTTTTTTACTTTTAAACACATAAACACGCACATTATCCACCAAAGCACTGCATAAGTTTGCCTCCCTTCTTCAAACATCCCAACCACCCACAATTTCGTAATCCATTTTTTCTTTGTAATTTGTTTGCGTTTGTTTATGGAACTGTTTTACATTAAATAATTAATTATTTTTCAACGTGTGGTGGTATAAACACGATTACTTTCATATTATGTGATCATTTTCTTTGTTGTTGTTGTAGCTTGTTTGTTTTTTTTTTTTGTTCGCAATTTTACTTTAATTACACTTTAAGAGTGGGCAAGGGGGCTCCCTCCGTTGCCACATGAGTAAAATTCAAATTTCGAATTATGTTAAGCGTTACACTTTTACACTGCCACCGCCGATACCGCCACCGCCAACACCGTCACTTGTAATGTTTCTTTTAATATGCAATCATTTCTATTATTTCAAACATTATGTAGTTAAACAACAACTTTGTCAGCTGCATAATATTTAATTTTTAACTTACTATAACCAAGCAACGAATTTGGCTGTAATGTTGGCGTATTCCGTTAAGAGGATCTACTCTACTCTTGGCCATATTTTCTGGATTGCAGCGTTAGGGTTTCGGGTTCGTTTTTGGTTTTTTGTTTTTATTTATACTTTTAAGCTGTGGTTTTTTTTTGTTCCAATTTTTTTTTCACAAAAACTTTTCTTTCCCTGGTTTGTTTGTATGTTCCTCCGAGCTCCGCGTGTGTTAAGTTACTTTTTCAATTTCAAACATTGCAATGAGACTTTCTTTTGCCGACTAAACTGTTAGCCAAGAAAGAGATCTTGTTTTAATGAAAAATTTCTTTGAAACTTGTATAACCATTTGCGGAGTAAATTCGTTCGCTTCCACGCCGACGGAGTTGTAGTCTGCAATAGAGAGTACTAGAGACGATTGTTGTTGTTGTTGTTTGCCACTAGTGGAAACATGAAAAACACAACAACAGCAATGGCAAAAAAAAAAAAATTGAAGCAGAAATGAAGGAAAAATGCGCCACTGCTGCAAATGTTGGTTGGTTGGTTGGTTGGCTGGCTGGAAGAGCGTTAGTCAGTGAGCTAGCTAGCCACCTAGTCAGTCTGTCAGCCATCTAGCTAGCTTGCTAGCTACAGACAGCACCTTCAGGTGATATAGAAGCCACCACAACAATGGGAAGTTGCTAAGCATACACTACTTCTCAGATAGATAGGAATACTTTTTATATTGGACTTTTCATATATAGGAAATGATCACAAAAATTAATTTAGAGTCAATAATTTTTTAAAAAATTTTCATAGAAAAATAACTTTAAAAAACCTAATATCCCTTTACACCCCATTAATGAGGTATGGAATGGCTTCTCGCGTTGTTGCGAATTAACACGCTTTCTATTTTTAGATTCACAACTAACGGCACCTACTTGTTTATCGACGAATGCTAACGTCACTGTTTGAGAAGCTCTTACTAGACATGCCGATTGACTCGACACTAATACTGCTAAGTTGCTGTCGACAACATTCGAGGGGAGCCGACAATGAAAGAAAATTTTTCTTTTAAGATGACTGGAGCCAGGAGTTGAATGTGGCATGTGGTGTGTTGGACGCCGGTATTTATATGAAAAAAATTAATTGCCATTATCTCCTAAACTAAGCATCCAATCAAACCATACAATAGTTGTGAAATCGCTAAGATATATTTGGGTGGTTAGGAAGAGTTCGATATTAATAAGAATACTTTAAGAGCAATACGCAGGAGGCCGAAGCGCTTGGAATGCTCTTAAACTTGCAACAACTGATGGATGTTTCTGTTGTTACTGTCAAATCAGATGAAGATACAATAGGTGGAAAATCACTAAGAAATAGATGGAGTCTCATCTTAAAACAGGTTGGGAACTCAACTCGAACTTGGTGGGAAGCCGTCGATATTCATTTGAAAAGATTTAAGTGCCTTTATCTCCTAAATTATTTTCCGAACAAAACCGGTTTGCTGAAAAATTTAAGTATTTGAATACTATCCCAGTAGGAAGTGTCTGCAAGACATCCTCAAGGATAGGTGCTCGACCAAAGTAAATCGTTGATGACACGTAGGGGACCGTCCATACATATCGTCGACGAAATTTTCATACAAGTGTCCGCTTTGTCATGCACGACCTGATGAGCGAGAATGTCGGTCAAATTGTCGTTGATGCCTAAATAAGCGACATGTCGCCCACACAATCATGCACGACATAATGACTGACAATGTCGGGTAAATTGTCGTTACCAGTGCTTAAAATTTAAAATAACAAATTGAAGTAGTTTTATTGAAAACGTGCGATACATGAACCGTCACGCACTGCTGTTTCCAACAAACTGAAAATTTTTTACTTCTACTTTCCTCTCTTCAATTTTATGTTGTTATTGTTCCGTGAAATTGAACTTTTTTGTTTGATGCACGACAACATTAGTATTTTTTCGGTCAGCTTGTCGTCTAACGAGTGTTTTGACGACAATTCCATACATTTTTTGCACTTTGTCTTGAGGATAGCGTTGACGACAAAGTCCTGTATGACGATACTTTCCTACTGGGATACTTCTCACACAACGGGACCTACCCCAGTAGGAAGTGTCTGCAAGACATCCACAAGGATAGGAGCATGTTGATAGTAAATTGTTGATGGCACTTAGAGGACCGTCCATACATATCGTCGACGAAATTTTCATACAAGTTTCCGCTTTGTCATGCACGACCTGAGGAGCGACAATGTCGGTCAAATCGTCGTTGATGTCGAGCACAAATGTCGCCCACACAATCATGCACGACCTAATGACCGACATTGTCGGTCAAATTGTCGTTACCAGTGCTTAATAATATAAAATAACAAATTGAAGTAGTTTTATTGAAAACGTGCGATACATGAACCTTCACGCCCTGCTGTTTCCGACAAACTGTAAATTTTTTACTTCTACTTTCCTCTCTTCAATTTTATGTCGTTATTGTCAAGTTACATTGGTTTTTTTTTTGTTTGATGCCCGACAACATCAGTCTTTATCGGTCAGCTTGTCGTCAACGGAGTGTTTTGACGACAAGTTAAATTTTTCACATGTTGACTTGAGGACAGCGTTGGCGACAAAGTCGTGTAAGACGATAATTCCTACTGGGACAGTCTTAATTATTTCTGTCGACCAGAGAACGTCAAGGGTGTCACTTTTTGGCACCCGAATCACACTTATAAATTTGGAGTGCTTGTCGCACTCACAAACAGCAAGAAGACATTAACACACCCAAACGCACAAATCGCTTTCCGTGTTTCGTCTTTTTGCATTTCGTCACTCATTCAAACAGTAAGCGTCGATTCTATTTCAACAGACACCCAAAAATTTTGCGTAGATAAGTGAACGACACAGTGCACTCAAAGCATATGTACGAACAGCAACGATAGATCACAAAAAGCTATGCGCAATAATCCGCTGTGAACGAAACGCTCATGTTTTACAGTTATGATTTCGAGTGTCTTCAATTTTTATGCATGAGCAGGGCATTGAGCACTGATCGCTCGTTTGTTTTTTAGTCGCTTGATTTCAGTTGTTAATTGATGCCTTAGAAGGAATAAGATTAAACAAGACTAAAATTAATCCAAAAGGAAAACTATTAACGACTGAATTACCTGTTCCTTTAACTGTATGAACGAAACTGATCAGTTCCGGATCCGACAAAACGGAATCTGCGCAGTCTGATCCGAAAATGATCAGTTCGGGATCTGACAAAACGGAATCCGTGGAGTCGGATCTGAAACTGATCAGTTCCGGATACGACAAAACGGAATCCGCGCAGTCTGATCCGAAAATGATCAGTTCCGGATCTGACAAAACGGAATCCGTGGAATCGGATCTGAAACTGTTCAGTTCCTGATCGGATCCGATCCGGAATCTGATTCGGATAAAATGTCCGTAGAATCGGATCAGTATCGGATCCGATACTGATCCGCATGGCACACCGGCAAAGCAGCAAAACACGGCTTTTTATTTTCATTTTACATATATGTATGTATATGTGCATATTTAAAAACATTAGCATATGAAGCTAATGCAAGAATAACAACAACACACATGTCTCTCACATATTGTTTGTCTCAAGTGTTGTGCTCTCAATTTCGCTCATACCTTTTGCTTTAGCATTTTGATCGGCCTCAACTCATGTATACATACAGAAAAAGAGCACGAAATCGGTTTGCGATTGTGCGTATGAGCATGTTCGAAATTATCAGTACAAGGCAACAAGCCTTATTTTAGAGTGCCGATCACACTCTAAGTGACGTATACGCACAAATGATTCGGGAACACATATTGTTAGGGTGTACCCTTGCTGTTCTCTGCTGTCGACCACATTGAGGTGGCCGCCGATCAATGAAATGTAGTTTACTGTGACAGAGTTCACACCCTGGACTCCCCCATGATGGTCACGGTTCCAGAGTCAGAAATTTTATGGTATATACAAAAGAAATCTTTTTTACTATAGTGAAAATAAATTTTTGTACAGAAATTTTTCTGAGATATATGTTTTAGAAGATAGTTTTCTTTCTGATCATATTCTGAATAAACAATTTCCTACTATGGAGAAGTCAAATCAAAGTTTGATAATAAAAAAAGTATTAAAAGACAATTTTCTATAATAGGAAGAAGTCTGCGAGCAGGAGCCTGGTATACAAAGAAAAAGCGCCTGAGAAGTCTTTTTTGTTGTAGAGGCGTAGATGTATGCATGCGCGGATGTAATTTACGAGAAGAATATTTTGATTTAAACAAAATTAGAAGACAAATTTCTAGTACAAAAAAATGCCTTTGAAAACAGTTGTCCTACATATTTCAATCATTTCACCAAAACATTAGTTCGTTTACTATTTCTCTTTTGATGTTATCATATTCTTTAAATCCGAGTTTTTAGAGAGATTCAAGATTTTTTATTAGGTTTAGTTGATTATAGATCTGACAAAGAAGTTACTACAGATTACAGTTGGTTCTCTCTTTTTTTGACACTATCTATGTGTGACACAGTGTGCGCTTTATTGTATATGAATTGTTTTGAAATGCGAAACAATTGCAGTAAATGTTCAAATGTACAGTGGGCGGAATTGCATAAAATTATTAAATCATTTGATTTAAATACTGAGCACATCAATAAATATGTACATATTTTTTGTGGGCTGTTTTATCTATGCTTAGTTACAAGTATTTTGAAGGCTGCAAGTACTAGTTTAGAATAATTTTTCAAAAATGATTTATTTTATTTTGTTTTACCAGTTGTACATTATCATAATAATTACATAATTATAACATACATAATAATTAAAATTAAAAAAAAGCATGAGATATAGGGAGCTTATTTTATTTGAGTGAAATAACACCCTACTACTTTTAGACTCACTATTAGGGATCTACAGTTTAACGGAGCAGCTTTTTAAGAAGATTTTTTCAACTAGTTGAAGTTGCTGTCTACCACAAATACGTGTAAACGGTTGTGTTCAGGCTTCAATAATATACAAAAAAAATGTCTTTTCCTGGCTGAAGTTAGTGATATTTTATATCGCTAACCACTATTACTTTAGAGGTATTTTTAAGGAAAAATAATGTTTCGTTTATATTACATAAGTTTATTTTTAAATTGTTTTTCTTATTTTTGGCAATAACGTTTTTTGTCTAAATATTTTCATAAAATCACCCACTGTTCGCTTAACTCACATTAATATATAACTAAAAATCTATGATGTCTTTTCGTGTTCATAACATTTGGTAGGGTTCAATCCACTCGAATTTGATGATTTTTTGTTTTTTTTTTGGTTTGTTCATTTCAATTGAGGTTTTCCTCTCTCTATTTTACGTTTTTCATTTTAATGTTTTATTTACTTTATTTTTGAAAGAAAAACACTTAACGATTGTCACTGTAATCCCTGAAGCATAACCAGATAATGTTTAACTATGATTCGATGACACTAAGAAGGTACTTTACTGCTAATAGATGGGTATTATTAGGGTGTCACAGAAACCGGTTCACGTTGCAATAGGGAAAAAAATCTCTTTATAAAGATAAGCGAAAAATTGAAACATATATTAATATCATAATTAATGGGTAAGAAAATAAATAATAGAATTGGCATAAATTTAAGCAAACTTTTTTTAAAAACTTATTTAAGACAAAATTTATGGCTGTATGAGAAAAAAACTCCAACGCTTTCGGATAGAGGAAAAGTGACACTATATTTTCATATATTTTCGTATGTTTGGAATTTGCAAAAATTGCAAAATCTTACATCCCTAATGCCCATATATTTTTATGAGGTTTCAAAATTGTATACAGTCTTCCTGTAAAATTATGAAAAGTGAAATTGTGTATAGATTTAACAAAATATTTTTTATTTAAAGGTTTGTTTTATTAATTTAAGACAAAAATGTTGTGACTTTACCGAAAGAATGGGACCGGCCGTGGCATAGTGGTTAGAACATGCGACTAACATGCGGGAGATCACAGATTCAACTCCTGGCTTCAGTCATCTTAAAAAAGAAAAATAATTTCTTTCATTGTCCACTCCCGTCGAATGTTGTCGACAGCAACTTCGCAGTATTAGTGTCGAGTCAATCGGCATGTCTTGTAAGAGCTTCTCAAACAGTGACGTTCGCATTCTTCGATAAACAAGTAGGTGCCGTTAGTTGTGAATCTAAAAGTAGAAAGCGTGTTAATTCACACCAACGCGAGAAGCTATCCCATACCTTATTCATGGGGTGTAAAGGGAAATTAAGTTAAGTAAGCCTTTACCATGGCTAGTAGCAAAAAAAATTCATGTCAACCATATTTAAGAAAATCCAAACATTGTGTTTGTTATGGCTTATGGCAACCTTCATTTTTACCCAATGACGTTTTCTGTAACTAAATACTCAAATTATTAAAAAAATGTTCATAAAATTTCACTTTATTATTAAATGCACTTACATTGTTGTTGTTGGAAAGTAAAGTGTTTTATCTAGTAAAATAACAATTTTATTAAACTTTTGTCATATTTATGGAGACGGGTGTGACACAACATTCGAATATTTCTATATACTCATAAAACTTATATTACAAAACATACAAAGCCGAAACCTGATGAGAAAGCAAACAGAAGTTTTTTCTTTCCGGAGATAACAGTTTTTACTTATCAAGATAAATGGAATATTAGAAAATGTCAATGTGAGTCCTAGCGTATAACACTGGAGATGAGAGTGTTCGTTATATGCTCATTTCAAACTGCCAAATTGATAAAAATTAGAAAAATATATTTTTTTTTCAATTTGTCCATAATTGTTGTTCTCTTGTACATATTAATTGACCTATTTTTTTTTTAAATATGAAATTATATTTTTTCCTGTATGGAGCCGTTTAACCTGGAATTGCCCTACATATTTTATAAAATACTAGTGGGCCCGGCAATGCTTCGCTGTTGCATATTAACTTGTAATATATTTCACATTTAGATCTACAAAGTACTTTGAAAACGGTACTAAAGCTTTATGGGGACGGGTGTGACACAACATTCGAATATTTCTATATACTCATAAAACTTATATTACAAAACATACAAAGCCGAAACCTGATGAGAAAGCAAACAGAAGTTTTTTCTTTCCGGAGATAACAGTTTTTACTTATCAAGATAAATGGAATATTAGAAAATGTCAATGTGAGTCCTAGCGTATAACACTGGAGATGAGAGTGTTCGTTATATGCTCATTTCAAACTGCCAAATTGATAAAAATTAGAAAAATATATTTTTTTTTCAATTTGTCCATAATTGTTGTTCTCTTGTACATATTAATTGACCTATTTTTTTTTTAAATATGAAATTATATTTTTTCCTGTATGGAGCCGTTTAACCTGGAATTGCCCTACATATTTTATAAAATACTAGTGGGCCCGGCAATGCTTCGCTGTTGCATATTAACTTGTAATATATTTCACATTTAGATCTACAAAGTACAAAGTACAAAACGGTACTAAAGCTCGACAATAATTTGTTCAGTTTATTAACTTATGTAACTAATTTCAAGTAACTCCTTAACATGGAAGTTAAATTCTAAATATCATAGGCCCTATGACGATAGTAAAAATTTCATCATCAAAGTCATATGTATAGTTCCGACATGTAAATTAAGTTTTGCCTGTAAGTCGGGCGAAAAAACACTTCTTTCACAAATCGGAAACAGATCAAAATTCAATTTTTATTTTTATCTGTAGTAGAGGTCTGAGTAGAGTCTGTATACTAATTATCTCTTTGGGCGTAAAAAACACTTTCGTCATGCCTTCTCCTCCTATTGACCGCAAATGAAAATTTCGTTTGAAGCTTCATGCCTTTAGTCATAAAAAACTCTTTTGCCATGTTTTTTTCTCCCACGGATCAAGAATATTTCCGAAAACTATCTTTGTATTGAACTCGCATTACTATTTTTTGAGATAATTCGGTCACCAAAGTTTGGCTTAACAACGTGGTGGTCTCACGCGCTGTATGGCATCTTACGCCGTTTTCTAAGAATTCATCGTAGATTCCGATTTAAGTTACGATTTTTGCGAATTAAAACAATTGGCTTACCTTACTGTTCATATCTCTAGGCGAACTGCAATATACTGTGGAATTTTGACAGTAATAACTTCTTATTTTAAAGACGTGTGGCACAGCCCACTTCCAACCTTACTGTAATTAATACTGCAACAATAACATATGTAACAAATCACATCTTCATACCTCTTATAGTTCATGAGACATAGCCTTTTTTACTTTCAAGTTGTATGGGCGGTACCAATCACAACTAAGTACAGCCTAACAGCAGGTCATCAGTACCACTTTCTCAAATTATCTGATAAATCAGTCTATTATAAAAGCCGTCAGAGCGATTTTTGAAAAAATGGGCGTGTCACCGCCTTCTTCCTACCTGGCAGTAATTAATACTGCTCCATATATCCAAAACCTCATCTTCATACCTCTGATAGTTCATGCGATATAGCCCTTTTTATTTTCAAGTTGTATTGGCGGTGCACCGCCCCTTTATCCAACACAACCAAATATAGCCAGGTCAACAGTACCACTTGGTAAAATTTTCGTATCAATCGGTCTATTAGAAAAGCCGTCAGAGCGATTTTTGAAAAGGGGGCGTGGCACCGCCTACTTCCACCTTGCCTGTAATTAATAATGCTCCAACAACATATATACCAAATCTCAACTTAATACCTATGATAGTTCATGAGATACAGCCTTTTTGAGTTTCAAGTTGTATGGGCCGGGCCACACCCCTTTGTGCAATTGGGCCGAATTGTAAATCTAAACCACCCGGGGCGCCACCCAAACGCATACAAAAAAATTTATTCAAATCGGTCCAGCCGTTTAGGAGGAGTTCAGTCTCAACACACGTACAGTAGAATTTTATATATATAGATTTTATTTAAATCTTTGTTTTTATTAAATTAATAAAAAAAATTTTCAGTTTTACTGAGAGACACCTTGACGATTTTATTTCTTTTTTTCTGTAAAATTTTTTTCTAGATTTGTTTTTAAGTAAATTATGGTTTTTGTTTTAAAATACCCGCATTTTAAATGTTTTTAATTAAATGTAAATATAAATTATTTATTATTTCGAAATTTTGAATTTTTTTATTTATAGAATAATTTTATGAAATATTTATCAAAATCAATCTGTAAATTTTGTGCTTTACTGGAGTATAAGCAATTTTTATTTTTTAAAAATATTTCTAGCTAGCTTGAACTCCTTATTTTGTTGTATATTAATATTAAGTCGTTTTTACAATCTAAACATTTTCCTTTTGCTTTCTTTTCCGTTGCGAGATTTCCTTTTTCAGTTTATGGTATTTTTAAATTAAGACTTTTTTCATCTTCAATTTTTTATAGAGCAGATTTTTCAAAAATATATATACATGTTACAAATGAGTAAGTTTAGTTTTTAGACTTAGCAATAATGTCATATTTCTATAAAAGGTAATAAATACATTTCATAATCTCATAAATTTCCATTTGAAAAGATTACTCGATAGACAAAAAAGAAAACACAAACCGGCTCACGGGTATGAGGAAACCCGCCATTTATCATCTACAGATAACCCTAATAAGTGCTCGCACACACACACACACTCACAAGTCCGTCTGTCCCACATAAATGCACGTAGCGCCAGTGCGCAACTGCGCTTCTTTTATGTCTTTTTAAATAAATTTCAAGTTTTTATCCAATAGTTTTTTTTGCGCTTCGTTTGGATAATTGCGTTTACTTTATCCGCACTTTTATAATTGAATCAATCATATGACATTTAAAGGTTATTCCTGCACTGAAACGTGTATTATCTCTCTGCAGCTGTCATTTAACGTCATCTTAGCTAGTTCTCCATTTCCGGTAAAGACTGAGGTGGGTTGTGTACCTCTTATTTTTTTTTTTGAAAAAATTATTAATCTTCTCCTCCTCCTACTAAGAGCGTTCTCGAAACACCGTTTGTGGGAAATCTGGAAATAGTGGAAAAGTGTTTCGCCAATATTTACTACTCTGCTATGTGGTAATGTGGTAAACAGGCTTACAACTCCGCTCTTTAGGGAATCTTGTGATCTCTCAGGTGATACTCATAGTAGTATGATTTCCTGTCTTACCATTGAACTTGAACTTGTTTATTGACAGTGCGCCGCTGTTTATTGATGCTGCTGCTGTCAGTCTGATGTTATTGTTGCTCTCCACTCCATTGGTAGTGATTGTGATGGTGATTGTTTTGTCATGATCTTCGTGTGTTGTGGCTGTGGTTCCAGCTGCAGCTCTCTTTCTTCCACAAATATGTGGTTCACTCATTGCTTAGATTCAAATGAAATGGAAGGTGGCGATGTTGCCGCTGGCACTGCCGGTGCACATGAAAATCTGCAACAAACAAAAAAAACAATTGTTGGTTAAATAAAAGAAATCTTGATTTGCCGGTTTTCTCAACATTCGAGGGTTGTTTAATGTCTTATAAAATAAAATAAAATAAAATAAAATAAAATAAAATAAAATAAAATAAAATAAAATAAAATAAAATAAAATAAAATAAAATAAAATAAAATAAAATAAAATAAAATAAAATAAAATAAAATAAAATAAAATAAAATAAAATAAAATAAAATAAAATAAAATAAAATAAAATAAAATAAAATAAAATAAAATAAAATAAAATAAAATAAAATAAAATAAAATAAAATAAAATAAAATAAAATAAAATAAAATAAAATAAAATAAAATAAAATAAAATAAAATAAAATAAAATAAAATAAAATAAAATAAAATAAAATAAAATAAAATAAAATAAAATAAAATAAAATAAAATAAAATAAAATAAAATAAAATAAAATAAAATAAAATAAAATAAAATAAAAAAAAATAAAATAAAATAAAAAAAAATAAAAAAAAATAAAATTAAATAAAATAAAATAAAATAAAATAAAAAAAAATAAAAAAAAATAAAATAAAATAAAATAAAATAAAATAAAATAACTGATGCACAATGGTACATAATCATAATCATATATACATCATCAGCTATATATATATATATAAAAAATGTCAAACAGGTACATGCGAAGTAGATATCAGCTGAAAATGTCCACCACCAATTATTTGAATTTGAGATGAAGATGAACTCGTCATGGAGTTCGAAACGCTACATCCTGGTGCGTGACACTGAATTTGACCAAAAATATCAAACAATAAAACACTTTTCTGATCGTTTAGCCAAATTTGATGTATCATTTGATACAGTAACATAAATTGACATATAATCAATACGATCGAAACAACACAGTTTAAAATACACTGACATGGCCCAGCCTAAAACTATATGCTTACTTTGACGTAAAAACTTGAAGTAAAAAGGGAATCGTGGGAAAAAATGTCCTCCATTCTCATGTTTGAATATTAACGATTAAATTTAAATAATTGGTGCTGGTAATTTTCTGCTGATATCTACTTCGCATGTACTCTTTTGACATAATTGTAGATATATATGCAGCTGATGATGTACCATTGTGCATTAGTTCGTCACAAAAGGGTCTGAAGTTGAACTCGTCATGGAGTTCGAAACGCGTCATCCTAGTGCGTGACACTGCATTTGACCAAAAATGTCAAACAATAAAACACTTTTTTGATCGTTTAGACTAATTTTATGTATCATTTGATGCACTAACATAAATTGATATATTTTTTCAATATAGAAATACATTTTCTGTTAAAAATCAGTATAAATTTTAATAATTTTATTTGTTATAGATTTGTTTATACATATTGTTTTTTTTATACTCTTCACTATGCGCACCCCTTGTTTTAGGGTATTTTAAGTTTTTTCTTCCATTTGTAACGCCCACTAGAGGGCGTGGTAGGTATTACAATATATATATGTAAATGATCAGCGTCGAATTCTGAGTCGAGATACAGCCGTAGCTTTAAAGCTATCGAGCTAAATTTTAAATCTTAATAAGACGTACAAGATTTGGCAAAAACTACTCCTACCTATGGGAGGTTATATAATGTCAGTTAACAACTCAAGATCAGTATTTGCCATTTTAGTAGCAATACAAATTACTGACAAAAAAAAAAATGGATGTGATCGTTTAATAGTAACCTCCAGCTCACATACAAACTCTTTTTAATGAAAGATAGTGTAGTGTAGGGTGCCTCGCTTCGGCTTAGCTGAAAATAATTTTTTTATTAGTTTTTTTTTTTGTATTTTATCAGTTAATATACAACCTTCTTTCGTGGTTTTCCCGGCTTTTTACAGTCACTACATTTGATTTCCATGGTTTTTTGGGTACAACTTATGGTTATTTCGGGGTTTCATGGCGGAAAGTTGCAATCGTTTATTTTTCGCTCGTCTTTGTGTGAAATAACTCCAAATAAAATTTATTAAGTGGGGAAATTTAAGTTTTATGGTGGTGTTGATTAAATTATTTGAATTTTTGTCTGGCTGTGTGTGTATGCACTTTTGTGGCAATTTGTTTTTTTTTCCTTTACAGCAGTTTTACTTCACTTAATGGTTTATGAACGTCTTTGCCATATCTAATTGTTGTTTCTTTCTTCTTTTGTCGCTTGGACGAAATGGGTTCGTGACCACCAAAAAAAAACGTTATATAACTTAATAAAAGTAATGGTCATGTTAACTGCTAAGAATTCAATGTAAATTTGCAGTTGTTGTTTGGAAGTTTTGGTGAAAGGCAAATTTGCTGAACATGAATGAACATTATAAAGTCATGGGCTTTAAGTTTGAGCAATGCGCCAAAAACTACAAAAACATATTAAGAATATTGGAAAACGCTTGAATGAGTTGTGCTAGTGTGTGGGTGTTGTTTTAGTATGATGTAAGAGTTTGATTATGTATTTCAATTAACACACTGTGAATTATTGCTAATCATTGTTATATCCACAAATGATAGGGAAATACCTTATTAGAAATAGGGCAATATATTCAGAATTTGATTCTTGAAACGTACAACTTTTATTGTCAAAACAAATATTCCATTGCAAACATGGAGATACGATATGTTTTCCTCTATTCAGCATTTCTTATTTTTAGTATCTACTCCATTTACGTACTTAATAATTGTATTTTTTTTGTTCTACTTGCAGATTCAACCTCTCTATGACTCTTATCAACGTGAGGTGGAAATTAACCTCTGGGAGCCTATCAATCGCTTCTGGGCTGAATGCTATGAAGCTTGTAAAGTGGCTTCGAAAAAGCGTAGTACATTCCAAGCCGAGAATAGAACAGTGTTTCAGGTATGTGTAGGAAGATTTCAATGAAATCTCTCAAAATATCATTAATATATTAATTCGTTTTTTGTGCTTCACAGAAAAAAATCGTCATACCATGGAAGGTGCGCCAAGTTGAAGAAACCAAACGCCTGAATGCAGCTGCACTGCAGCATAAACGTAAATGCAGTCACATTAAGAAAAAGTGGAAATGTGCCAAGCGATTCCTGTACGGACCACGTGGTCCCTGGTTTACGGGGTAAGTGTTGTTGACGTACTCTTCCTGTCATCTAAAACTAATAATTAACTGCTGCTGGCAATCGGGTGCATCTAAACTGCATGGCTGATATATATTAGTATCATGTTGTTATGCCAACACCAAGCGAGACACACACAGAAGTGTTTAAAATTACCTAAAGTGACAAAATGTTGTCGTGTCCGTAATAACTCGTGAAAAAGTCAATTTAATATAGTTTGTGGTAGTTGTGTTTGCTTTTTTTTTCTCTACTTTTTCACACTATTCAGTCAGTACCTGAGTGCTGGTGCAATTGAAGTTTATGTTGGTGTAGCCATTGCATTAATTATTTTGTCCCCTCCTTGTGTTTATTACAAAAGTGACAATTTATTATGGCATTACCGTTTCGTTTATATAATTTTTTCTATAAATTAGCCCCAAAAAGCGAAAGTGAGTTTAATATTTTGTGCGGTGCATTAACCACTTGAATTTTAATGCGTTGCATTGGTTTGAAATTCTTGGAGATACATTTTTAATATGCGTATTAATGTAATTTATACTATTAGTTAAAATATGAGTGACAAACATTTACTTTATGTTGTGATATTAATATAACGAACTACTGAATGGACTTTCTAAAAATTAAATTAAAATATATTACAAAAATATATATTGACCGATCACAAGATAAAAATCATAGTGAAATTAGATACATTCTATTCTCCCCATATTTACAATACGGGAATAAGGGTCGAATAGAATGCTTAGCTATTTAATATGATTATGGGTGGCAACTCTAGAAAATGTTCATATATAAGGTTGTCAAAAAAGTCTTGCGGTATTTTTATTGAACTTTCAATTGTTCATAAAATTGGTTATAATAATGCGATTTAAGTCAAATATGCGCCGTTTTGTTCGATGACGAGCTCCCAACGAGATGCCAACTTCATAATGCCCCTCTTATAGAAGCTCGCTTCCCTATTGTCAAAAAACTCGGAGAGCCAATTTTCACAGGAGTCTCTTGTGGCCAACTTCCGACTACCAAGCTCGTTCGCCATGGACAGAAATAGGTGGTAATCACTTGGTGCGAGATCCGAACTATACGGTGGATGCAAAAGAACCTCCCATCGGAGGTCCCGGAGCTTCTGGCGCGTCACCAAAGATGTGTGTGGCCTGGCATTGTCCTGATGGAAGACAATTCGGCCTCTGTTGATCAAAGATGGCCTCTTCTGCATGAGTGCTGCATTCAAGCGGTCCAGTTGTTAGCAGTTCAGGTCCGAATTGAGCGTTTGGCCATAGGGGAGCAGCTCCCACCAAACACACAGAAGAACCTTCCTGGCCGTCAATCCAGGCTTGGCCACCGTCTGGGCAGCTTCACCGCTTTTCGACCACGACCGTTTGCACTTCACGTTGTCGTAAGTGACCCACTTTTCATCGCCAGTCAACATCCGCTTCAAAAACGGGTCGATTTTGTTGCGATTCAGAAGCGATTCGCATGCATCCATACGGGCAAAAATGTTTTTTTGCGTCAAGTCGTGTGGCACCCATACATCGAGCTTCTTTTTGAATCCAAGCTTCTTCAAATGGTTTATAACGGTTTGATAACTCATGCCCAGCTCTTGGCCGATGCTACGGCTGCTACTATGCCGGTCTCTTTCGATCAATTCAGCGATTTTATCGCAATTTTCGACGTCAGGCCTTCCGGACCGTGGCGCATCTTCGATCACCTCTGCACCAGAACGAAAACGTTGAAACCATCGTTGTGCGATGGAAATGGAAACTGTATCGGGTCCATAAACTGCGCAAATTTTATTGGCAGCATGAGATGCATTTTTGCCTTTATCGTAGTAGTACTGTAAAATATGCCGTATTTTCTCTTTATTTTGCTCCATGTTTGCGACGCTATAACTCACGAACGACTAAAAACAAACAACAATAAATGAAACACGTGTTAGCGCGTGAAAAGAGCTTTCCAAAAAGCTCTAGCGTGAACCGATGCGACGAATACAACTAGAACTACGCGCTTGCAAAGACAAGCTTGCGGAAATACCGCAAGACTTTTTTGACAACCTTATATAAACAAAAAGTACGAAGTACCTCTTACACTGTATATCGCCGGTAGAGCTATCAGTAGCCGAATTTAAGCGTGGATAAATGATTATGTTTATATATTTAGTTCGATCAGGATGTAAAGAATTGTGATATTCCCTTGATATGGATAAAAAATCTATAAACTGAAAGTGGACCATATTGTGAAGGGTGGACCAAAAGTCTGTTAATATTTGAATAGAGGAGTTGGAGTGCAGGTGTTACGAAATGCAAGATCAGTCAAGGGGAATTTAATGCAATAGTCAGTACTATCAAAATAAATATTCTTCGACTATAGTGCAATTAAATTAAGCTCCATTGATTTAATAGATAAAAAAACATTTTGGGTCTCTTTGTGAACAACATAGGCTACCTACTTAAAAGCGGCCTTGTGTCTTAAATGTGCTTAGAACATCTTTAAACTGCATTATTTACAACTATATACATCCGTAAAGATTAGAGCTCGCTTATAAAGAGCAAAATATTGTATAATTTTATTTTGGGTTTATTTCAATTTAATGTTATAATAGCTTTCCCGGCTCGCGTTGCTTCACCCGTACTTACAATGAAACAAACGAACGAACACTTCATTTATGTGACTTTAGCTTTATTCCATTGGTCTGAGTGATAGTACCGCTTTAGTCCCTTTTTTAACCCTAAAAGTACGAATGTATCGTATCGCTCAACTATAATGGGCTGGTACCGCCTCTTATTCTATAGGAAGCATGCCAGTATACGATGACAGCTTTAGCCGTTTGGTATAAGTGATGGTACCAGTTTTATTCCTTTTTGGCCTTTTTAGCCCTACATTTGCCAGCTTTCTAATTCTACAGGGAGCAGTTCATACATTTTTGTTACTCTACCTTTAGGCATTTGGTCTGGGCGATAGTACCAGTTTTATACCTTTACGGTATTTTTACAACTAAAGAAAGAATTTCGAAAAATTACTTCACATCGCACATCCAAAATATTCACTTAAATTTTTGAGACTTTACCTTTTTACCCCTGAAAAGTATAAATTTAAAACCGTCCTTGCTTCGTTGTTATTCTATAGGGAGCAAGCCCATATAAAATATCATGATTATATCATTAGCCGTTTAGTCTGGGCGATAGTAACATTTTTATCCCTTTTTCGATCTTTTCTACCCAATTTGATAGTGAGCATTCCCGTATAAATTTTCGCGTTAATAGCATTAGCCGATTGGTCTGGGTCCGATTGGTCCCTTTTCAAAAATCCATTCTTAGCTGACGTTTCCTCGAATAGGGGAACAACCACCCCAAATTTCATCATTAAATCTACAGCCTGTGATAATTTTAAATACATATATTGATTATAAAGATTTTATTAAAACCGTACTATAAATATGACCGACATAACAATTTTTCCAAAAGGGGAGTGGCACCGCCCATTTCCCAGCGAAACGAAATCCCCCATGTACCATTTACATTAGAGATGGGCACGTGAGTAAATTTGACTCACGTTCACGCATGCTCACGTGATTGAAATTTTCAATCACGCACACTCACGCTCAAAAATTTTTTCGCTACTCACGTTCACGCACGCTCATGTGAGTAAATTTTGTACTCACGCACGTTCACGTGAGCGTGAATCACGACAATCACGCCAAATAAAAAGTAAATAAATGTTATTGTTATGTTTCTATAATTACACTATGCAACAAATGAAGACTTTTTGCAAAATAAATACAAGAACTTGACAGTATAGGTTCGATTAGACTATGGATGGAAAATATAACCATATACTCAGTTTGGCGAGATTGTTGACCAATTTTTTTTATGGACCCCAAAAGATTCTCGATGAATAACTTAACTATTTGGTAACCGATTTTGACAAACAGGTATGCGTTTCACTCACGAAAGCATGTATTTTGTGAATAAAATAGTAAACATTAGGGTGTCCTTAGAAAATAGTTGCTACAAACTTCTTCAAACTAAAAAAATAGTGAAAAAAAAATTTGCAATTTCAAGGCAAAACAGAACGATATGACGAGACACCAATACAAATATATATACAGTGCACTCCGCATAACGTCAACCCCCCATTACGTCAACATCCCAAAACGTCAATCCTTTTTTATTTGTATTGTCTACTCTAAAACGTCAACCAAACCTCAAAGCTCTAAAACGTCAACTCAAATAACTCAAAGTTTTAGCTTTAGTAACGGTTAAAATACTTTCATACAACCGTGTCTAATTAGTTTTAGTTTTGGGGATTCCCCTTGTGTCTATTGATGGGTAGTTATTGTCGTTTTCTGTTCAGTTGCTTCATTGATCTCGTTAGAGTTGCGCGTATAAAATGAGCTCAAAAAAACCAAAAGTTCTTCAATTGCAAGAAAAAGCAAATATTTTGGATTTATTTCAAAAAGGTGCAAGTGCGACGGCTTTAGCGAAACAATATGGTGTAACAAAATCAGAGATTAGTAAGATAAAATCCAAAAAAAGGCAATTTTGAAATGTGTTTATAACACATTTTCTGGACCGAGAAAAAGGAAGACATTAAGGGCATCAGAGCTGCCCAAAATGGAGAAATGTTTGTACCGTTGGTTTATTAAGCAGCGGGAAAGAAATTATCCTATAAATGCATTAGCGCTGAAGGAAAAAGCTAAGAAGATTCATCTAAAAATAAAAGATGAATTCACATTCAAAAACGTCAACAATTTAATAAATGTCAACACTCGCGGTTTTAATTAGTTGACGTTATCCCGAGCGCACTGTATCGATGGAAAGACAACAGTCTCTTTTTTCCAAATGCACTGAAAAATTTGAAATCTGTTGATATTCAACCACATTACTGGCTTATATGTGCGGAAAGGTACGAAAAACCGGTCTCATAGTAGTCTTTCTGAGCAATTAAGGGTAAGGATCGGATTGTAATGATATGTTCACGAAAGTCGTTCAACGTTACCGTGGCTAAAATTTGGCGAACATTGTTAGTGAAAAATTTGGACTCATTTAAAGTAATATTGCAAAAAGTGAAAAAAAAATAATTTCTTCCTCAATTTTTTTAAAAAATATGCAGAAATAGGTAAAATTTTTGGAATAAATTTTTTATAATATTTGTGCGCAAAACTCACAGCTACATTATTACCGAATATAGTTTAGCGCTATCATGAAGTATCTGTCAGCTGTTGGACAAAATTGACGACACCTTTATCCAAGGGACTCACTGATTTTGAGAATATTTTGGGGTCCATAAAAAAAATTGGATACCAATCTCGCTAAACTGGGTTTTATTTTTATCGTATAATCGTCTTGTTTTTTTCACAGTTGCACTGTGTTATGTGCCTTATGTTATATATTTTAATAGATTAATATGGAAATAAATAAATTAATGAACTCATGAATACATAACATCAAAATAAAATATAATAATTTTATTTATTTTATTTTACAATAAAAATTATTCTAAGAATTTTTGTGTAAAAATAAAATTTTTTGCAACATTTTCTTCACTTAAACGACTTTTTTCTTCTAATATTCTTTCTGACGTAGAAAACACCCTATTCACTTGCAGCCGAACTGCATGGGATAGATGTTTTAAATTTAGTTATGACTTTTGGTTCACACATTTCTTCTGAGCAAATTTTACAAAGTTTTTCGTACCATAAAACGTATTTGCTTATTGTTGGACTATGAGCAATCTTTGAAAGAATTTTAAAAAGTTAAAATCTATTAAAGCTATCTTAATAGATTAAAAAAAATATTTTCCATATTTTTTGGGTGTCTGAACTGTGATTCCTATAGTTATAAATATTATGATATCTTCTAAAATATACAAGCAGCAGTCAGCGAGCATAGTAGGCATTTATTTTACTTCGTAACGCTTTTCTAAAGTTATAAAACCTTTCACTATATTTACCGGCCATGTCGCTGCAGCATTCATGGAAAAAATTAATAAGAGAGTAAGTCAAGATATTGGGGGTGTTATTAAACTTTGGTATATAGGGTCATGCTGTACTCGACCAGACCAACAAAATGCACTAGGCCACTCCTCAAGTTCCAAATGACTGTCACATAGTGTTATTATATTTATTATTTTTATTATACAAATATTATTAAACATTATATATTGTAATATTATTATAATATATTATTATATTTTATTATATATATTACTAGTGGGCCCGGCAATGCTTCGCTATTGCATTTTAACTTGTAATATATTTCACATTTAGGTCTACAAAGTACTTTGAAAACGGTACTTAAGCTCGATTATGATATGTTGAGTATATTAACTTATGTAACTAATTTCTAGCAACTCCTTAACATGAAAGTTAACAAATTAAGTGTTGTTGTTTTAAATTCTAAATATCATAGGCTTTATGACGATAGTAAAAAGTTCATCAGCAAAGTCATATCTTTTACAAATCGGAAACAGACATTCCGTTTAAGATCAAAATTCAATGTAGTAGCGGTAACCGTCTGTATACTAACTATCTCTTTGGGCGTAAAAAACACCTCCGCCTATTGACCGAAAATGGAAATTTCGTTTGAAGCTTTATGCCTTAAGCCATAAAAACCTCTTCTGCCATGTCTTCTTCTCACATGGATCAAGAATATTTCCGAATACTATCTTTGTATTGAACTCGTATTACCATTCTATGAGACAATTCGGTCGCCAACATTTGGCTTTTCAAGGTGATGATCTCACGCGCTGTATGGCATTTTACGCCGTCGTGTTGGAACCATTTCTCCTTCAAATAATGTGCACTGACATGATAAATAAAAAAAAATCTATTGATCGTCCACTGGTTTTAGTTCTTCTACCAGTTGGATATATGAATATAGGCCCAGATCTTTCCTCAGCATTTGCAGAGACCGAGTTGCTGAGAACGGCGTCGGTTCGATAAATTCGAGTCCCCTGTCAAACTTACGTCTACAGCGTTGATGGCTTCTATTAGCTGCTCAGATGGATGGGGATATGCACCATAAACTTCACAATGGGCAAACAGAACGCGTTTTTTGAAAATAAATTTGCAAGATTTGTAAACGTTGTTCTTGTGTAGTCTTTACATGGTGATTTTTCAAAGAAAGTCTCAATGAAAGTCTATCACACTTCACACACCTCGCCTGAATGACGAATTGATTGACCTAAAATGCCAACAAAAACGGTAAATGGGGTTTTGTTGGGGGTCAATTGTACATTAAAAATCCTCATGAATCAAAATCCTAGCTGATACTTTTTTTAAGATAAAAGGATCTTTCGTTTATTTACTCCGTTTTGCGCTTCTTTTAGAAGTGACGTTCGTTGCGCCATGATTATTGAAAGCGTACAGACTTTAGCTTTAAGACACTTTCATCAAAATTTAAGTTTTCTGCACTAAATTAAGCTTTCCCAGCGCGAGCTAGGAATTGATATTACACACAAAGTTTATTGGTGACATTTTCTAACAATTCATCGTAGATTTGGTTACAATTTTTGCGAATAAAAAAACTGGCCCACCTTACTGTTCATATCTCTAGGCGAACTGCAATATACTGTGGAATTTTGACAGTTATAACTGTTTATTTTAAAAGGGGTGTGGTACAGTCCACTTCCACTCCTACTGTAATTTATACTGCAACAACAACATCTATTATAGCCAGGGACTATCAACAGGTCAACTGTGCCATTTGGTAAAATTTTCGTATCAATCGGTCTATTAGAAAAGCCGTTAGAGCGATTTTTGAAAAGGGGCGTGTCACCGCCCACTTCCTCCTTGGCTGTAATTAATACTGCTCAAACAACATATATACCAAATCTCAACTTCATACCTCTGATAGTTCATGAGATACAGCCCTTTTGATTTTCAAGTTGTATGGGCTTTTCCACGCCCCTTTGTCCAATTGGACCGAATTGTAAATATAAACCACCCGGGGCGCCACCCAAACGCATACAAAAAAATTTATGCAAATCGGTCCAGCCGTTCGTGAGTTATAAAGTCACAACACACTTGCAACAATTTTTTATATATATAGATTTTATATTATAATATTACAAAGAATAAAGTCACGATTTCCTAAAACATTCACACAAAAAATGAAATCTTTATCAATGTAATGACAAATGCAAAAAACCAGTTCTGTGTTAAGCGCTTTTTTTCACGCTCATGCACGAAGATATTTTTGATTCTAACGTTCATGCACGATCACGTGAGCAAATTTCCAACTTACTCACATTCACGGGTGAATCACGCATGATTCACGTGATTCACGCCAATCACGTGCCGAGTGCCCATCTCTAATTTACATATGTAGGAAATCTCTTCTTCATACCTTATCCAGCTCGTAAAATATGAACGATTGAAATTTTGGTTTGTGTGGGCGGTGCCACGCCCCTTTATCTAATTATGTTTTCATCTATGATAGAGACCCTACGGATAGTACTACATAGTGAAAACTTTATTGCAATCGGTTTATTTATTTCGCCGCCAAAACGATTTTTTCAAAAGGGGCGTGGCACCGTCCATTTCTCAGCGAGACGCAATCCTCCTTGTACCAGTAACATATGTAGCAAATCTCATCTTCATACCTATAATTGCTCATGAGATATGACCGATTGAAATTTCGGTTTGTGTGGGCGGTGCCACGCCCTATTGTCTAACTATGTTTTCATGTAGCCTATATAAGAGGCCCTATGGACAGTATCACACATAGAAAATTCAATTGCAATAGGTCCATTTATTTGGCCAATATTACTATTTTAAAAAAGGGGTGTGGCACCGCCCACTTTCCACAATCAAAGTATTTTTTCTTATACGACCGATATAGGTACCAAATCTCGACTTCGTACCTATAATGGTTCAAAAGATACCGTCATTTTAAAATTGCAGTTCTATGGGCCGGTGCCACGCCCATTTTACCCCCTTTCAGTCCGAATTTTTAAAAATCCCTTCTTAGTGCGCGCCTAGGTCATAAAAGAAACATACATTCTAAATTTCACGGTTCTAGCTTTAGCCGTTTGGGCTGGGGAGTGATCACTCAGTTTATATATATAGATTTTATTATAAACTTGTTTTAGTTATTATATTTTATTTCATTATATTTTTATTTTTTTTTAAATTTATTTGTATAACCTTCACCACGCGCTCGCACGTTCTGAAAGGTATATTCAGTTTGTTCTTCCATTGTAGTAGGTATGACAATATATATGTATAAATGATCAGTGTCAAATTCTGAGACGGTTTAAAGCTGTCCGTAGCTCCGTCTGTTCCCACTATAATAGCCGTAGTTTAATTTTATATGCCAGCTTATATTCTATAACAGGAGGACAAGTTTTAAGATGAGCCAGATCGGACAAAAACTACTCCCACCTTCCGTACAAATTAACCCTTTTTCTGGGGTGTCCGTCTTTCTGTCCCCTCCGCTGAGAAATTTGGTATGCAAACTTCTAATCTATAATCTCCCATCTCCCATACAAACTTCACCCTTTTGAAGGGTGGTCCGTCTGTCTGTCCCCGCGATTACGTCAGTAGTTTCCGAGATTTCGATATCGAAATTTGGTATGCAACTTACTTACTTACTTAATTTCCCATTACACCATATGAATGAGGTATGGGATAGCCTCTCGCGTTGTAGTGATTCACAACTAACGGCGCCTACTTGTTTATCGACGAATGCGAACGTCACTGTTTGAGAAGCTCTTACTAGACATGCCGATTGACTCGACACTAATACTGCGAAGTTGCTGTCGACAACATTCGAGGGGAGCCGACAATGAAAGAAAATTTTTCTTTTTTTTTAAATAACTGGAGCCAGGAGTTGAACCTGTGATCTCCCGCATGGTAGTCGCGAGTTCGAACCACTATGCCACGGCCGGTCCAATTTGGTGTGCAAGCTTCTATCTTTAAGTAGAGTTTAAGTTCTAAGATGATTCAAATCGGATAAAAACTACTCTTATCTGCCATACAAACTCCCATATTTTTGGAGAATCCATCTGCCCCCGCGTTTACAGCAGCTGTTTAATAGCTATCGAGCTGAAGTTTGGTATGCAAGCTTCTACCT